>BLSH010232366.1:28344-56388 GCA_018402905.1 Glandirana rugosa
TCCTATCAACCGTTCATACCCCGTCTACGAAACCAGGGGTGTTGTTACTGTCCCGGGTCGCGTCGACGGGGAATTTCTGCCGGGACATACAAATGCGACTTTCGAAGGGATGGACATCTTAACGACATTCACGGGAGACCTGTACCGCACCCGAGTCAACTGGGAAGTCCCGTCTTTACCAATCGTCCTGTCTACAAGGGGCACTGAAGTAGAACTCCAGAACCTGAACACCTAGGTTCTTATGTCTTTATGGGACGTGTTGTCTTGTACGTTCCATGTCCTCCGGGTTCGTATTGCGATTCTCCTGGCCTGGTGGAGCCAGCAGGAATTTGTCATAAAGGTAACATTAAAAAAAAGACCTCCACTGTGAAAAAAACTTCTCATGGAAAATAAGTCAGTCATTGCATGTTCTGTTGTGCAGGGTATTTCTGTATTCTTGGATCCACAAGTCCAAGACCTCAAGATGAAGTCACGGGGAACATCTGTCCTGCTAACCATTTCTGCCCTGAAGGGTCAACTGAGCCCACGCCATGTCCAGAGGGCACTTACAGCAATTCTACAGGTAGGGAAGCTTTCAGCGTAAACATACAGGGCCGTCTTTAAGGGGCAGCTGCGCTGGGCCCTGTCATTGTTGTGGGGACCAAAGCATCTGCCCCATACTTGCCAACTATCCTGCTTTAAATTCTCCTGCCACTTGAAGTTTTAGTCCTGTGCTGTGTCCTGATATATAAGTGTGAAGTGCTGCTTCTAATGCTGCCCAGCTCTGCCCTATTGTTGTGTACAGATGACTCACCTGCAGACCCTATGTTTAAATAACCGGCATTGATATGTAAATAGCGGAAGCATTCAGGAAAACGATTTTGTGTTCCCGACAAACACAAATGTGAACGTAGGTAAATGTCTCAATTACATTGGTGGTCAGTGTAAATCTTCTCATTACACTGGGGCTTGGTGTAGAATCCTTTCATTCACACTAGTGGCCAGGGTGAATGTCTCAATTACATTGGTGGTCAGTGTAAATCTTCTCATTACATAGGGGCTTGGTGTAGAATCCTTTCATTCACACTAGTGGCCAGGGTGAATGTTTCCCCTTACATTGGTGATCAGTGTAACTCTTCTCATTACATAGGGGCTTGGTGTAGAATCCTTTCATTCACACTAGTGGCCAGGGTGAATGTCTCCCCTTACATTAGTGGTCAGTGTAAATCGTCTCATTACATAGGGGCTTGGTGTAGAATCCTTTCATTCACACTAGTGGCCAGGGTGAATGTCTCCCCTTACATTAGTGATCAGTGTAAATCTTCTCATTACATAGGGCCTTGGTGTAGAATCCTTTCATTCACACTAGTGGCCAGGGTGAATGTCTCCCCTTACATTAGTGGTCAGTGTAAATCTCCTCATTACATAGGGGCTTGGTGTAGAATCCTTTCATTCACACTAGTGGCCAGGGTGAATGTCTCCCCTTACATTAGTGGTCAGTGTAAATCTTCTCATTACATAGGGGCTTGGTGTAGAATCCTTTCATTCACACTAGTGGCCAGGGTGAATGTCTCCCCTTACATTAGTGGTCAGTGTAAATCTTCTCATTACATAGGGGCTTGGTGTAGAATCCTTTCATTCACACTAGTGGCCAGGGTGAATGTCTCCCCTTACATTAGTGATCAGTGTAAATCTTCTCATTACATAGGGCCTTGGTGTAGAATCCTTTCATTCACACTAGTGGCCAGGGTGAATGTCTCCCCTTACATTGGTGGTCAATGTAAATCTTCTCATTACATAGGGGCTTGGTGTAGAATCCTTTCATTCACACTAGTGGCCAGGGTGAATGTCTCCCCTTACATTAGTGGTCAGTGTAAATCCCTCCTTACATTGGTGATTACTATGAATGCTTCTCTTACATTGGTGGCCAGTGTTGAAACTCCCCTTTATATTGGTAGTCTGTAAAAAAAACAAAAAAAAATCAACATTGCCATCCCCCCCCCCCCCCCCCCCAGCTCTGCCACTTATCCCAGGAGTTCTAGGATCCCTAGGAGTTTTCTGTCTATTGTAGGGTCTGCTCACCTCCCCAGTCCATGGTGTGCAGGCAGTGAGGAGATGGGCTGTAAGCACTAGCAACCAATCAGTAAGCAGTAATACTGTGCAGTAACCTCTAGCAACCAATCAGTGAGCAGTATTGATGTTCAGTAATCTCTAGAAACCAATCAACAAGCAGAAGTCATGTGCTGTAACCTCTAGCAACTAATCAGTGAGCCATAATGTGTGCTGTAACCTCTAGCAACCAGTCAGTAAGCGGTAATGATATGCTGTGACCTCTGACAGCCAATCGCAATCGCTGCTGATCAGATTAGGTAAGCTGATGTTGAGCCTAGCTGTTAATTATTGTATATCTCAGGGCAGGTGTAGAGCAAAAATTGCATGGGGGGGGCAAGAAAATGTTTGCACAGGGTCCAATCGATATTAATGACGGCCCTGTAAACATATAATACACTGCTGTCTTTTCATTAGACTTTCTCGTCATATTCTGTGGCATTGCATTACATCTTCAGTGGTTTATCCCACATAAGGCTGTTCCCAATGAAGTCACTAATTCATGACTGCTGAGGACCTTAGACTTAAAGACACAACCACGTTAATCAGTAACCTTGCCCAAGGAATGACACTTAGATAGGTTAAGTTGCCAAGGGCAAGACCACCGTTATATTTGAAATCTCCACCATAAACACCTAACCAGTGCCAGTAATGGCTCATACACACGGGACGACGATCGCATTCAACACGTCGTACTCACGACCGTTGTATGCGGAATCAATTGTCTGTGGCCGCGCTTTCAACAGTCGAACATACGACGGTCGTACATGGGAGTTGTATGAGCAGACTACAAAACTTACCAACAAGCTCGCATACGACCGTTGTATCGTGTGTAGAGCAGTTGTGTACAACAAGTTGTATTGTGCTAAACACGCATGCGCCAAGTCCACTTCAACTAACACAAAATTAGAGGAAGGAGCCCAAAGGGTGACGCTACTTCCTCTTTATACGCTCGTTCCCGTCATCACGTTCGGCCGGCCGCAAGTTGTATGTACGACCGTCGGGTGCATGTCAGTATGCTATTTACATTATGCAACATAGGATTCAACACGGTCGGACGTGCGATCGTCGTCCCGTGTGTACGAGGCTTTACAGTTCTACTGTAAGCTGGAACATTAACTTGACCTATTCTAAAAGGCCTGGCATTACCATGAGTGCCCGCCAAGCATTAAACTGATCCAACTTCCACTCCAGGGCATGGCCCATTGAAGGAACATTTAATGCTGGAAATGTAAAACCACAGAGAGACCTCAAACAAAGGAAGCTGCAGTTCCTCGAGGGAGGATTTTACCTTGGGGTGGAACTTTTATGGAGTTCAGGTCCTGCCCCCACCCAATGCCTGAATAGCCAATCACCTTATAACTTATTGCTTTGCATGCCCATTCCCATGTGAAAGTAAAAGAAAAAGTAAAAGAAAATTTTGTTGACATCAGAACAGTAATAGAGGTGAAATCTTCCAACGGTGACACCCAGGGATTCCCTTGGTTCCACTATAGGAGTATCAGAGTAAAGGGGGCGCCATACAAATGCCCCCCACACTTTTCACAGATTTATTTGTATCATTTATCATTTTCCTTCCACTTCACAATTATGAGCCACTTTGCGTCGTCTATCACATAAAATCCCAATAAAGTTTTTGGGTTTCACATGACAAAATGTGGGGAATTTCAGGGGTATGAATACTTTTTCAAGGCACTGTATACCAGGGGTCTCCAAAATTTCTAAGCAGAGGGTCAGTTACTATCCTTAAGTCTTTAGAAGACCCGGACCGTGGCCAGTGAGAGTAGAAAAGATCCCCGGCATTGGTGACAATTTTCCATCATTGGTATCAGTGGGAGGAATAGTGCCCCATCACTGGTGTCAGTGGGAGGAATAGTGTCCCATCATTGGTGTCAGTGGGAGGAATAGAGCCCCATCATTGGTGTCAGTGGGAGGAATAGTGCCTCATCATTGGTATCAGTGGGAGGAATAGTGCCCCATCATTGGTATCAGTGGGAGGAATAGTGTCCCATCATTGATATCAGTGGGAGGAATAGTGCCCCATCATTGGTATCAGTGGGAGGAATAGTGCCTCATCATTGGTATCAGTGGGAGGAATAGTGCCCCATCATTGGTGTCAGTGGGAGGAATAGTGCCTCATCATTGGTATCAGTGGGAGGAATAGTGCCTCATCATTGGTGTCAGTGGGAGGAATAGTGTCCTATCATTGGTGTCAGTGGGAGGAATAGTGCCCCATCATTGGTGTCAGTGGGAGGAATAGTGCCCCATCATTGGTGTCAGTGGGAGGAATAGTGCCCCAAGGGCTGGATAAAGGGAAGCAACGAGCCACATTTTGGAGACCACTGATCTGCACTCCTGCAATGCAGTTTTGTGGGGAGGACATAACAGAAATTCTGACTCTACGGATTTTTTATAGGAATGTGGAGAATGAGGAGGGTCATTCGTGGATCTAAAGAGAGAAGACTTTATTTTGTGTTCTGTACCCCAGGGGATGATCTGAGTTGTAGTTGATAATCAGGATTTATTCCTTTGACATTCTGTAGGTTTTGCATCGCTCATCTGGTAATGATGAGGAAATAAAGATAATCAGTGCCCATCACGTTGGCATTCCTCTGTTATATATTAATGGAATAATGAACATTTGTTTCTTGCTCTTCCAGGTCAGTCTGTGTGTAAAGCATGCCCCACTGGTCACACCTGTGTGGATGGGGAAATAGTCCAATGCCCTGCTGGATGTTACTGCCCAGAGGAAATGGATGCCAGCCCAGTTCCCTGCCCTCCTGGAACATTCAGTCCAATGCCAGGTGTCACTCAAGCCGAGGGGTGCCGCCCGTGTCTGCCAGGTGATCTTCTTATTGGTAGTAAATGATATTGTTTATGCTGCCTGCTGCATCCTGGACTTATGCTGATACACAATACATATTATTATTAATATACAGGATTTTACATGCACTGCACATCACAGAAATGTACTGATAAACGTGAACACGCAGTGTCCGAAAATAAATCATAGCGGGGTAGTGGCACTTTACACTGTATAGTATATGCAGGGGAGGGCTGGCAGCCTTAGCCCTGGGGGGCAAGTCCAGTAAAGTGGCCCATTGAACCACTGAATCAGCTCACCATCCATGCCCACCTGATTTTAGAACAGATATTGATGTCATGAAGCAAGACAAATATGATACAATGTGGTAACATAATTTAATGTTAATAGCAACAAAGGAGCTTTAACAAAAATAATGTATCAATGCAGCCTCACCATTGCCCATCAATGCAGGCTCACCACCCACCAATGCAGCCTCACCAGTGCCCACCAATGCAGCCTCACCAGTGCCCACCAATGCAGCCTCACCAGTGGACCCCCCTTTGCCTGGCCCCTACTTCCTTCCTCCACAAGAAGAAAAAAGTGTGAGCGGCAGGGGCCATCAGCCATTTTGAATGTAAGTTAGGGTGGCCTGGGGGGCAATTGGCACCCTGCCCCCTGGCCCAGCCCTTCCCTGAGTATATGCATTCCCAGCATGGGCGTCTGCAGGTAGGGGCAAGGGGGGGCAATTACCCCCCCCCACAGAATCAGGGATCGGGTCGGGGGTTCCCCACTAGGTCCTTATTCTCTTGAGCCATGTATGCAGTCTCTGACCGTCTCCTCTACCATATCGACAGTCTCTGACTGTCCTCTGTACTATGTCTGCAGTCTCTGACCGTCCCCTGTACTATGTCTGCAGTCTCTGACCATCTCCTGTACTATGTCTGCAGTCTCTGACCATCTCCTGTAGTATGTCTGTAGTCTCTGACTGTCCCCTGTACTATGTCTGCAGTCTCTGACCGTCCCCTGTACTATGTCTGCAGTCTCTGACCATCTCCTGTACTATGTCTGCAGTCTCTGACCATCTCCTGTACTATGTCTGCACTCTCTGACTATCTCCTGTACTATGTCTGCAGTCTCTTACCATCTCCTGTACTATGTCTGCAGTCTCTGACCATCTCCTGTACCATGTCTGCAGTCTCTGACCATCTCCTGTACTATGTCTGCAGTCTCTGACCAACTCCTGTAGTAGTCTGCAGTCTCTGACCACCTCCTGTAGTACGTCTGCAGTTTCTGACCGTCTCCTGTACTATGTCTGCAGTCTCTGATCGTCTCCTGTACTATGTCTGCAGTCTTTGATCATCTCCTGTACAATGTCTGCAGTCTCTGACCATCTCCTGTACTATGTCTGCAGTCTTTGACCATCTCCTGTACTATGTCTGCAGTCTCTGACCATCTCCTGTACTATGTCTGCAGTCTCTGACCGTGTCCTGTACTATGTCTGCAGTCTCTGACCATCTCCTGTACTATGTCTGCAGTGTCTGATCATCTCCTGTACTATGTCTGCAGTCTCTGACCATCTCCTGTACTATGTCTGCACTCTCTGACCATCTCCTGTAACATGTCTGCAGTCTCTGACCGTGTCCTGTACCATGTCTGCAGTCTCTGACCGTGTCCTGTACCATGTCTGCAGTCTCTGACCGTGTCCTGTACCATGTCTGCAGTCTCTGACCGTGTCCTGTACTATGTCTGCAGTCTCTGACCATCTTCTGTACTATGTCTGCAGTCTCTGACCATCTCCTGTGCTATGTCTGCCGTCTCTGACCGTCTCCTGTACTATGTCTGCAGTCTCTGACCATATCCTGTTCTATGTCTGTAGTCTCTGACCGTGATAATGTGATAATGACATTGTCGAAAAAGAGGCATGGGTAACCTTAAAATGATGCCCCCCCCCCCACCAAAAAAAGTTGTGCGGACGCCCATGCCTCCCAGCCAGTATGTGTTGATGCTATCGTCTATGCGGTATTTGCATTTCTCTGAACATTATATGAACTTCTTGAACTATAGGGATGTTCTGCAGAGACTGGGCCTCCTCAGCTGTATCTGGACCTTGCCAGGCTGGATTCTTCTGTACAGCAGGTAAAAGAGATCACGGAGATTCTTATTCATGTTACATGGCTGCTGGGTGTGGGGGTTTCCCTGAATTTATGTTCAGACATTGTTAGGGCAGTGCTCATTCCTGCAAGGGTCGCTGGTTTGGTCCCAGGTTATTTCCCACCGGGGGAGCAGAAGCCAGGCAAACAGCAACATTCACTCTTCTGGCTCAGGGAACGGTCTAGGGGTTGCCGTTTTTAAGTTTATTGCAGATTACTTGTATAGGGCTTGGGGAAGCCATGGGGTTCTCCAGAACACCAAGCAGGTAGGTGAGGACGCTCTTCCCTATGCAGCTGCTTCTTAGAACAGTCCCTTAGGTAGTAGGGCATAAAGTAGACAGCACTGAGACCCCATAAGTAATGTTCCAGGCAAGCCCGGGGGGGGGGGGCAGCGACAGTCACTAGGACCCCCTTCTAAGGTCTCTACTCAGTGTCCCTGGGTACTTGGATGCCTCCCTCCAGGCTCAGGCAGACAGTTTAGCTTTCAGACTGGAACCCCCGTGAAACCCCTCTCTATTTCAAAAGAATTTACAGCAGGATACCCCCCCCCCCCAGCTGTGCACACCTGGGACCTCCATTAAACTAAAGAAATCCTCAACGGGACTGCCTATAAGGGCAGCAGCCCTTCTGGCCGGGAACCTCTCTCTCCAGGGAAGAACCCTGCTCTCTGAGGCTCCAGACTATTTATGCACGCCCTCAGCCACCATCTGAGCACACTCCCCAGGGATTGGCTGGAGTCACATAAATATTCAGGCTGCTCATTTCACTCTCCCACCAGGGGCGTAACTGCAGGGGTTGCAATTGCAACCGGGCCCCGTGCTCCAGGGGGCCCGTGTGCCTCCCTTGTACACCTGAATAGGAGGGATTGCGGGAGCAGCAGTTAGAGGAACCAATCGCCTCCATTGTCCTCCTAATGCAGGAGATTGGTTCCTCTATGCTGCCCCCACCGCCCCTCCTATCCAGGTTACTTGTCTTCTGCTGTTCCCAGGGTCCCTGTGTCCCCCCCACAGAGCTGCTGCCCCCTCCTGTAGAAGATGAGTCATGATGGAGAGATGGGAACGGGTCGGTAAATTTGTCATTTACCCCCTCCTTCCTTTTCTGAATGGACAGAGTCAGTGATTGGTACCAATTGGTTCATTCATAACTGAAGCATAGTAAACTGTTTTTACTGAATGAATGGGAGGCTCGGTGCACAGCTATTCCTGTCCATTCATTCTGTGCAGCTGAGGCTACAGAGATGGAGATTGAGGGCTGAGGGTTGTTTAGACCCCCTGATATCTCATCAAAGCCCCCCAACAGGGCTCCTAAAATAAATTGTAAAAAATAATAAAATTAAATGGTTAAAAAAAAAATAAAAATAAAAACTACTGACAGCAGTGAGGGAACTATCAGGATTGCAATTGTGACCGGGCCCTGGCATTTCACCACCATGGGGAGGCCTGAAGATGGCAGAAAGGGGGCCGCTGCAGAACTTGTTAAAGGGCCCCGTTGCCGTACCGTAATAAAGGGAATAAACGGCCCCAGGATCAGTGGGAAGAGGGAAGGGCCCTGGCCAGGGGTCAGGGGGGCCCTTCATCATTTCTTGCCCTGAAGGTTCCTAGTTACCCCTCTGTCTCCCACCCACTATATTCTTGCAGCCTCCAGAAGTCAGGGTGAAGCAAAACAGCCCGCAGAGCCCAGAGCAGCCCACAGCAAATTCCTGCTGCTCTGCTAATTACAGAAGAGCCACAAAAACTAAATTTGCTGAACATTGCTAGCAGCCTACGTGGGAGGGAAAGTATTCTGCCCCACTCATCAGGAAATCTGACTGTGGTCATTTTCTTTCAATCATTTTTTAAGAGTTTTCATGGCTAAACACGTCGGTGTGCCAATGCCTACATAGACAACATGTCTTTAATGGAATGGATCAGCGTGATCTTCCTCTGCCCACCAGAATGAGTCACCATATCCATGGAAGATATGGAAAATGTACATTGTATTCTTAGCGTGATCTACAATGAGATGTGATTGGTTGTTTGTGGGGTATCTGCGCCCACCTAACTAGCATTGGTTTAATGGGTAAATCCAGCCAAAGCATTGTTTTTTTAGTTTTAGATGAAGGGTCCAACCATTGGGTTCCTTGTTCTATCCTTACTCCAAACAGGGGAAGCACCCCCCTCCCATCCCAAACTTGGCCATAGATATAAAAAAAGATGTTCTTAGTAGATTGGGCAAGAGAACGGGGTTTGTATTGGTGTTTGGACAGTAGACTTGTGAATGGCTGAAAAATTCCTTTTTTTTTGTTTTCTTTTTTTTTATATCAAATTTAATTCAATTTAAAATGATAATAAGCAATTATTATTTCAAATGTTCTTTCCTATTTTCGAATTTCCGAAATTCGGAAATAAAAAAGAACATTCGAAATAATAATAATAATTAACTATTAAATTATATGTATTGGCATGTCCTTGAAAACATGGCTGTCAGTGATAAATTTCATATTTAAGTTCAATAGCAGCCAAATTTTCAAGGAAATTCCAATACGTATCATTTAATAGTTATTTATTTTGATTTCAAAATGTTCTTTCTTATTTCAGAATTTCCAAAATTCGGAAATAAGAAACAACATTTGAGATAATAATAATAATTAACTATTAAATTATATGTATTGGCATGTCCTTGAAAACATGGCTGTCAGTGATAAATTTCAAATTTAAGTTCACTAACAGCCAAATTTTCAAGGAAATTGCAATACTTATAATTTAATAGTTATTTACTTTTATTTCAAATGTTCTTTCTTATTTTTGAATTTACGAAATCCGAAAATAAGAAACAACATTTGAGATAATAATAATAAATAACTATTAAATTATAGGTATTGGAATTTTTCTTGAAAATATAGCTATTAGTGATAAATTTCATATTTAAGTTCACTAACAACCAAATTTTCAAGGAGATTCCAATACGTATAATTTAATAGTTATTTATTATTATTATCTCAAATGTTGTTTCTTATTTCAGAATTTCCAAAATTCGGAAATAAGAAACAACATTTGAGATAATAATAATAAATAACTATTAAATTATAGGTAATAGAATTTTCTTGAAAATATGTCTGTCAGTGATAAATTTCATATTTAAGTTCACTAACAGCCAAATTTTCAAGGAAGTTCCAATACCTATAATTTAATAGTTATTTATTATTATTATCTCAAATGTTGTTTCTTATTTCTGAACTTCGGAAATTCAAAAATAAGAGAGAACGTTTGAAATAAAAGTAAAAATTAAAATAAAAATTAAAAACGACTGACACCAGTGAGGGAACTATTAGGGTGGCAAAGGTTGTAATTGTGACCGGGCCCTGGCATTTCACCACCGTGGGGCGGCCCGAAGATGGCAGAAAGTGGGCCCCCTGCAGAACTTGTGAAAGGGCCCCGCTGCAGTACCATAATAAAGGGACCCACGATGGGAGTAATTTTGAATTTCCAAAATCCGGAAATGAGAAACAACATTTGAGATAATAATAATAAATAACTATTAAATTATAGGTATTGGAATTTTTCTTGAAAATATGGCTGTTAGTGATAAATTTCATATTTAAGTTCACTAACAGCCAAATTTTCAAGGAAATTCCGATATCTATCATTTAATAGTTATTTATTATTATTATCTCAAATGCTGTTTCTTATTTCTGAACTTCGGAAATTCAAAAATAAGAGAGAACATTTGAAATAAAAGTAAAAATTAAAATAAAAATTAAAAACGACTGACACCGGTGAGGGAACTATCAGGGTTGCATAGTAAATAACTATTAAATTATAGGTATTGGAATTTCCTTGAAAATTAGGCTGTTAGTGAACTTAAATATGAAATTTATCACTGACAGACATATTTTCAAGGAAATTCCAATACCTATAATGTAATAGTTATTTATTATTATTATTATTATCTCAACTGTTCTTAGTTATTTTCTAATTTTCAGATTTTCGAATTTCAGAATTTCCAAATTTCAGATTTTCAGCTGTTGCGACTGCCGAATCTCCGAATTACTGTAATTACTGCAACTGCCGAATTACCGCAAATTTCTGAATTACCGCGATTCAGAAAAACGAAGATTCAGAAATTGAAAATTCAGAATTTGTCCGAATTGCCGAATTTTGTAACATTCGGTAAAAACGAAATTCAGAAGGAAACGAATTGCACAGGCCTAATGGACAGATTCCTCTACCTTAGGGGTAGGCAACCAGTAGCCCTCCAGATGTTGTGGAACTACATTTCCCATGAGGCATTGCAAGGCTGGCAGTTACAATTACTCCCAGAGGCATGATGGGACTTGTAGTTCTGCAACAGCTGGAGGGCCCCAGGTTGCCTAGCCCTGCTCTACCTTCTATCCCAAAGACAATGCGGTTTTAATTCTTTACCACCCAATTCAACAGCCAAAAGTTTTGGTTGGGGTTCCCCTTCAGAGAAAGCAGCCTGTGATTTCGGGGGCTGTGACTTGGCCCCAGAGATGTTTTGTGAGCCCAGCATAAAATGTGGATGTTGAGTCAATGTCACCATCTTCCTAGGTTCGCTGGTCAGTAACCCTTCTGGTAGCAGCAATGGAAGTTTTGGAGGTCCATGCCCACTTGGTCACTTCTGTCCTCCGGGCACCGGCCTGCCTATTCCATGTCCATACGGCACTTTCTCAGACCGGTCAGTATTGAACATGAAAGTTATTGTAAAGTCATTTATGACTCTTATGCTGTACAAATAATCTTTCTATCATTAGATTGTACCTGAGTGCCAATTCCCAGTGTACCCCCTGCCCCCCTGGCTATTACTGCGGCTCTGTTGGGCAGTCGGCACCTACTGGACTTTGCCTGGCAGGGTACTACTGTACCCTTGGAGTGTCCTCCCCGTCACCCACCGGAGAAGGTAAGCCGAATCTGTGAGAAATGTACTAAAACCGGTGCACATCTGGGGCAGCCATACACAGTAACCAATCAGCTTCTAGGTTTTATTGTCAAAGCTTAATAGAACAAGCTGAAGTTACAATTTGATTGGTTGCTAGGCACAGCTACACCAGGTTATGTGTGCACCAGTTTTAGTAAATCCC
Source organism: Glandirana rugosa (assembly GCA_018402905.1). Taxonomy (NCBI): domain Eukaryota; kingdom Metazoa; phylum Chordata; class Amphibia; order Anura; family Ranidae; genus Glandirana; species Glandirana rugosa. The sequence goes on from BLSH010232366.1 coordinate 40,466, forward strand.
CCCCAATGAGTAAACATTTGTTTGAATGAATGTTTTTCTCCTTCACAGTCACAATGATGAAAATGTAAGTTTGATTGTTTGTCTGTTAACATATACACTATATTACCAAAAGTATTGGGACACCTGCCTTTACACACACATGACCTTTAATGGCATCCCAGTCTTAGTCCATAGGGTTCAATATTGGGTTGGCCCACCCTTTGCAGCTATAACAGCTTCAACTCTTCTGGGAAGGCCGTCCACAAGGTTTAGGAGTGTCTATGGGAATGTTTGACCATTCTTCCAGAGGTCAGGCACTGATGTTGGATGAGAAGGCCTGGCTCACAGTCTCCACTCTAATTCATCCCAAAGGTGTTCTATCGGGTTGAGGTCAGGACTCTGTGCAGGCCAGTCAAGTTCCTCCACCCCAAACTCACTCATCCATGTCTTTATGGACCTTGCTTTGTGCAGTGGTGCAAATCATTTGGTGGAGGGGGGATTATGGTGTGGGGTTGTTTTTCAGGGGGTGGGTTTGGCCCCTTAGTTCCAGTGAAGGGAACTCTTAAGGCGGCGGCACACCAAGACATTGTGGACAATTTCATCCTCCCAACTTTGTGAGAAGAGTTTGGGGAGGGCCCCTTCCTGTTCCAACATGACTGCCCACCACTGCACAAAGCAAGGTCCATAAAGACATGGATGAGCAAGTTTGGGGTGGAGAAACTTGGCTGGCCTGCACAGAGTCCTGACCTCAACCCAATAGAACACCTTTGGGATGAATTAGAGTGGAGACTGCGAGCCAGGCCTTCTCATCCAACATCAGTGCCTGACCTATGGGAGAACGGTCAAACATTCCCATAGACACTCCTAAACCTTGTGGACGGCCTTCCCAGAAGAGGTGAAGCTGTTATAGCTGCAAAGGGTGGGCCAACTCAATACTGAACCCTACAGACTAAGACTGGGATGCCATTAAAGTTCATGCGCGTGTAAAGGCAGGCGTCCCAATACTTTTGGTAATAGAGTGTATATAATTGTTTTTAGGATTTGAAAATAATTCCTGTTTTATGACGGCCAAAGATATAAAGTTTCACTTGATCCAGCCAAAATATTTTTAAGAAATACACTGAACTGTATCTGAGAACGCAAACTGTTGAATCCCTGTGTAATGCTCCGTTCTTATATCTGTTACATTACGCTATTTAGGTCTCCATAGCACAAATCTAATTCTCCATGGGTAAGGATTGGGTTGGATGGGGGTGGTTGGGTTACAAGCCAAGAGACCACTAATCCCCCCGAAGGGTTTTATAAACTCTGCACTTCAATATTCCAGCTGATCCTTCACATTCACCCAATCATCAGTGCCCATGTATATCAGATATGTCCTCCAAGATAAGACCCTCCAAGGGTGTTGGCCCCTCTGGTACCTTCTGATGTCCCTGGCACCTTGATGTCTGGATAAAGTTTTAAGACTTCAGCAAGTTCTCTATCCAGGATTTAATAAATTGCCTTAAAAAGGAGGCATTCTTAAAATGACTGACAGTGCTACAAAATAGAAGGTGGCCGGGTGATTCTGCAAAATCATTCAAATTTTTTCTACGCACCTTTATTGAATTATTTAAATTATTTGGGATAAACGGCGCCATTTAGGAAAAACCCTATTTTGTGCCCTCCCAACACCAACTAAATCATTTTTCACTTTCATATTTCCACATTGCAAGAGACAAATCTCATTGGCTTCTGTGGGGCAGCAGAAGACGTCTGACGCAGTTCTCTCTCTCTCTGAACTCTCATAATCTAAACCAGGGACATGCGATTATCGGACCTCCAGATGTTGTAGAACTACAAGTCCCATGAGGCCTAGCAAGACTCTGACAGCCACAAGCATGACACCCAGAGGCAGAGGCATGATGAGAGTTGTAGTTTTGCAACAGCTGGAGGTCCGCTAATTGCATATCCCTGCCCTAGAAGGTCCTAATGAACTAGGATTGGTCATGCATGTTCTGTGGTTTGAGGAGGGTAGCTGGGATGTTGGGTTGATGTACAAAGGGCACTTCTGTTTTCCATTACCTTTGCTGTGTCTCATTCAGCATTCACGGGAGAAGGTGGAGGCTGCCCACGTGGTCATCACTGCCCTGCGGGAACTTTCCATCCATTCGCCTGCCCAGCAGGGACGTACAACAACCTCACGCATCAACAAGATTGCTTACCGTGCCCCGCCGGCTATTACTGTGCACAGAACACCAGTGATTATAGTGAATTCCAGTGCCCAGCTGGCTTCTACTGCCCTACAGGTAATAAAGACCGAATCCATTTACATTCATTTGCTGGAGGCAGACAATAAGATTTTATCTGAGGAGAATATTCATTAAATGGATATTAAATAGAAGCAATGCTCTGTTTTTCAATGGGCTTTTTAAAGAGCTGAAGGGTTTAAAAAGTGCTTAGTAGTGATGCATGGGTTTTTCTTCTGCCTTCCTTGAATTTGTACTTTAAAGTGGAATTCCAGGCAAACTCTAAATCGACTCCAACCCCCATTCTAAGGCTTTTATCTACCCCGTAAGAGCTCGTTTACACTTTGCTTTGGCTTCAACGCACATTAAAGCCCCTACTGCTTCAACAAGCTTTTATGATGTGTTTTTGAGGCTCTGGTGGTGCTTTGATGAGGCTTCGGTGGTGCTTCAATGAGGCTTCTATGGTGCTTCAATGAGACTTCGGTGGTGCTTCAGTGAGGCTTCTATGGTGCTTCAATGAGACTTCGGTGGTGCTTCAGTGAGGCTTCAGTGGTGCTTCATTGAGGTTTCGGTGGTGCTTTGATGAGGCTTTGGTGGTGCTTCAATGATGGTTCGGTGGGGCTTCAATGAGGCTTTGGTGGTGCTTTGATGAGGCTTTGGTGGGACTTCAATGAGGCGTCGGTGGGGCTTCAATGAGACTTCGGTGGTGCTTTGATGAGGCTTCATGGTGCTTCAATGAGGCTTTGGTGGGGCTTCAATGAGGCTTCGGTGGTGCTTTGATAAGGCTTCGGTGGTGCTTCAATGAGGCTTCGGTGGTGCTTCAGTGAGGCTTCGGTGGTGCTTCAATGAGGTTTCGGTGGTGCTTCAATGAGGCTTCAATGGTGCTTCAATCAGACTTCGGTGGTGCTTCAATGAGGCTTCGGTGGTGCATCATTGAGGCTTTGGTGGTGCTTCAATGAGGATTTGTGGTGCTTTGATGAGGCTTCGCTGGTGCTTCAATGAGGCTCTTTTGAAGCTTTATTGAAGCTTGGCCGATGCCCTGTGTGTTTGTTGATATCTCAATTCCTCCAAAACAAAGCGAAGCTAAAGCCAAATTAAAGCCTCTGAAAAGCTGCAGGTGCTTCAAGCAAGCTTCAAACAAGCTTTGTTATAGACTTCTATGGAGGCGTTGAAGAGGCTTTGAAGCCGGGCTAAAGCTACATGGGGTATAATTTTTGACACAAAGCTGAAGTGAAGCAAACGCAGGACTGTAAGCCAAACATTTTATTTAGTGACCGGAGCTTTGACTGGCATTAAGAGAGCTTCAACAAAGCTTGTCTGAAGGCCTTGCTTTGAAGAAAAGTGTAAACGAGCCCTAACACTTTGCTTCGTCTTCAACGCACATTAACGGCTAGTTTACACTTTGCTTCAACTAGGCTTCAGACATGCTTTGTTAAAGCCCCTGTCACTAAATAAAATGGTTGGCTTAAAGTCCTGTTTACACCTTGTGTTTGCTTTGCTTCAAAAATTATACCCCATGTAGCTTTAGTCGTGCTTCAAAGCGTCTTCAAAGCCTCCATAGAAGTCTATGGCAAAGCTCACTTGAAGCTACACCAAAGCCCCACAAAGCCTCATTGAAGCCCCACAAAGCTTCACCAAAGCCCCACCGAAGCCCCACCAAAGCTTTATCGAAGCCCCACAAAGCCTCATCGAACCCCCACAAAGCCTCATCGAAGCCCCACAAAGCCTCATCGAAGCCCCACCGCAACCTCATCGAAGTCCCACAAAGCCTCATCGAAGTCCCACAAAGCCTCATCGAAGTCCCACAAAGCCTCATCGAAGCCCCACAAAGCCTCATCGAAGCCCCACAAAGCCTCATCGAAGTCCCACAAAGCCTCATCGAAGTCCCACAAAGCCTCATCGAAGCCCCACAAAGCCTCATCGAAGCCCCACAAAGCCTCATCGAAGTCCCACAAAGCCTCATCGAAGTCCCACAAAGCCTCATCGAAGTCCCACAAAGCCTCATCGAAGTCCCACAAAGCCTCATCGAAGTCCCACAAAGCCTCATCGAAGTCCAGCAAAGCCTCATCGAAGTCCCACAAAGCCTCATCGAAGCCCCACAAAGCCTCATTGAAGCCCCACAAAGCCTCATCAAAGCACCAACCAAAGCAAGGTGTAAACAGGACTGTAAGCCAACCATTTTATTTAGTGACGGAGCTTTGACTGGCATTAAGAGAGCTTTAACAAAGTGTGTCTGATGCCCTGATTTGAAGCAAAGTGTAAACGAGCCCTTAAACGAAAGAGTTCTGTACTTACCTATTCCGAAGCCGCTCTACTCCGGTCACATAATCTCTTCAGCGCCGGCTGCAGGGGAGAGGAGAGATCGCCAACAACAGCTACAGAGACGATGACGTCACCTATAGGCTTACTATGGGGTATCTCTTGTCGGCTGTCCCTCCCCTCTCCTGAAGCCGGTGCTGGGACCTGATCATGTGACCAGGCCAGAGCCACTTCAGAATAGGTAAGTATGGGCATCTTTTCCTTTACAGGGTAGATAGAATCGTCTTCGAATGGGAGTGGGAGTAGACTTAGACTTAGACTTAGACTTTGCCTGGAATTCCGCGTTAAGGGCTGATTCCTCCCATATCAGTGATAGGTTGTTTGTTGGACACAATCCAGTGAGTCATTAATCGGCCCAACAGATTCTGCTCCTGGGTCTCCCTATTGCTATAGCTGGTGCCATATTCTGATTTGAAGTGTAACTATGGACAAAATAAAATACATCATTGATGCAGTCTGCCACCATCGCTAACATAGAAGTCTGCCTGTAGCCGTTTTATTACCTGTCGATCCTGCCAATAGATTTATTATTTTTCTACCTTCTCCTTTATCAGGGTGACAAAACTGCATTGAAATTGCACAGCAGCGTTGTCACCCTGTGGACAGGCAATTCTTAGATGAACAAGAAAGCAAACAACAAATCAAAGCCCAACGCGTTTTAGCAGTTACTGCAACAATTTTTTTTTTTTCAATTTTTGGAAAAATAAATTAAAGCATATAAAAAAATCACTGGAAACTGTAAGCAATCCCCATGGATAATGGGCTGCATTTATGTATGCGATAGATTAGCAATACAAAATATCTTATCTCCCAGTATGAAGGGCAATGGAATTAGAAGTCTTAAATGGGGCATCACTATACCTGTTGTATATATGTGCAAATGTTTTAGGCAGGTGTGAAAAAAAAATGCTGTAAATTAGTAATGCTTTCAGAAATAGAAGTGTTCATTTATTTTCATCAATTAGCAAAATGGAAAGTAAATGAACAGAAGAGAAATCCAATCAATATTTGGGGTGACCGCCTTTTGCCTTCAAAACGGCAGCAATTCTTCTAGGTAGACTTGCACACAGTGTTTTTTTTTTTTAACCACTTCAGCCCCGTAAGGATTTCCCACTTTAGGACCAGAGCCCTTTTTGCGATTCGGCACTGCGTCGCTTTAACTGACAATTGCGTGGTCGTGCGACGTTGTACCCAAACGAAATTTGCGTCCTTTTTTTCCCACAAATAGAGCTTTCTTTTGGTGGTATTTGATCCCCTCTGCATCATTTCTGATCGCCGCTATAAACAAAAGAAGAGCGACAATTTTGCAAAAAAACCCAAATTTCTTACTTTTTGCTAAAATTCAAATCCAAAAAAATATATATAAAAAAAACATTTTTTTCTATCGGTTTTGTTCGATTTATATTCTTCCTCATATTTTTGGTAAAAAAATTGCAATCGGCGTTTATTGATTGGTTTGCGCAAAAGTTGCTGCGTTTACGGATGATGAGAATTAATTTCTGGGGTTTTTATTTTTTTTTTATTTTTTACTAGTAATGGCAGCGATCTGCGATTTTTAGCGGTACTGCGATATTGCGGTGGACATGTCGGAACATTTTGGCACTTTTTTGGGACCATTGGCATTTATACAGCGATCAGTGCTATAAAAATGCACTGATTACTGTGTAAATGCCATTGGCAGTGAAGGGGTTAACCTGCAGGGGGCGCTCTAAGGGTTAACTGTGTTCCCTGGGCGTTCTAACTGTGTGGGGACTGCCCTAGCTGGGGAAGGGGAGTGATCACAGCTTCCATGTACAGGAAGGCTGTGATCATTGCCCTTCCCCCTTCAACAGAACGGAGGTCCGTGTTTACATACACGGACCTCCATTCTTTCAGTGCGGGGGAGCCATTGCGGCTAGCCGGCGGAGATCGAATCCGCCGTACCCGCTCCCTGGCTCCCCCCGAACACAGTGAGCGTGCGAGCGCGCCTCCGGCGGCGCGCACGCGCTCACAATGCTAGTTATCGCGGCCGCCGTCCTGTGACGGCGGTTCACGATAACGAACCACCTTGTCGCCGTCACGCTGCGGCGGGCGGTCGGCAAGTGGTTAAACTTCAAGTTTTTATTGAATCCAGTTAATAGCATATACATAGCTGTTGTGAGCATCAGTATACATACTTATGATAGGAAAGACAAGTCAAATGAGGATACATTACACTTAAGCATAGAGAGTAATCAGGTTCATCCATTTAGCGGAGTTATAAACAAGCATACCCTCAAAAGGGAAAGGGGGAGAGGACGGAGTGGGCTGCCCCTGTGTATGGTACAGCCCATCCGGTCCTGTCAGGGGAACAAGTCATAGTGGTGACAAAAAAGTTTTAGTCGTCCGCGGAGAGGTGCATGGTAGCTCATCAAAGACCATGCTTAGTGTGGTAAGCCGCACGAGGGGTGGTTTAACCAGAGAGTCCACCTCTGTTGGAAGAGCGGGACTTGTAAGTGGGCCTTGGCAAACATCAGTTCCATGAGGCCTTGGTGATTTAGAGAGGTGAGCACATCGGTTATAAGAGGGGGATCCAAAGATTTCCACTTTCTGGCAATGGAAAGTCTGATGGCGATGAGAATGTGGGTTAAGATTGCGTGAATGTTGATAGGCCAAGAGTCAAGATCCATCCCGAACAGTATCAGTTGTGGAGAGAGGGTAATAGTTTTGCCCTAGTGTGTCTGACTGTAGTTTGGTTGTATCATGCCAAAGGGAAGCTAGCTTCGGGCAGGACCACCATATGTGGAGTGTGGTTCCATGGTAACCGCAGGATCTCCAGCAGAGAGCTGTAGTTGTAGGGTAGATCTTGGCGATCTTGGGGTAAGATAGCAATTGTGAAAAATTTTTTGTAATCCTTCCCAATGGGTTAGGAATTTTGAGAATTTCAGAGGCCTTTGCAGTGTATTGAGCCACTGCTGGGGAGTGTTTGTGCACTGGAGTTGGTGTTCCCACTTCAGCATAGCACAGGTTTTTTTGCTGGTGTTCTTGTTGGTCAGTAGCTTGTAGAAGTAAGAGATACCCTTCTCTTTGGCGTTTGAATGGAAATAGAAGCGTAGGGCGTGCCAGACAAGAAGGTTTTTTGGGTTAGTTAATTTAGAAAGAGCAGAGGGTATCCTGAGGTATCTGAAGAAGTCTTTGGTTGGGATATGAAAAGTGTTCTGTAATTGTTGGAAGGAGAGAAGAGTAGATTTATCGTATAGAGAGTCCATTGAGGTGATTCCAGCTTGACACCAGTTGGCAAGTGAAATGTCTGGCATGATGGTTTGGAGGGTTTGTAAGGGAAGGTCTTTGAGGACTTTATGAGGGATACCACCCGACAACTGCAAGAGAGAATGCCATGTTTTAATTGTTGCGTTGACATTATATAGGAAATTATGCTGTGTCTGGTTGAAGTAGTAAAGCAGAGAGTGTTAGCAATGGATTCGAAGCTAGAGCTGCCCTTTCAATTTGTAGCCAAGGAAATTGCATAACCGGGGCCCACCAGTTTTGTGCTTGTTCAAGAATGGATGCTTTATAGTAGGCAGGTATGTTGGGTGCTCCCATACCTCCTGTGGTAGTTGGAGAGCAGAGAGGAGCTCTTTTAATCCTTGGATGTTTGCCATTCCAGATGAATGATGTCATAATGGCTTGCAGTTTGTCGAGAGGAGATCGTAGAAAGGGTATGGGTAAGGTTCTGAAGCAATAGAGTATATGCGGTAATAGATACATTTTAGAGAACGCAATGCGCCCTGCCCATGAGGCTTGCACAGCTTTTACATTTTGTAATTTGTCCAGCAATTGAGCAAACTTTTGTGTGAATAGCTATGAAGAGGGCGAGGTCAGAAATATACCCAGGTAAGGAAGGGAAGAGTTTGGGGCCCAGGAAAAGGATGTGATTTTGGCGGCGCTATGTTTAATTTCATTGCCCAGATTAATGCCAAGCATGGGAGATTTTGAGTAGTTGATTTTATACAAGGATGCTTTGCTAAAGAGGTCCAATGTGTGGTGTAGGTGTGGGAGCGAGATCTGTGGTTTTGTAATGGAAATGATCACATCGTCTGCATAAAGGCCAATTTTGTGCTCACTATCGTGAACGGGAATGCCGCATATAGGACTATTAGAGCAAATGGAAATCGCTAAGAGTTCAATAAAGAGTAAAGAGCCATTATGGCTTCAAGAAGGGTGCCCGAAATTCCGAATTTCAAGAGTACCGCTTTTAGGAAGGACCAGTCGACTCTGTTGAACGCCTTCTCCGCATCTAAAGAGATGAATAGAGAAGGCGTTCGACTGTGCTCCACCCATTGAAGCAGATTGATGTATCGTCTAGTGCAGGAATCCTCAAACTATGGCCCTCCAGCTGTTGGGGAACTACTCATCCCATGAGGCATTGTAAAACTCTGACATTCACAGACATGACAAGGCATGATGGGAATTGTAGTTCCTGAACAACTGGAGGGCCATAGTTTGAGGACCCCTGGTCTAGTGCCATCCAACGCCTGCCTGCCATTCATTACTTGGTCTGGGTGAACAAGTTGGGAGGTAACTGTGGATAGGCGGGCAGCTATTCGTTTGGCATAGACTTTCATGTCTGTCTTTAGCAGAGATATTGGTCTGTAACTGGCTGGATCTTCCGTAGGGTTACCCGGTTTGTGAATGGTGGTTATTGTTTCTTCTTTGAACACAGTTTTTGAAGGAACTTGGCAGGTAGGTTGTTCCAAACATCTTGGAGAACTAAGCACGGATCTTTTGTGGATGTTGGCTTCCTCAAATCCTTGTCTCTTCATGTAATCCCAGACAGACTCCATGATGTTGAGATCAGAGCTTTGTGGGGGCCAAACCATCACTTTCAAGACTCCTTGTTCTTTACGCTGAAGATAGTTCTTAATTACATTGACTGCATGTTTGGGATCATTGTCCTGCTGCAGAATACATTTTGAGGCCAATCACACTCCTCCCTGATAGTGTGGTATGATGGACCTCCACCATGCTTCACTGTTGCTTGCAGAAACTCATTATTGTTCCACTGTCCAGCCCTTCGACTAACAAACTGCCTCCTGCTACAGCCAAAAAGTTCAAATTTTGACTCATCAGTCCAGTTTTTTATTGCTGTTATTATCATCTTTTATCTAGCACAATTATACGTTGTAGGACTTTACAGTAAGATATAAAACACATTAATTTTTAAAAAGAACAGAGCATAACAAGAAACGAAAGGAACAAGGTCCTGGTTATCTAATGGCAGAGCTAAGGATCATACAAACAACTGAAGAATTCTGCTTTGTGTAACTTGCTTGGGGTGGCTGGGGAATAATGTAAACCTCGTAGGGTTGCTAAGAGAAGGTGTAAAGTGCTAGGTAGGGCTGTGATATGGTGTAAAGTGCTAGATGGGGCTGTGATATGATCTAAAGTGCTAGGTGGGGCTGTGATATGGTGTAAAGTGCTAGGTAGGGCTGTGATATGATGTAAAGTGCTAGGTGGGGCTGTGATATGGTGTAAAGTACTAGGTGGGGCTGTGATATGGTGTAAAGTACTAGGTGGGGCTGTGATATGGTGTAAAGTGCTAGGTGGGGCTGTGATATGGTGTAAAGTGCTAGGTGGGGCTGTGATATGGTGTAAAGTGCTAGGTAGGGCTGTGATATGATGTAAAGTGCTAGGTGGGGCTGTGATATGGTGTAAAGTACTAGGTGGGGCTGTGATATGGTGTAAAGTACTAGGTGGGGCTGTGATATGGTGTAAAGTGCTAGGTGGGGCTGTGATATGGTGTAAAGTGCTAGGTGGGGCTGTGATATGGTGTAAAGTGCTAGGTAGGGCTGTGATATGATGTAAAGTGCTAGGTGGGGCTGTGATATGGTGTAAAGTACTAGGTGGGGCTGTGATATGGTGTAAAGTGCTAGGTAGGGCTGTGATATGGTGTAAAGTGCAATGTGGGGCTGTGATATGGTGTAAAGTGCTAGGTGGGCTGTGATATGGTGTAAAGTGCTAGGTGGGGCTGTGATATGGTGTAAAGTGCTAGGTGGGCTGTGATATGGTGTAAAGTGCTAGGTGGGGCTGTGATATGGTGTAAAGCACTAGGTGGGGCTGTGATATGGTGTAAAGTGCTAGATGGGGCTGTGATATGGCGTAAAGTGCTAGGTGTAACCCTGTGCCATGTCCTTGAGGCTGATCAGCAGGAAGGGCCCCGGGCTCAGAGGGAAGAGCCCCAGGCTCAGAGGGAAGGGCCCGGGTCTCAGAGGGAAGAGCCGCGGGCTTAGAGGGAAGGGCCCGGGTCTCAGAGGGAAGAGCCCCGGTCTCAGAGGGAAGAGCCCTGGTCTCAGAGGGAAGGGCCCCGGGGCTTAAAGGGGAGGGCCCCGGTCTCAGAGGGAAGGGCTCCCCGGGCTCAGAGGGAAGGGCCCCAGTCTCAGAGGGAAGGGCTCCGGTCTCAGAGGGAAGGGCCCCAGGCTCAGAGGGAAGGGCCCCGGTCTCAGTGGGAAGGGCCCCGGTCTCAGTGGGAAGAGCCCCAGGCTTAGAGGGGAAGGGCCCCAGTCTCAGAGGGAAGAGCCCCGGTCTCAGAGAGAAGGGCCCCAGGCTCAGAGGGAAGGGCCCCGGGCTCAGAGGGAAGAGCCCCAGTCTCAGAGGGAAGGGCCCCGGGCTTAGAGGGAAGGGCCCCGGTCTCAGAGGGAAGGGCGCTGGGCTCAGAGGGTAGGGCCCGGCCTTAGAGGGAAGGGCCCTGGGCTCAGAGGGAAGGGCACCAGTCTCAGAGGGAAGGGCCTCGGTCTCAGAGGGAAGGGCCCCAGTCTTAGAGGAAAGGGCCCCGGTCTCAGAGGGAAGGACCCCAGTGTCAGAGGGAAGGGCCCCGGTCTCAGAGGGAAGGACCACGGTCTCAGAGGGAAGGGCCTCGGTCTCAGAGGGAAGGGCCCCAGGCTCAGAGGGAAGGGGCCCCGGGCTCAGAAGGAAGAGCCCCGGTCTCAGAGGGAAGGACCTCGGTCTCAGAGGGAAGGACCCCGGTCTCGGAGGGAAGGGCCCCGGGATCAGAGTGAAGGGCCCCAGCTGGGGGTCAGGGGGGCCCTTCATGGTTTCTTGCACCAGGGCCCTGAAGGTTCCTAGTTACGCCTCTGCCTGTAATAAGTTGTGTTAACGGACTTCAGGAAAAAGGTTTCTCCGTGAATACAAAACTCATATTGGTTTTTATTCTAAACCACACATCTGTGCCTGATTGTTACTGAATGTCCTGGAGTTCCCTTAAATCTCTCCACAGGCCCCTAAGTGGGTGAAACAATGTAGTCCTTGGGTTTTGGGGGGCAATCCATTGCAGGTGCCATGTGTAAGAGAAGTAAATGTCTGTGTGTTGGCGTTTGCAGCAATTACAGGGGAGAGTCACCAGCGGGAAGCCTGGAAGGTTCGGTGTAAAGCCGCATTTAAATGTTAGGAGCATTCCTTCCCCATTGTTCCCCCAGCGTAACTCTGATTGCTAAATATTTTATTTAAATGTTCTTCTGTAATCAAATAAATGAAGAAAAGGACATAACAATAAAACCGAGCAACTATCAGGAACATTAGAGGCTTAAATATTTAATATTCCTATTGAATAAAAACCACAATGAGTAACAATGAGAAGACTTTAAATAAGACAGAGAATAATCGCATAGCGCCCAAAGATGGAGGAGCGCTGGGAGATCCCTGCTGTCTTATAGAGAGTGAAGTCACAAAGCCCCCCCTCGGATGCCGGCGGGTGAGCCGCCTGTTATGCCGCTGTACATAAAATAAAGGCCGCCATTGCCGCAAAGCGTAAATTCATTAAGAGAAGCAATAAATCTCCTAAGCAGCGCGTTGTTGGCGGTGTGCAGTGCAGCCATTCATTCTCTGATGGCGGGGGATTTTTTTTTTGTTTCAGGAACAAAACATGGAGCTCAGTTTCCCTGTCCTCGTGGCTACTACAACCCGGACCCAAGAACACACAGCCTGGACAGTTGTTTGCCGTGTACCCCGGGACATTACTGTGGTGTGGAGGGTCTTGGTGCCATGTCCGGCAAATGTGATCCCGGTGAGTGAAATTTAAAGTCAACCTGGAGGAAATGCTGGAGCTGCCATCTCTGATATTTTTGTTTCTTGGCCATCAATGAGCAGGGCCAGATTAACATTGGTGCTATTGGAGCTGCAGCTCCAGGCCCCTACCTTAAAGTACAACTAAAGGCAACGTACATATTTTAGTAAATCCTCATAAAAATACCTGAAAGTTACACATGGTAATAAACATAATAAGGCTCCTTTCACACCGGGGCCGCCCGAGTGTTAGCGTTAAAATGCCGCTAATTTGCGGCGATTTACCGCTCGTTATAGCGGCGCTATTTGGGCGGCGGTGGTGCGCTTTTACCCCCCCCACAGGGGGTTAAACGGGTTAAAAGTGGCAGTTTGCTGCGCTCCCGAAGCGGTGTTCAGACGAAGCGATGCCCTATTGTTTTCAATGGGCAGGGGCGGTATAGGAGCCGTGAATACAGCGCTCCCACACCGCTGCAAAGATGCGGTTACAGGACTTTTTTTACCGTCCCGCAAGCGCACCACCCCAGTGGGGTGTATTGTGGGGAGTTTTTCAGGCGCTTTTTAGTCGCTATTTTTAGCACAAAAGCGCCTGAAAAACACCTTGGTGTGAAAGGGGTCTTACTGAAATGATTATTTTCCTACCATATACTGCAATTCTGGTCTACAATCCCCTCCAGAGGACCTCCTTTGCTGTATACAAGTAATGACGATGGGAGGAGTTGAGCTGAGCTCAGATGTAATTTCCTGTCAGTGAACTGGGTTGTCTGTCCTCCCAGTCCTCCAGCCTTCTATGATGCTCAGTCTATTTTACATAACACACATCCATCTGCCAATCAATAGCTGGGTGTGTGCTATGTAAAACAGCCACAAGTCATTACAGACAAGCTAGGTCTAAGATCTAAAGCAGTGGGCGGGCAAAGGAGGGACATAGGTGGGAGTGGGTGGGGCTTAACAGGCCAGTCATGGGTGGAGCCTAATTGGGATTCTATGTAGTATGAAATCCCTCAACGTCCCATGTGCTACAAAGCCCCTCCCCCACTGATGTCAGGACGTTTTTTGCAGAGAGATAAATGCAAATGGGGACAACAGCAGTCCAACACAGGCAATTCAAAAACCAGGAAGTAAAGTTGTCACCACCTAAAGGAAGTGCACATGAGAGGTGGGGACAAGGTAGAGATCTCACCATCCTTACTGCTTTTTGCAAAACAATCAATGAGATGTCTAACAGACTGTATAGGTACTGAACATATTGATTTCTTCATTTTGACCAGAGTTCTACTTTAAGATAGGCCCAGCCCAATGGTGTGAGTGAGTCACTGATACTGCCCAGCCCTGTATGCAGTGTACAATGATTGATATGTAAATTGCGGCTGCATCTTTCATTTGTTTTAACAAAAAATTGTTTGCATTTTATTTATTTCCATAAAAAGGCCCCACCAAAATCTTCAGCACCAGGCCCTTGATGCTCTTAATCCGGCCCACAAAGAGTACAGAGCAGGGATGGGTCGTACCTGCGATCGTTTTGAGGTTTGCAGAACTTAAACCCCATTAAAGTTAATAGGAGCCGATGGTTAAAGTAATTCTAAAGGCACCGTTTTTTATTTTTATTTTTTTAAGTAAAATTAAAAAAAAAAGAGATGTCCCTTTCCTCCTCTTCTAGATTCCCCCTCCCAGGGGCGTAACGACAGGGGTTACAGGGGTTGCGATTGCAAACGGGCCCTGTGCTCCAGGGGGCCGTGTGCCTCCCTTGTACACCTGGATAGGAGGGATGGCGGGGGGCGGCATTTAGAGGAACCAATCTCCTCCATTTTCCTCCTAATGCAGGAGATTGGTTCCTCTATGCGCTGCCCCCCGCTGCCCTCCTATCCAGGTTACTTGTCTTCTGCTGTTCCCAGGGTCCCACTGCAGGACTGTAATAATGGAACCCGTGATAGGAATAAAGGGCCCCAGGATCAGCGAGAAGGGGTCAGGGGGGCCCTTCCTAATTTCTTGCACCGGGACCCTGAAGGTTCTTGTTACGCCTCAGCCCCGCCCGCAATGTGCATGTGTCCCCATAGCAAGCCGTGTGTTATGAGGGCAAACGTATGGGCGTGCTCCCAATGAGGGTCTAGATGAGGGTCTGGTATAGATGTTAATGGGGACCCCACCGCTTCCTTAGCAACCACTGATAGAAAGCTGTCATAGAGAGTAACATTTTAAATACCGCTACTCTATATCCTTTAGATTGTAACCTCCATGAGCAAGGCCCTCCTATTCCTTCTGTATTGGACTGTATTGTAATGGTACTGTCCTCCCTTCTACATTGCAAAGTGCTGCATAAACTGTTGGCACTATATACATCCTGCACAATAATAATCAGCGGTGGCCGCCCCATACAGGGCGCAGGGGCACTGCCCCCCTCTTCATGCGCCCGGTTCCCTAATCCACACGGGGGGGAGCCCGACGCATGGACTCCAATGGGTTTTTTTTTAAGCGCGTGAGTAGAGCTTGAGGCTCTAATTGGCTTCAATAAAGGGCAGGCTCGGAGCGCAGTGGACTGCGCCCTGAGCCCACCCACTTCTGTGACAATAGAATATTTATATTCACTATTGTCTTCCTGATTCTCCTCCCGGGCTAATCAGGAAGCGGGAGGAGTGCGATTGGCCAAGTGATTGTATTGGCCAGTACCTGGGAGGATGTACAGAGATCAGGAAGATGGCTGCCATCATCATCTCTGCATCCATCATCTCTGCATCGCTGCCAAGGGCCTACGTGAGTACCACCCACCGGGGGGGTTAGGTGATTTGTTTGGTGCCCCCCCAAAGGGGCGTATCATGAAATTAGTGGGCCCGTGTGCAAGCCCACACCGCACCGATCATCCCCGGCTGTCAACCAGGGAGAGATCATCCATGGGTGCATAGTGGGCCCCCCACCCCTCAGGGCCCGTGTTCAGTGAACACCCTGCACCCATGGATGATACACCACTGGTTCCACCTCCACTGAATGGGCTAAAAGTCCAATGTTCGGATGGACGCCCATACAGCTGAAGATTGGTTCTGGCAGAACCTTGAGCTCGTCCCTTTCACAGAATTCCTGAGGCTCACTAAAAACAAATGAAGTTGGAAGTACTTACCGGCATACTTGTTTTGGGGCAATAAGTGTCAGAGTAACAGCCAACATGACCATCAGCATACTTACAAATCGAATCAGTGGCAGCATCCATCATTCTCTCCACCAGGTCTACATTAAATAACGGCATGTTGATGTTTTGTAGATCCAGACAAAGGTATTATGGGCCCCATATTCCCTCTCATTTTTTTAGGTTGGTTTTGTGTTTCTGCGGCTTGGACCCCTCAGCCATTTGATCTGGACAATTACACCAGCGCCAATTGCTTGTGTCCTGCC
>BLSH010232367.1:17623-64976 GCA_018402905.1 Glandirana rugosa
AATGCCATTCAAAGTCATGAAGAGCTGCGTCTGTCAGTGAACGTAGGAGAAAAAGGGATTTTATTAAAACTTACCGTAAAATCCTTTTCTCCGAGTTCACTGACAGACGCAGCACCCACCCCTCTGAGCTCTGTTTTGGTACGGCTTGTGTACAAACTGGAAAGCTCCTCTGCGAGGGGGGGTTTTAATGTAGGAAAAGAGGACGGCCCCCAGGGGAGGGGCCAGCTGATTTCTTTTCCCTGCCTAGTTAACTCCTGGTAGGACGAACATAAAACCCCACAAAGTCATGAAGAGCTGCGTCTGTCAATGAACTCGGAGAAAAGGATTTTACGGTAAGTTTTAATAAAATCCCTTTTTTGCAAAAAAAAAAAAACTAATTTCTTACTTTTGCTAAAATTCAAATCCAAAAAAAAATATAAAAAAAACTTTTTTTTCACCGTTTTTGGCCGATTTATATAATTCCTCATATTTGTGATATAGGGCAGTGATCAGGAACATGTCATATATAGCCCTGTGTATAGAGTGCAGTGGTCAGGAACATGTCACATACAGCCCTGTGTATAGAGTGCAGTGACCATGAACATGTCATATACAGCCATGTGTATAGCGTGCAGTGGTCAGGAACATGTCATATACAGCCCTGTGTATAGAGTGCAGTGGTCAGGAACATGTCACATACAGCCCTGTGTATAGAGTGAAGTGGTCAGGTGTATATCATATACAGCCTTATGTATAGAGTGCAGTGATCAGGAACATGGCATATACAGCCCTGTGTATAGAGTGCAGTGATCAGGAACATGTCATATACAGCCCTGTGTATAGAGTGCAGTGGTCAAGAACATGTCACATACAGTCCTGTGTATAGAGTGCAGTGGTCAGGAACATGTCACATACAGCCTTGTGTATAGAGTGCAGTGGTCAGGAACATGTCACACACAGCCCTGTGTATAGATTGCAGTGGTTAGGAACATGTCATATACAGTCCTGTGTATAGAGTGCAGTGGTCAGGAACATGTCACATACAGTCCTGTGTATAGAGTGCAGTGGTCAGGAACATGGCATATACAGCCTTATGTATAGCGTGCAGTGATCAGGAACATGGCATATACAGCCCTGTGTATAGAGTGCAGTGATCAGGAACATGTCATATACAGCCCTGTGTATAGAGTGCAGTGGTCAAGAACATGTCACATACAGTCCTGTGTATAGAGTGCAGTGGTCAGGAACATGTCACATACAGCCCTGTGTATAGAGTGCAGTGGTTAGGAACATGTCACATACAGTCCTGTGTATGGAGTGCAGTGGTCAGGAACATGTCACATACAGTCCTGTGTATAGATTGCAGTGGTCAGGAACATGTCACATACAGTCCTGTGTATAGAGTGCAGTGGTCAGGAACATGTCACATACAGTCCTGTGTATAGAGTGCAGTGGTCAGGAACATGGCATATACAGCCTTATGTATAGCGTGCAGTGATCAGGAACATGGCATATACAGCCCTGTGTATAGAGTGCAGTGATCAGGAACATGTCATATACAGCCCTGTGTATAGAGTGCAGTGGTCAAGAACATGTCACATACAGTACTGTGTATAGAGTGCAGTGGTCAGGAACATGTCACATACAGCCCTGTGTATAGAGTGCAGTGGTTAGGAACATGTCACATACAGTCCTGTGTATGGAGTGCAGTGGTCAGGAACATGTCACATACAGTCCTGTGTATAGAGTGCAGTGGTCAGGAACATGTCACATACAGCCCTGTGTATACAGTGCAGTGGTCATGAACATGTCACATACAGCCCTGTGTATAGAGTGCAGTGGTCAGGAACATTTCATATACAGTCCTGTGTATAGAGTGCAGTGGTCAGGAACATGTCACATACAGTCCTGTGTATAGAGTACAGTGGTCAGGAACATGGCATATACAGCCTTATGTATAGCGTGCAGTGATCAGGAACATGGCATATACAGCCCTGTGTATAGAGTGCAGTGATCAGGAACATGTCATATACAGCCCTGTGTATAGAGTGCAGTGGTCAGGAACATGTCACATACAGCCCTGTGTATAGAGTGCAGTGGTCAGGAACATGTCACATACAGCCCTGTGTATAGAGTGCAGTGGTCAAGAACATGTCACATACAGTCCTGTGTATAGAGTGCAGTGGTCAGGAACATGTCACATACAGCCTTGTGTATAGAGTGCAGTGGTCAAGAACATGTCACATACAGCCCTGTGTATAGATTGCAGTGGTTAGGAACATGTCACATACAGTCCTGTGTATAGAGTGCAGTGGTCAGGAACATGTCATATACAGCCCTGTGTATAGAGTGCAGTGATCAGGAACATGTCATATACAGCCCTGTGTATAGAGTGCAGTGGTCAGGAGCATGTCACATACAGCCCTGTGTATAGAGTGAAGTGGTCAGGTGTATATCATATACAGCCTTATGTATAGAGTGCAGTGATCAGGAACATGGCATATACAGCCCTGTGTATAGAGTGCAGTGATCAGGAACATGTCATATACAGCCCTGTGTATAGAGTGCAGTGGTCAAGAACATGTCACATACAGTCCTGTGTATAGAGTGCAGTGGTCAGGAACATGTCACATACAGCCCTGTGTATAGAGTGCAGTGGTTAGGAACATGTCACATACAGCCCTGTGTATACAGTGCAGTGGTCATGAACATGTCACATACAGCCCTGTGTATAGAGTGCAGTGGTCAGGAACATTTCATATACAGTCCTGTGTATAGAGTGCAGTAGTCAGGAACATGTCACATACAGTCCTGTGTATAGAGTGCAGTGGTCAGGAACATGGCATATACAGCCTTATGTATAGCGTGCAGTGATCAGGAACATGGCATATACAGCCCTGTGTATAGAGTGCAGTGATCAGGAACATGTCATATACAGCCCTGTGTATAGAGTGCAGTGGTCAGGAACATGTCACATACAGCCTTGTGTATAGAGTGCAGTGGTCAGGAACATGTCACATACAGCCCTGTGTATAGAGTGCAGTGGTCAGGAACATGTCACATACAGCCCTGTTTATAGAGTGCAGTGGTCATGGACATGTCACATACAGCCCTGTATATAGAGTGCAGTGGTCAGGAACATGGCATATACAGTCCTGTGTATAGAATGCAGTGGTCAGGAACATGTCACATACAGCCCTGTGTATAGCGTGCAGTGGTCAGGAACATGTCACATACAGCCCTGTGTATAGAGTGCAGTGGTTAGAAACATGTCATATACAGTCCTGTGTATAGAGTGCAGTGGTCAGGAACATGTCACATATAGCCCTGTGTATAGAGTGCAGTGGTCAGGAACATGTCACATACAGCCCTGTGTATAGAGTGCAGTGGTCAGGAACATGTCACATACAGCCATGTGTATAGAGTGCAGTGGTCAGGAACATGTCATATACAGTCCTGTGTATAGAGTGCAGGGTTCAGGAACATGTCAATACAGCCCTGTGTATAGAGTGCAGTGGTCAGGAACATGTCACATACAGTCCTTTGTATAGAGTGCAGTGGTCAGGAACATGTCACATACAGCCCTGTGTATAGAGTGCAGTGGTCAGGAACATGTCACATACAGTCCTGTGTATAGAGTGCAGTTGTCAGGAACATGTCACATACAGTCCTGTGTATAGAGTGCAGTCGTCAGGAACATGTCACATACAGTCCTGTGTATAGAGTGCCGTGGTCAGGAACATGTCATATACAGTCCTGTGTATAGAGTGCAGTGGTCAGGAACATGTCATATACCGTTCAGTGTATAGAGTGCAATGGTCAGGAACATGTCACATACAGCCCTGTGTATAGAGTGCAGTGGTCAGGAACATGTCACATACAGTCCTGTGTATAGAGTACAGTGGTCAGGAACATGTCACATACAGCCCTGTGTATAGAGTGCAGTGGTCAGGAACATGTCACATACAGTCCTGTGTATAGAGTACAGTGGTCAGGAACATGTCATATGCAGCCCTGTGTATAGTGCAGTGGTCAGGAACACAGGGCCGGTGCAAGGATTTTTGTGTACTTAGGCGAAGGTGCATTTTGGTGCCCCCCCCCCACCAACTGTCCGCCTGCCGCCCCGCCTCCCCTCCAAAATTCAAACCCCCACCCCATATGGCATACACTTTATTTGCTTGTTGATGTTACATAATCAATGTTACCATGCATTAAGTCATGAATGTAATGCAGTGTACATTGCATTACATTCTTTCCCAGCCTTGATGGCCGGGGAAACTGTCAATGTTGCTTCCAGGTCAGGAAGAAGGGGAGGAGAGCGAACGTGTGTCTGCTCTTCTCCCTCCCCTTGGGGAGATGGGCAAGCAGCTCACAGGATACATAGCAGGGGGAAGGCACTTTACTGGGGTGCATCGTTGCCAACCCCCTGAAGTGAAATGAAAATTGCTGAAAGGCAACCCAAATTTATAAAAAGCACCATTTTTTTCTGGCAAAAATAATGAAATTTACTGGCAGAACCACATTTATTTACGCACATTTCAAAAAGTACATAAAATGGCCAATTTTAGCGCAAAACAGTGCAATTATCAATATTTAAGCTATATATTGTGCTAATCGCACATGTAACAAGTGCGATTTGGCATTGTGTTTAAATTATAACAAAAGGCAAAAAACATATTTCTCCATTTATATGAAGGTCAGGTTAATATAACCCAACACAGGGTTTTTCCTTTACAGTGTACGCGGGAACTCTGTGGACCCTGACGGTGGAAGGAGAATGCGAATGACTCTGATGTAAAAAGAAACTCTAATTTAAGGGAGTCTCTGGTCACCACAGCCCCCTCCTTTCACAAGAGTCCAGAGAGATCCCCCTAACATCACAGTCCACAGAAACTGCATACATGTCACAGGAGATGGTGAGAGACTACATACATGTCACAGGAGATGGTCAGAGACTGCATACATGTCACAGGAGATGGTCAGAGACTGCGGGCATGTCACAGGAGATGGTCAGAGACTGCAGGCATGTCACAGGAGATGGTCAGAGACTGCAGGCATGTCACAGGAGATGATCAGAGACTGCAGACCTGTCACAAGGGATGATCTGAAACTGCGGGCATGGCACAGGAGATGGTCAGAGACTGCATACATGGCACACAGAATGGTCAGAGACTGTGTGCATGGCACACAGGATGGTCAGTGACTGGGGGCAATGTGCACAGAATGATCAGTGACTGCAGGCATGGTGCCCAGAATGGTCAGTGTATGCGGGCATGGTGCACAGAATGGTCAGTGACTGCGGGTATGGTGCACAGAATGGTGAGGGACTGTGGGCAGAATGGTCAGTGTCTGTGGACATGGCGCACAGAATGGTCAGTGACTGTGGGCATGGCGCACAGAATGGTCACTGACTGTGGGCATGGCGCATAGAATGATTAGTGACTGCTGACTTGCCGCATAGAATGGTCAGTGACTGTGGGCATGATGCACAGAATGGTCAGTGACTGTGGGCATGGCACACAGAATGGTCAGTGACTGTGGGCATGGCGCACAGAATGGTCAGTGACTGTGGGCATGGAGCACAGAATGGTCAGTGACTGTGTGCATGACGCACAGAATGGTCAGTGACTGTGGGCATGGCGCACAGAATGGTCAGTGACTGTGGGCATGGTGCACAGAATGGTCAGTGACTGCGGGCATGGTGCACAGAATGGTCAGTGACTGTGGGCATGGTGCACAGAATGGTCAGTGACTGTGGGCAGAATGGTCAGTGACTGTGGGCATGGCGCATAGAATGGTCAGTGACTGCGGACTTGGCGCATAGAATGTTCAGTGAATGTGAGCATGACGCACAGAATGGTCAGTGACTGTTGGCATGGCGCACAGAATGGTCAGTGACTGTGGGCATGGCGCATAGAATGGTCAGTTACTGCGGACTTGGCGCATAGAATGGTCAGTGACTGTGGGCATGGCGCATAGAATGGTCAGTGACTGCGGACTTGGCGCATAGAATTGTCAGTGACTGTGGGCATAACGCACAGAATGGTCAGTGACTGTGGGCATGACGCACAGAATGGTCAGTGACTGTGGGCATTGCACACAGAATGGTCAGTGACTGTGGGCATGGTGCACAGAATGGTCAGTGAATGCGCACTGGCGCACAGAATGATCAGTGACTGCAGGCATGGGACACAGAATGGTCAGTGACTGCGGGCATGGCGCCCAGAATGGTCAGAGACTGCGGGCATGACCCACAGAATGGTCAGTGACTGCGGACATGGGCACGGAATGGTCAGTGACTGCGGACATGGGCACAGAATGGTCAGTGACTGTGGGCATGGTGCACAGAATGGTCAGTGACTGTGGGCATGGCACATAGAATGGTCAGTGACTGTGGGCATGGGGCACAGAATGGTCAGTGACTGCGGGCATGACCCACAGAATGGTCAGTGACTGCGGGAATGGCACAAGGGCAGGGCTGATACAATAACATACACAGCCAGATAGACTCTGATCCATCAAGCTGGAAGCAGTTTTTTTGCCCTACCATTCAAAGAGATAGGAGAGAGAAATCTTCATCTGTGCTGGTACTAGCGCCACTTGCAATCCTTATGAGCTCTCTGCTGGCATTGGCCCCTTCCCTTGGTCCTCTGGGCTCCCCCCCATCTCCTCGGCTCCATTCAGCTCCTCCCCTTTGTCTCCTCGGCTCTAGGCTCCTCCTCAGGCTTCCTTCATCTCACACGCCCTCCAGTTCAGCGGCGATTCTCTCTGTGTGTTGCTGAACTGGAGGTGTTCCTGTCCCGGTCTCTGCTATAGCCCAGGTGGGAGGAGACTTTTTTTCCACGATCCAGCTTTGACGACGGAAGGGAGAGGGGGCGGCTTCTATCTGAGGACTCTCTGCCCTGCATCTATCAAAGGAGGAGGAGTGCAGGAGGCAGAGCCAGGACTTGACTTGAGCGGCTGACATTAACATCGCCTGGCTGGGGCTGTGTTTTGCCGCTTGTCAGTGCACTGGTGCAAGAAAGGGGCCAGCGGCCAGCACTAGAATAATCATCTCTTGTGAATCAACCCCTGGTTTTGGCGCCCCCCTCTCCTGGCGCCCCCAGGCGGCCGCCTTGGCTGCCTTATGCTGGCGCCGGCCCTGCAGGAACATGTCACATACAGTCCTGTGTATAGAGTGGTGATACTACTACACGTAGTAAGTGGCAAGTGTGTCCTATTACTGATGGGCAGAGCACATATTGTGGGCCAGTCCAGAGACCGTTAATCAAGATAGCAGACAACAGTGTTAGTGCGTACGTGGAACAGCGTGTGGTGATGAAGTTTCTTATGAACGTAGGTGTTAAACCTGCGGGCATCTGCAGAAGACTTCAAGTACAGTACAGTGATGAGATGCTCAGCTGCAGTAAGACATTTGAATGGTGTAAATGTTTTAAAGATGGGCGTATGTCTGTCAGCAACGATCCCGGCTGTGATAGTTCCCAGCGCACAGCAGTCATGCCAGTGAACATTCAGCGCATGGAACGCCTGATCCTGGATAATCAATGCATAACCTGCCTTGAGACTGCAGAATACACAAATCTTTCTATGGGAAGGGTGAACACAATCATTCACGAACATTTGCAATATTGAAAAAGTTAGTGCATGCTGGGTACCAAGACAGCTTTCCGCTTTTCACCGGCACAGAAGAGTTGAAGTCTGCACTGCGCTGAAGGAGCATCAAAGTAATAGAAGCATGCGGACTCACCACCACCAACATTTTTGAACAATTGCATCTGCCAGTAAAGTGATGCCAAGTGTTTTCTGGGACAATTGTGGCATTATTTGTGTGGATTTTCTACCCCGTGGTGCCGCTACCAACAGTGAATATTACTGTCATGTTCTGAATGATGTGCATACGTGTCCGTGGAAAAAACGGCCTGGTTTGATCACTAAGGACATCCTGTTTCTCCAGGACAACACACAAGCTCATACTACTCACTGCACTACATCCATATCACAGCAACTTGGCTGGGAGGTATTTCCATGTCCCCCTTACAGCCTGGACCTCGCTCCAGGTCTGCTTGTTTAGACCTGTAAAACAGTTCCTCAGAGGTCAGCATTTCAGCACTGATGATGAAGTGAAGCAGGCTGTCCTGGGAATTGTTCAAGGGTACTGACACATTTTTTTATGCCAAAACTTTCCAGGCATTAGTTAAATGCTGGGATAAGTGTAAAAAATGTAGCAGGAGAGTATATTGAAAAATAAATGCAGTTTCCACTCCTTGAAATTTGTTCTTTTATTATATCAACCCAAAAGTCCCGGTTTGACTTGAATGCCCCTCGTATATCTTAGGCCTGTGTACAGAGTGCAGTGGTCAAGAGGATGTCATATACTGCCTGGCATACAGAGTACACTGGTCAAGAATATACAACATTGTAAGTGTAGCACTCTGGTTTTTAAAAGGGATGCTGTTAAATCTAGTTTGCTAGGTGGTAACTAGCCTGGCCAATTATTAGGGGATCTCCTGATTCTTCTGCTAACTCTGAGTTGGATGCACCTCTCTCCTCTGTCACTAGGTGGCATTGTTACTCATGGCATTGGAATGACAAGGTGCATATGAACTTGTAATATGAGTGGACAGGTTGTTCCAGCCAATTGGCAGGGGTTTTCTTGGACCCCATGGCCTGCTGGCAGAGCCTATTTATTTTGGAGGAGTCAGGTGATCCGGGTTCTGTGCCATCTGGACGGCTGTCTGGGTGGACATGTGTTGAAAGCTCCCGGCTGCTAGGCCAGAAACCTGAGGCCTATCCAGGAGTCCCTGGTTGCTAGGCAGTCTGAGGTCTATCCAGGACAAAAAAGAGCAGCAGGGGGTTGGGGCTTCATGTCAGAAGCCTATCCAAGTTGCACGGGTTCTGCCGGTTGGAGAACCCCTCTTTGTAAGAGGTGAAGGGACAGAGTTGCTAACGAAGGACAACCATTCCTGTCACCAGAGGCAAAGTGTGAACCAGGGTCAGAGGTAAAGGGGAAACTGTCGCCCTCAAGGGACAACGCTCCTGTTATCAGAGGCCAGAGTTCAGAGTCTGAGAGAGTACCAGAGCAGCCTTTTTCACTAACCGGGAAAGTCTCAGCGGAGTCAAGCTAGGGACTATGCAGGATAGCGGGGGTGACGCTTGCAGGAGAGTTCAGCAGGTGGGCTGAGGACCCGAGTAAGGGACCCAGCAGGTCAGCGTGGGTGGCACTCGGAAGACACAGCAGTTGGCTGTGTGAAGTTCAAGGGACCCAGTAGCAGTGGGACTCCAAAGTAGTCTTTTAAGAGACTGTGAGCTTAAAGCAGAGGTCCACCACTCCTTTAAAAATTGAAAGTCAGCAGCTACACATACAGTAGCTGCTGACTTTTAACTTTAGGTCACTTACCTGACCTGGAGTCCAGCGATGTCGGCACCGCCCACCGATCTTCGGTTCGGTGGAAGAGTGCAGCCGCCGCCATTGAGACTAGGGGAACCCGGACATGTAGCCATTCGGCTTCACGGCCGGGCCCCTGCTGCGCATGCACGAGCCACCGCTGCGCTTTCTCATTGGCGGAGGAGGAGGGAGCGCGGCTGCTGACAGCCGCAGCCCTGGGCTCCCGGATGTGTGGAAAAGGACACCTCTTCCCCTCCCCCACCAAAAGGTGCCATATGTGACACCTGAGGGGGGGGAATCCGACCAACGGAAGTTCCACTTTAAGTTCATGAAGCTGCAGCAGGAGGCTGCGAGATGGAGACAAGGTCTGGACAACAGGGATACCAAGCTTGGTGTGTGTACCAGGGGTGCATTGAGGGCGCATGGGCTTCGCCCCCCTAACACTGCTGCCGCCCTCCCTATCCATGCGCCTGGCCCCTTTAAGGACGCCGGGCGCATGAATTACCATTGCAGGGATGGTGGGGGGGTGTATTTTGAAGCACATGATTAGAGCCGGAGGCTCTAATAGGCTTCAAAATAGGGTAGGGCTCGGGGGGCAGAGCACTGCGTCCCGATCCCACCCATGTTATTGCAACAGTGAATTAATATTTGCTGTTGCAACACTGATCCTCCTCATGGCCAATCAGAAAGCAGCTCCTGAGTCCTGATTGGCCGAGAGGAGAAGCAATGGTATTGGATGGCTGGGCAGGGAAGAGGATGTATGAGGAGATGCGGGAGCTCCAGCCGCCAATTTTCATCTACTTCTGGCTTTCTCATGCCCTTGGAGTCCTGACTGTGGGATCAGACAGGACGAGGGTCGATTGTCTGGGTGGGGGGATCTGATGGTGGAGCCACTGGGAGAACACAACTTGGCAAATGACAGATTGGAGGACATACGGGGACACACTACTCATCATCATCTTCATCAACTCCCACTGACCATGAAGGTGAACAAAGGTAGGTGAGGGCTGTGTACAGGGGACAGAGGGTGTCTGCACTGACAGACAGGGGAGCGGGTTGTTTTCTGCACCTTTGTACTTCCCATGCTGCTGTCAGTGAATGCTCTGCCTCTGTAACTGTGTATCCCGGGACTGTCCGTTCATCAGGACCCCCCCATAGTTCTGTTCAGACAGACGTCCAGTGATCTGCATGCAAACTACTTCCAGAGTCCTGTGTAGCCTGTAAAGTGCTACAACAGACAAGGTGATGAACCTTTGTTCGCCTTCATGGTCAGTGGGAGGTGATGAACCTTTGTTCACCTTCATGGTCAGTGGGAGGTGATGAACCCTTGTTCACCTTCATGGTCAGTGGGAGGTGATGAACCCTTGTTCACCTTCATGGTCAGTGGGAGGTGATGAACCCTTGTTCACCTTCATGATCATTGTGGGAGGTGATGAACCTTAGTTCACCTTCATGGTCAATGGGAGGTGATGAACCTTAGTTCACCTTCATGGTCAATGGGAGGTGATGAACCTTTGTTCACCTTCATGGTCAGTGGGAGGTGATGAACCTTTGTTCACCTTCAAGGTCAGTGGGAGGTGATGAACCTTTGTTCACCTTCATGGTCAGTGGGAGGTGATGAACCTTTGTTCACCTTCATGGTCAGTGGGAGGTGATGAACCTTTGTTCACCTTCAAGGTCAGTGGGAGTTGATGAACCTTTGTTCACCTTCAAGGTCAGTGGGAGGTGATGAACCTTTGTTCACCTTCAAGGTCAGTGGGAGGTGATGAACCTTTGTTCACCTTCAAGGTCAGTGGGAGGTGATGAACCTTTGTTCACCTTCATGGTCAGTGGGAGGTGATAAACCCTTGTTCACCTTCATGTTCAGTGGGAGGTGATGAAGATGATGATGAGTAGTGTGTCCCCGTATGTCCTCCAATCTGTCACTTGCCAAGTTGTGTTCCCCCAATGGCTCCACCATCAGATCCCCCCACCCAGACACTCAGCCCTCGTCCTGTCTGATCCCACAGTCAGGTCAGCAGCAGTGCAAGGCTGAGTTCCACACTTGTGGAACAAAGAACCTTTCTGCTGCATGAGGGGCGTCAGTGGGAACACATGGGCTCTGCTCACCCACCATCCATCCATCCCAGGCTCCATCCCTGCCTTTTCCTCCCAAAGTCATGTTTATGTGCCACCAGCCCACACAGCTGGGAAAGTGCTTGGAAATCAGGCTTGCATTCCTGAGGGGAATGGGGAAATAACTTTTCAGGATGGCTGTTTTGCTGATCCCCCTTGTCAGACGTCCTATGAGTGCACTGTCTGTCTGCACTGATTACCTTATCCAATAAGAGGACAGGTTTTCTCATTACATTTGGGAGAATTAGGATCCATTTCACACGGGCTTTCCGCCTGGCGGACTCAGCTTTGCTCAGTGGGGGATCGATCCATTGATCCTTGCTAAGCAGGCGGATGACAGGTCCGTCTCTGCTCACTGTGCAGAGACGGATCTGTTAGATCTCGTCTTTCTTCTATGGGGAGATCGGATGAAAACGGACCGCCTGTACATTTTCATCCGATTCTGATCCTCCAGATGGATGGAAAATAGGGTTTGCATCCGTCTGGATTTCACGGACAGGATCGGATAGCAGCAGGTGTCAGCAGACATGTCACCACTGACCTCTTCCACTAAATAGGGGTGAAAGGGTCCAATCAGAAAAACTGATAGGTGGACCTGATCAGAAAGCCTGTGTGAAAGTGGCCTTAGGAAGCATTGAATGACAATGTATATGTGTGTCATCTGTATTGTGTCAGTTCCCACAGCTGGACTGTATCTGTCACCTGTGCACCCGATCTCATCCAATCTTCATTATGTCAATGTTATTTCAAAAGTTCTTGTCAATCTTTTCAAATCCGCAGCTGTCATTATAATAATACCCAGCAATCCCTCTATAGAGGTCCATTTTCAGGCACTTCCTGTTATAGTGACAACGCTCTGTCCCCAATTGTTTTCCTGGGTTGTGACCTGATTTCACATATTTCTGGTGGAGACGGATGTGGCAACATACATGGCGCAGAAATGTCCAGCCAGCCAATAACATGCAACTGGTGGAGGGGGACGTGCATATAAATGGGAAGTGGCTGCAAGAGATCAGAAGTGCTAATATGCACAACTACATGAAAAAGACGCCCCCCCCCCCACCAACCCCCAAAATGGCATTTGTTATGATAAACAGTGCTTTAGGAAGCTAAATATGATCATCATAGTAGTTAACATCTACCTTAAGTGTGTTAGTTATAGAGACAGGTAAGATAAGATGATAGTTGTCCTATATCTCATGCACAAGGCCAATTCGAGCTGTACACCACCCAGATCAGCATATGTCTGCAGCTGGCATGGCCAAGTGTTTGTGATCAGCCACAGATAGGAATCCATTTTTTGCTATTCAGCACTGCATTGCTTAATTGCGCAGCCGCGTGATGCTGTACCCAAATAAAACTGATGTCTTTTTCCCCCACAAGTAGAGCTTTCTTTTGGTGGTATTGTTTGCCCCCCCCCCCCCAAAAAAAAATAAATTTTGAGCACCAGCCGCCCCTGGGTAGAAGGGTAAATGGAAGGGAGTAGATCCTAGAGGTGTGTAGGGGTAGAAGGGTAAATGGAAGGGAATAGATCACAGAGGTGTGTAGGGGTAGAAGGGTAATTGGAAGGGGATAGATTCCAGAGGTGTGTGTAGGGGTAGAAGGGTAAATGGAAGGGGATAGATCCTAGAGGTGTGTAGGGGGTAGAAGGGTATAGATCCTAGAGGTGTGTAGGGGTAGAAGGGTAAATGGTAGGGGATAGATCCTAGAGGAGTAGAAGGGTAAACGGAAGGGAATAGATCCAAGAGGTGTATGTAGGGGTAGAAGGGTAAATGGAAGGGGATTGATCCTAGAGGTGTGTATAGGGGTAAATGGAAGGGGACAGATCCTAGAGGTGTGTAGGGGGTAGAAGGGTAAATGGAAGGGGATAGATCCTAGAGGAGTAGAAGGGTAAATGGAAGGGGATAGATCCAAGAGGTGTATGTAGGGGTAGAAGGGTAAATGGAAGGGGATAGATCCTAGAGGTAAGAGGTATAAGGGTAAATGGAATGGGATAGATCCTAGAGGTGTGTAGGAGGTATAATGGTAAATGTTAGGGGATAGATCATAGAGGTGTGTGTAGGGGTAGAAGGGTACATGGAAGGGGATAGATCATAGAGGTGTGTGTAGGGGTAGAAGGGTAAATGGAAGGGGATAGATCCTAGAGGTGTATGTAGGGGTAGAAGGGTAAATGGAAGGGAATAGATCCTAGAGGTGTGTAGGGGTAGAAGGGTAAATGGAAGGGGATAGATCATAGAGGTGTGTGTAGGGGTAGAAAGGTAAATTGAAGGGGATAGATCCTAGAGGTGTATGTAGGGGTAGAAGGGTAAATGGAAGGGGATAGATCCTAGAGGTGTGTAGGAGGTATAATGGTAAATGGAAGGGGATAGATCATAGAGGTGTGTGTAGGGGTAAAAGGGTAAATGGAAGGGGATAGATCCTAGAGTGTGTATATAGGGGGTAAAAGGGTAAATGGAAGGGGATAGATCCTAGAGATGTGTGCAGGGGGTAGAAGGGTAAATGGAAGGAATAGATCCTAGAGGTATGTAGGGGGTAGAATGGTAAACGGAAGGGGATAGAGCCTAGAGGTGTGTAGGGGGTAGAAGGGTAAATGGATCCTAGAGGTATATGTAGGGGTAGAAGGGAAAATGTAATGCGGTAACCTGTTAAGACTAAAGAGTTGCCTATGGATAGTAAAATGTATGTTGTTTGTCGCCGTTGTGCAGACGTGCACAATATTATAACGTGACATATTTGGTATCTATTTTCTCGGTGTGACATCATTTTCTATATTTTCAAATAAAAACAGGTCATGTATTGTATTTTTTTGCATTAAAAAAAAGCGATCTGCGTAGACTCGTTGGTCAGATTGAGGTGATCCAGCCTGTTGCCCAGCCTGACTGTTGATAGATCCCTGCAGAAAAAAAAGACCAACATTTCAAGAAAAAAGCTTTAGCACACGTCCATACTCCTGAATACACAAGGCAAAAATGACTGGAGGCCTATAGCAGAGAGTGTGTTTTATGCCCAGAGAGAACTGCCCATAGGAGGTGCTGAGTCTTTTTTCTGCTTAGTGTCCTTCTCCTTTTTTTTTTTTTTTTTCGGGACTGCAGCATAACTGCAGGACAAGTGTTTGGCTCGTGGTTGAAGTGCAACCCCATTGATCTCAGTGGGTGAGTCTGACAGGTGGTGCTGTGTCAAATGCCACAGCCTGAGGACCAGAAGCTCCCTTCCTTGTGTTCCAGCAGCTGGAACCACTGCCGCCACACCCCAGCCAGAAGTCCCACCCATCTGATGTCATATGCCAGGCTGGGACCCAGAGATAACCTCCTGGATACTGCCACAACAAGCAGCCTTTCCCACACCTGGGGCCAACCTGCCAGCCCCAAACAAATCACAGCTTCGGGCGCACAAACACTGCTGGCTGACCATTGCTCCCCTGAACTGGGATAGTCCACAATGCAATATATATCCAAACAAAGGTGTGGCCATCACCCCTCCCTCTGGAGAGACAGCAGCCTCCCCCAAAGGTTCCCTGCAGCGCTTCCACCATGGTGGACGAAACACTAGAACTGAAGGCATGGTAAAAGACGCTGGCTTTTAAGATCTTGCTGCCACACTTTGAAACTTAGCTCTTCTTTCTATATTTGTCAAAAAATGACCCTGCATACATTGATGTTTTCACTCGAAACCACCTTCCTTGATGCGTTTCACCACTGTTGACTTACTCACACGGACAGGGGAAGTCACGGAGGGAAGGAACGAAAAAACACTCATGAATGTAAGCAGCGACACGACATAGGTGCAGCACTTACATACTCCAATCAGCTCTCATGAGAAATTTTGGAATTCTTCACATGGCATTTTGTGGCAGTGGCTGATTTTCAACGTTTGTTTTAATATTGTAGACACAAACATATTTGGATACAAGTTGATTGGGCAGATAAGGAAGGTCCTCCTATGACATGCTTTGCTAAAAATAAAGTTGATTGTAGTCATCAAGGTTGTAAGGGGTATATGGTGACCAGGGCCGGATCTAGCCTCTCTGATCCAAGGGTGCAGTAAAAAAAAAAGTCAGAGGGCATACTATAACCATACCTTCATTTTATCATCTCTGTCATAGATGACCCCAACACATTGGAGCCTCCCCTCCACATCAACGCCCCCCCATCAAATCAGAGTCAGCCCCAATCATGTCTAAGTGATATACTCACAAACACATGGCATACATGAGTGTATCATAAAATGCAAATGAGCCTCCAGGTCAACAGCACTCGACTGATGACATGGGAAGGTCTTTTTGCCACCAAAACAGCTTACGCATTTTAGAGGGACAAGCCCTCTTCCTCAGAGACAAAAGTATGTATGACTCAACGCCAACTCGTAAACACTATGTTGTCAAAAGTATCGGGACGCTGCCTTTATACGCACATGAACTTTAATGGCACCCCAGTCTTAGTCCATAGGATTCAATATTAAGTTGGCCCACCCTTTGCAGCTATAACAGCTTCAACTCTTCTGGGAAGGCTGTCCACAAGGTTTAGGAGTGTCTATGGGAATGGTTGACCATTCCTCCAGAAGGGCATTTGAGGTCAGGCACTGATGTTGGATGAGAAGGCCTGGCTCGCAATCTCCACTCGAATTCATTCCAAAGGTGTTCTATCCAGGTTGAGGTCAGGACTTTGTGCAGGCCAGTCAAGTTCCTCCACCCCAAATTTTCTCAACCATGTCTTTATGGACCTTGCTTTGTGCACTGGTGAGCAGTCATGTTGGAACAGGAAGAGGCCATCCCCAAACTGTTCCCACAAAATTGGGAGCATGAAATTGTCCAAAATGCTTTGGTATGCTGACGCCTTAAAAGTTCCCTTCACTGGAGCTAAGAGACCAAGCCCACGCCCTGAAAAACAACCCCACACCATAATCCCCCCCTCCACCAACACATCTGGGTGGAAGCAGGACTTCCATCCTCTTCTAAATCCCCATCTTGGATTATCATCATCTAGTTTAATAAACCAGTGGCAAAAATCATAGCAACAAATGATCACTACTCATGATGAGGTATGCCTGAAATCTGGGGGGTGGGTGTCTACCTCACCACCACCTTGGATCTGGCCCTGATGTTGACACTTAAGCTGGTTATGAATGGGTCAGTCTGTTTTACTCCATTCTTTTATTTTCTATTCTATCCGTTTCTTTCTAATCTTTTATTTTGTATTCTGTTCTATCTTACTCTATTATATTCTATTATTTAATTTCCTATTCTATTTTATTCAAATTTGGTTAGAAAACATTTCAAGTTCGATTCGAAAACTACTTGAATTTCATACAAAATTCTGGAGTTGTTATTTTGAATTCATTACTATTGCAATTTGGAAATTTGGATATATCCAAATTTCTGAATAACGAAAAATTTGTCTGCATTTCAATTCGGAACGAAAGAACCGCATCTCTATTAGCAATATTCCTTCGTAAGTAACGAATGCTTGGAGAGTTCCAAATACATACCTGGAGGTTACAAACGTAAAAAGCGATTTTTGATTGTCGCAATTAAGTAATGTGGTGTTGCACTCTGGAGGATATCCATATTCACTTCCCTTAGGATATATATTGTTTATTTTATTTGAATATGAAGAGTTACATCTGAAAAAGTCATATAAACCACTTTCAGCCAGCAGGTGGCACTCTAAGTAAATACAACTGCCTGTGCAGGTTGATAGCACAACTCCTGTACTGAAATTGGCCATCCTGTTTAGGTCTGATCTCCTTTACTCTTTATTCATAAGCAATATCTAGCCTTTGATGATTCTACAAAAGAGCAGGGGAGATCAGAATACACTGCAGGAGGAACTCGCCCAGTAGTGACACACCCCCCTTTTCCTCTCTCCTAACAGACTACGTCAATTCCCCTGTGAAGTGTAACTTATATTATGAAGAATGAAAGAGCACCCGTGTTTTCTGAGGTGTATACTGTATGAAGGTTTGCTTCTTCCCAGTGTGAGATCTGTGATGTACAGCGAAATATGATTCATAAAGAAGACATTTCCCGCACTCAGGACTAATGCACCTGGAAGGTTGTATAGGATTTTTGATAACTCAAAAATTGGGCTGTGTGGAAAAGAAATTTACTGCTCAGAAAGTTAAAACACATATAAAAAAAAATTCCGGCACTTCAGAATAGGACTACATTTTCGCAGCCAAGTGAGCCCTCTGATGTTTATAAAGATTGGCCTTCTGTGAAAAACATTTCCAGCACTGAGGGCATGAAAACGGCTTCTCCCCTCTGTGAGATCTCTGATGTCTACCAACATCTGATTTCTGTGCAAAACATTTCCCGCACTCAGGGCAAGAATACGGCTTCTCACCCAAGTGAGTCCTCTGGTGTTTGTTAAGGCTGGACTTCTCTGAAAAACATTTCCCACACTCAGAGCAGGAATACGGCTTCTCCCCTCTGTGAGATCTTTGATGTCTATCAAGGTCTGATTTCTGTGCAAAACATTTCCAGCACTCGGGACAGGAATATGGCCTCTCCCCAGTGTGAATCCTCTGATGTCTACGAAGAGGTGACTTCTCCGAAAAACATTTCCCGCACTCAAGGCAGGAATGCGGCTTCTCACCCGTGTGAGACTTCTGGTGTGTGTTAAGATGTTTTTTTTGTAAAAAACATTTCCCGCATTCAGGGCAGGCATACGGCCTATCCCCCGTGTGAGACCTCCGATGCATGTTAAGAATGGACTTCCGTGAAAAACCTTTCCCACACTCAGTGCAGGAAAAAGGCCTTTCCCCTGTGTGAGATCTCAGATGTACCAGAAGGTAGGCCTTTCCCGAAAAACACTTCCCACACTCAGCGCAGGAAAATGGCTTGTCACCTATTTGAAACCTCTCTGTGTGAAAATGGGACGTCTCCGAAAAATCTTTCCCGCATTCAGGGCAGGAATATAACCTCTCCTTTGTAAGAGAATTGTAGTGAATGGCGAGGTCTGATTTCTGTGAACAATGCCCACACTCAGAACAGGTATATAGCTCGTCTGAGCTTTGATGCGCATTAAGACTTAAATCAGAATTAAAATTTTCCCCAGATTCAGGATAAGAATTCTTCTCCCCCTTGATTCTAACACCATCCCCCATAATATATAGCCGCTCAGAGTCAGAGGGGTTCAGTGGTCTATCCACACTGTGAAAGCCATCATTTATAGTTGAGTTCACTGGGTAGGAGAAAAGACAATCTGGTGTGATGTCCTCATCTTCCATTTTACAACCTGGAGATAAAGTGAGACGATCCTTGACGAGTATCTCGCTGGCATGTTCTGGAAATATGAAAAAAAAAAAAAAAAAAAAAAAAAAAAAAAAAAAAAAATCGATCAACATGAGAGGGTTAGTTCACTTAAAGAAGCATTACCAGAGGATGAGGAAGCTTGTAAAAAATCCCCCAAGAGGCACAATGCATAGAGTTTTTTTCACTGTTCAAATATGTGCTCCTCAATAATTTCCCATTTAAGACCTGAGACTAAGCCCAGACTCATCCACCTGCTTCAGGGAAGAGGGAGAGGACTAGAAACTGTCAGCTTGTTTTGTTGTCAATGAAGGCAGCTGGACAAGATAGCTGTCGTTCACAAAAACACAAGCTGACAAAACACATGCTAGCTACTACACTAGTCTCTTTCATAGATATAACTGATGGGCAGGTCTGGGCTGTTTTCCAAGGGAGATTAGTGTGTGGCTTGTGTAATCATGAAGTCAGCAATCTTCTCATTATCCATCATTCAAAACAACATAAGTCAACAGCTGCTATACTACTTTCTCTTCTTGGAATATCTGACAGCTATTTAAGGCCAGAGAGTGAAACAAGACACATCGACCCGCTTCAGGGAAGAGGGAGCAGAGTAGTAACGGTCAGCTTGTATTGTTGTAAATGATGGCAGTTGGGGGGCGTGTCCGGGATGTGAAAGGAGAAGGAAGCATAGGAGTAGAGCTCCGTCCATCCTAAAACGAATCCTTCGCCATCCTCTGCCATCCTCCTGTTTTTGAGCCTCCGCAGGCTCAGCCAACACTGCCCACGACTTGCTGGGTCATTAATCCTGTGTCTCAGGGCATACCTCCGTGACCGGCCGGCCGGACCCGCTAATCGAGGCCCCGGCTTTGCGGCTTAGTCCGCGGACCGCCGCGGTCCCTCCACAGATCGGGCCATCCTTGCTCCAACAGCCCCCCGGGGCACACATCTGACCACCCAGCTGCCCCACTGCTTATCCTGGGACTACAACACCAGCGGATCTTGTGAGTAAAAGGGATTGGGGGGAGCCGCGGCCTACAATGTGCGGCCGCCATCTTGGTACACCCTCCGGGCCTACCACCTCTTTTTTCCCCACAGGGAAGAGCCTGACTGTCTCCAATACTGCCCTCTACTCCTTTGGACACTGGCTCTATCCCCCCAGAGGACCTGCCTGTCTACAGAAAGGGGGTACTGGGGCCAATTGGTGTGGGGGCTTAACCACAACCTGCTATAGACTGCATCCCTGTATCCTAGTATTGGAGTGCCTCACCTGAAATATTTCACAGTCACTACCTCTCTCGGGCAAGTGCCCCCCCTGTATATATTTGTGTCGTTCTCCTATACATTTATTTGACTGGGGGGTGGGAAACGTGTCCCCCTACAGTGGCGTAATGATGGTCAAATAAGGTCCTCCTATACCTGCCTCAGCAGCAGAGCAACTAGCCAGGTTTAGAAGACAAGGGGATGCGGGAAATGTGGCGGACCCTGTACCTATGTCCCAGTCCCCGCCACATGCAGCCTCCTCCTCATCATCACCCCAAGAAATGTGTGCATCTGGGCCGGCCATATTCAAAACACAGAGTGAGTCCCACCTGGTGTTGGGCTCCCCCCACAGCCCTACTGATAGTACGGCTTCTGGGCCACCTACAGCGGAGCCTACACTGGCTGAGATCATGCTGGCGATTCAGGACTGCAAGACCTCCCTGTCATTACAAATTGAAACCATCCGCATCGACAGCTCACTACTGAAGCAAGATGTACAAACTCTAAGGGAAAGAACAGGAGCTGCTGAAGAACGCATCAGTACTTTAGAAGACACGGTACAACCAATATCAGCTGCTGTTCAAGCAAACACTGCAGAAATGGCGGCTCTCCGCGCAAATCGACAACTTGGAGAACCGCTCTAGGAGAAATAATCTCCGTTTTGTGGGGTTCCCGGAGAGATCTGAGGGCTCTCGTCCTGAGCGGTTTCTGCACTCCTGGCTGCGAGAGGTAATAGGGGTAGAAAAGTTGTCTCACGCCTTCCTCATTGAAAGAGCGCACCGAACCCCACCACGAGCGCCAAATCCAGGGTCCCCCCCACGTTCTCTGATTGCACGTATCCTCAACTTTCAAGACAAAGTGACCATTCTGCGTTTAGCCAGAGAAAAGGGCCCACTTAAATATAACAGCAATACCATCTCCATCTATCCTGACTTCTCAGCGGATGTACAACGACAACGCGTTTCCTTCTCTGCAGTAAAGAACCGTCTCCGACAGGAGGGCCTACAGTACGCTATGCTCTTCCCTGCCAAGTTAAGAGTCATTTGGGACGGCAGGGCCCATTTCTACAACTCACCTAAAGAAGCCATGGCCTGGCTCGACGACCACGTTGGTCCACAGCGCCGGCGGGGACATACGGGCCAATAACAATGACCAATCTCATAATCTTCTGAGACATGCAACTATCCTGCTGGGAACTTGACTGCACATGCTACCGCATATATGTAGGGCTTGTACCTTTATCCTCTAATCGGTGTCCCCGGCGGGAGACCTTAAAACAGTCATTGACCCTATACCTGGGACTACAATACGTGAGCAGGATAAACTGATACTGACACGGCTCTTGTCTGGGCCTACCCACACTACAGTAGACAAAACAACACCTAAGGTCACTTATACTGTCCTAGGCCCTCTCCCAACAAGTTTTCTTAATACAGACAACTACTTGGGTGGTCACTTGAATGATTCAATGCATTACCTTTATCCTTCAGAAACTTTGGTTATATTTCAATGGAGCTAAATATACACCGCACCGACCTCATTCCACTGCATGGCGAAGCCATGGGAAGTGCCTTCTAATTGTTTTTTTTCTCTTTTTTTGGGGGGGTTTTTGTTAACCATTTGGTCAGTTCGGGATCCAAGCTCGCTAGGTTGGGGATGGTTGAGCAGGGTGGGATGGGAGGGGGAGGGGGGGGATTTAATAGGCCTATTATGGTCAAGTGAATTATTGGTTGCTGATCCACTATCTTTTTTTTATTGCGTTATAATGGCGAGACTTTTGACTTTTTTCTGCTGCATATGGGTATACTTAAATCATATAATCTGGATTGCTCTTTGTGCTGTTGAGTCCTGTATTATACTTTACGGTATAAGAAATGTTTTACATGTTATAGATGGCTAATCCACTAAAAATTATTTCTTGGAATGTAAGGGGGGCAAACTCTCCTCACAAGCGGTCCTTAATTTTCTCATTCCTTAAGCGTTATAGACCACACATTATCTGCCTCCAAGAGACGCACCTAGTCAAAGAGCGGGTACGCTCGCTAAAGAAAGCATGGGTGGCTTCCTCATACCATGCCACCCACACTACATACTCTAGGGGTGTCTCCATTCTGCTGGCAAAATCACTATCAGCTGAAATTGTATCCGTGACGACAGACCCTGACGGTCGCTTTATTATACTCACTATGCAAATTGCCAGAAAGACCTTTACTCTGGTCAATGTCTATGTACCTCCCCCATTTTCCCCAGATCTTCTCTCCAGATTATCTCTCCTCCTTGTCGCCAGATCCCCTGGACCGGTGTTATACGTAGGAGACTTTAATGCCATTCTTGACCCTTTAGTGGACCGCTTGGGGGGAGGAGGTAGGTCTTGCCCCTCTTTTGTGGAGTGGGCTGAAGTCTATGGCCTCACTGAGGTCTGGCGGTGGAAACACCTCACCGATTATCAGTATTCATGTCATTCTGATTCATTTCATACTATGTCACGTATTGACCTAGCGTTTGGTACTCCTGATGCTCTCCCGTTGGTTTCGTCTGTGTCATATCTGCCCAGGGGGGTGTCTGATCATGCACCTCTGATGGTGGATCTTCTCCTCCTGCCTACACAAGGACCCATCCTGTGGCGCATGGGATCGCAATGGCTGGAGGACGAGATCGTACGGGGATTATGCGGGAGAGACATCGTGGACTATTGGAGGGTCAATAGGGGGTCCACAGACCTCTCCACTGTGTGGGAGGCCTCCAAGGCTGTATTACGGGGTGCCTTTATGTCTACAACAGGTATCTTACGTAAGAATGCTGTACAATGTACCAGGGAATTGGAGGAGGCAATGGTGGCAGCTGAGGTGGATTATGTCACACACCCAGACCCACAGCGACATGATTCGTGGAAGCTTAAACGTAGAGAATATGAGCTCAAATTACTAGATTTAACTCAAAAACGTATGTTATATATAACACAAAAAATATTTGAACATGGTAACAAGGCCGGACGGCTCTTAGCGTACCTAGTTAGGCCAGATCATAACCCTGTCTCCATTCCCCGAATTCTTACTTCACAAGGAGGGATTAGTGACGCCCCGCAAGATATTGTGGAAGCGTTCCTGTCCTTTTACAAAGATTTATATACTACAAGGGCGCAATATTCAGATACACAACTGACTGAGTACCTTGCACAAATCCCACTGCCGCACTTAACAGATCAGGAAATGAGGGATCTTGAAGCCCCCATCACAATAGAGGAAGTGCAGATGGCAATCTCACAACTCCCGAATCATAAATCCCCAGGCTTGGATGGCTTCCCAGCTGAGTGGTATAAGAAGTTCGCCTCACTACTCAGTCCTCTCCTTCTTAATACTTATAATGAGGCTGTGAAACAGGGTGTCCTCCCACCATCCATGCGGGAAGAATTAATTCTTCTATTATTAAAACCTAGAAAAGAGCCATTGCTTTGCGACTCATACCGCCCCATATCCCTAATAAATGTGGACGTTAAGATTCTCTCTAAAGTGCTCGCCAATCACCTTAACCTAATAATTGGAAAATTGATAGGCTGTGATCAAGCCGGGTTTATCCCAGGAAGATCCACTAGAATGAATATACGCAGATTATTTCATAATCTACAATACCCCCATGACTGTACACCTACTAGGGCAATTGTGTCACTTGACACTAAAAAAGCATTCGATAGTGTGGAATGGCCCTACTTATTCGAGATCTTGGGGAGATATGGGTTCGGTCCGCGTATGATAGCTTAGATCAGGCTCTTATATAGCTCCCCAATAGCTCATATCAGAGTAAATTCCTCAGTGACGGAGGCGTTTCCGATCACCAGGGGAACCAGACAGGGTTGCCCTTTATCCCCCCTACTGTTTGCTCTGGCTATGGAACCCCTGGCCATACAAATCCGCAACACCTCCCAAATTAAGGGCCTATCTGTCGGGACGATAGAAGAACGCATATCACTCTATGCCGACGACACTTTGGTATATTTGGCGGACCCTCAAGACTCCCTTAAAAATTTATTAACCCTTATCAACACGTTCGGGGACTACTCAGGCTTCAGGGTGAATTGGGAAAAGTCTATCCTCTTTCCTCTGGACCAGGCGACCACTTCCTTGATATATGCGGGATCAGAGTTACAGGTAGTCTCCTCATTTAGATATCTGGGAGTGATGGTACAACTACAGCTCCCACGATACGTAGAGAACAACATATGCCCTTTATTAAAACAATTACAAGAACACACTCAAAAATGGATGGATCTCCCACTGGATCTCATGGGCAGGGCCAATGTTATTAAAATGATTTATCTTTCCAAACTACTCTATGTCCTAGCCAATGCGCCACGTAGGGTTCCCAAATCCATTTTTAAACGTATAGATTCCACATGCATAACCTTCCTCTGGAGAGGTAGATCCCCTAGAATAGCACTTGAGACACTTCGACTTCCATCCCACTTAGCTGGCCTGGCCTTCCCTAATTTTTACCTATACTACTTGGCTTCTCAGTTAGTATCAGTTCATGACTGGCTACACCCTAGTGACACCAACGCCTGTACCAGCACGGAGGGGGCCATTGTCTCGTCCATGGAAACACTCCACAACGTGATCTATAGAAATTGTGTCCCAGATAGGCCGGGGACGGCAATAATACATATGACCCTGTCACTCTTTCAGATAGTCAAAAATAAACTCGCCCAGGAATCCTGGGACGCCTCACCGAACACACCTCTATGGTGCAATGGCACGCTTGGGGAATTGGAATCTATACCGGACCCTGTGAGATGGTCATCAAACGGAGTTAGATACCTGTGTCATCTCTTTGACACACAGGGATTTAAACCCTTCCGACAACTCCAACAGGAGTTTGATCTTCCGAATTCCTATCTATTTTACTATTATCAATTAAGACATGCAATTAAGGCGCAATTTGGTAATCTAGGTAATGTAATCCACATGTCTCCCCTAGAACAACTGCTCAGGGACCCGGCCCCCACTAAACTAATTTCAACCTACTACATGGCCTTAGCTGCGGACAAAAACCCCAGATTCCGGAATGCCCAAACTAAATGGACTAATCTAGATATACAACTCACAGAGGAGGATTGGTCAGAATTCTCCGACACCTTCAAATTCTCGGTAATCTCCTCCAGAGACA
Organism: Glandirana rugosa; assembly: GCA_018402905.1. NCBI lineage: Eukaryota > Metazoa > Chordata > Amphibia > Anura > Ranidae > Glandirana > Glandirana rugosa. Next base: position 42,772 of record BLSH010232367.1, read on the forward strand.
GAGTGATTCAAATTAAAGTCTTCCACCAGTCCCATCTCACCCCTCATAGACTATATAAAATGGGCCTATCATCCACAGACACATGTTTTAGAGGCTGTGGCCAACAAGCAGATTTTCTACACTGTTTCTGGTCATGTCCGATTGTACAGCACTTCTGGAAAGACATTGGCTCCTTCATCTCGACAGCCTTGGGCCTTCCTAATATTATTAACCCCAAGAATTGCCTTTTGGGAATCTTTGGGGACCTATCACTGTCTGCCTCGACAAAGAGGCTCCTTCGCATCCTATTCTTTTACGCAAAGAAATCCCTCTTGTTGACGTGGAAGAGTTCACAGATATTGAATAAAAACCTGTGGTTGAAATTGGTGAATGAAGCATTGCCCCTATATAAGATCACCTTTGATCTCCGAAAACAGAGTAAAGGATTTCAAAAGATTTGGGGAGGGTAGCTGGCCAGCCCCCTTACACTATGTCCCATCTTACCATAGGGGGTAACGCCACTTCCTCTACTCCAGATTAACACTGGCCCATCTGACTTGTTATAAATAACAATATGCTATGTTGTATACTTAATGGACTCAAGTATGCTTACTTAAAGATATACCCAGATGCCATCTATTGCAAAATATAAATGGGAAAGTTTTTTTTATTAACCATGTATAAGCCGCCAATACTTTGCTGATCGGGTATGTTGCCCGAAATACGGTTGTTGGTTTCTGTGTTTGTATGTCTGTAAAATCAATAAAAATATCTTAAAAAAAAAAAAAAAAATATATGATGGCAGTTGGACAAAATCGCTGTCATTCACAAAACACAAGCTGACAAAACACATGCCAGCTACTACACTAGGCTCTCTCCTAGATATAGCTGGTGGGCAGGTCTAAGCTGTTTTCCAAGGGAGAACAGTGTAATAGCTGGCTTGTGTTTTTGTGAAGACCGCAATCTTCTCATTATCCATCATTCAAAACATAAGTCATCAGCTGCTATACTAGTTTCTCTCCCTGGAATATCTGAAAGCTATTTAAGGCCAGAGACTGAAACAAGACACATCGACCTGCTTCAGGGAAGAGGGAGCAGAGTAGTAACGCTCAGCTTGTATTGTAAATGATGGCAGTTGGACAAGATCGCTGTCATTCACAAAAACACAAGCTGACAAAACACATGCCAGCTACTACACTAGTCTCTCTCCTAGCTATAGCTGGTGGGCAGGTCTGGGCTGTTTTCCAAGGGAGACCAGTGTAATAGCTGGCTTGTTTTTTTGTGAAGACAGCAATCTTCTCATTATCCATCATTCAAAACATAAGTCATCAGCTGCTATACTAGTTTCTCTCCCTGGAATAGCTGGTGGCTATTTAAGACTGGAGACAGAACTAACACACATCAACCTGCTTCAGGGAAAAGAGATCAAAGTAGTAACAGTCAGCTTTTATTGTTGTAAAGGACAGCAGCTGTACAAGAACACTGTCATTCACAAAAACACAATCTGACAAAACACACGCCAGCTACTACACTAGTCTCTCTCCCGGATATAGCTGGTGGGCAGGTCTGAGCTAAGTTTTCCAAGGGAGACTAGTGTAGTAGCTGGCTTGTGTTATTGTGGGCTTGTGTTTTTGTGAAACCAGCAATTGTCTCCATATGCCAACATTCAAAACATCATAGGTGCACAGCTGTTAGACTAGTTTCTCTCCCTGGAATAGCTGGTGGCTGGATCTGGGCTCAGCCCTTTTACAGTTTGTCTACTGTTAAAGCTGTGCAGTACAAATATAGCAGCAGAGGAAAGTTGAGGAGGCACAGGGCTGCAGAAAGGATAGGGAGGTGGCTGCAGTGCTGGCTGTAGCTTCCCCCATAGGAAAGCCCACAAAGTGGACATCAGCCTAGGGTGGAGCTACAACCAGCAAAACCTCTTACTGGTCTACTAAAATGCAGAGATAAAAAAATACATTATGGCTCACCTGTGCTAATATTTGTAGGAGTGTCCTCCTCTTTGAATATCCTTGTCATCCAAGCCTCCTCCATATGTTGCTGATCATCCCTCACATGCGTCTCTTCTACTTCACCCTCAACTTTCATGTTAAGCAGATCTTCACCCTAACACAACAGAATGGCAGAAAATAACATCCACAATTGCCGTATAGCCCCATCCCAATAAAGTCCCACAATGTAAATCCAATGCCCATAGTGCGACAAACCACACAAAAGCGATCTTCTCCTTGTGACACATATAAACAAAAGAATGCCGCTCTAAGTCCCAATGTATCAACACGGTGACTCCTTGCTAGGATGCTGGAGAGTGCATGCAACATAACAGCTAATAAGGCTAGGTGACTGTCTATGTTTTATCAACCAAAGACTTGCTAGGATGTGGCTGGCTGGTTTGCAGGGCATCATTGTGCTAGGATGCCGGTGGTTGCCAGCATCCTAGCAACCATGGCCCCGAGAGGGAAGTGAACGTTTAGTGGCAATAGTTAGAATGCCACCAAATTAATTGCTTTGGGCTTCAACAGTTGCAAGTAGCTTGGGTCAAAGCTCATACCTAGTAGAGTCAACACATCTTCTCCACATTTCAGAGTGTTCAATCATTTTATGTTCCAGAACCTCAACTCCACCCACCTTATGTTGGTGAGGGATGGTGTGATCTTCCTGTGTGGAACCCTGGGAATACAGAGGACGGGGACATCTCTCTGGTTGGTTCTTGGTATTAGGTGGCTCCATCATATCCTTGTGTCCTTCTGAAAACTCCTTCAACACACCATACTTTTCATCATGCTCTTTATACTCTTCTTTAATACCAACATAATTATCCCCAATGTTTCCTTTCTGGATAAATAAAACATTCATAATAAAAATGCCTGTGTATAAAGCAAAACAACCAACAATGGTTATCATCTACCTGATGATGGTGAGGATTGGTGTGACCTTCCTGTGTGGAATCCCGGGAATACAGAGGACGGGGACATCTCTCTGGAGGGTTCCTCATATTAGGTGACGCCACCATGTTGTCTACATACAGATCTTTGTGTCCTTCTGGAAACTTTGACACTTCTATCACATCATCCTCCTCTTTTATCTCTTCTTCAACATCAAATTTAGAATCTCTCAGGTTTCCACTCTGAATATAGAATAAAAATTATATCAATTGTAACAACGCAGACAATGTACAGATCATAACGATACGATCAGTGATTGTTCCTCATCTACCTGATGATGGTGAGGGATGGTGTGACTTTCCTGTGTAGAATCCCGAGAATACAGAGGACGGGGACATCTCTCTGGTGGGTTCCCATTACTGGATCCATCTGTAGGAAACACACACACTGACTGAATACATTGTTTCTATGTGTTTATCAGATGATGGGGGATCTAGGTGGACCTTCCGTAAGGCTCTCTCCTTTACAGTAAAGTCTCCTCTTACCCAGTGATGTGAGGGGCGGCTGATTGTCCATCATGACGTCCTTGTAGAGATCCTTGTGTCCTTCTAAATACTCCCACTCCTCCATGGAGAAAGAGATAGTGACATCCTGACACCTTATAGGAACCTGACACACACAATGATACAGTCATAATCTAGACACATCCCTTGTCTTTTACTGGATAATGTCCCAGAATTCCCAGCGCCGCTCACCTCTCCTGTCAGCAGCTCCATCATCTTCTTGGTAACTTCTAGAATCTTCTTATTGCTTTTTATCTTAGGTGTCAGGGAGTGAGGTAGAGGCACTGTGATGGTCAAATGATCTCCAGACTTCACAGGAGGAAAACTCTGTATTCAACAAAAACAGTAATATCATGTCACATTCCCAGAATCCTCCTCACCTCTACAGTCAGGTCTGTGTTTTATTAACTGCTTGCGGACCGCCCCATGTACACTTACTGTGGCAGGGCGGCTGCTTCGTACCTAGGGTGAGATCTGACCCTTCTGGGTCTGTGGTGCGTGCCGCCAGCGACCCGCTTCCACTATGATTGGATAGAGTGGGAGACAATCAGCGGGTTCGGTAGACTCAATGTCCGCCGGGACCCACTGATCATCAGAGGGGCAGACCACCATTCTGTCAGACGGGAAGGCACTGATCCTGTGTTTCTGCTAAGCAGGAACACGGATCTTTGCCTTCCCCAGGTCAAAGCACCTCCCCCATAGTTAGTAAGCACAACTTAGGAATACATTTAACCCTTTGATCGCCCCTGATGTTGACACCTTCACAGCGAATGTCATTAGTACAGTGACCGTGCATATTTTTTAGCACTGATTATTAGTGTCACTGGTCCCCAAAAAGTGTCAGTTAAGTTTTAGATTTGTCCGCCACAATATCAGTCTCGCTAGAAGTCGATGAACGCCGAGTACTAGTAAAATAAATGAATGAATAAATATAAAATATATATAAAAATAAAAAAAAAATATTCCATAGTTTGTAGATGCTATAACTTTTGCACAAACCAATCAATATACACTTATTGGGATTTCTTTCTGCCTGCCAAAAATGTAGCAGAATACATATTGGCCTAAATTAATGAAGAAATTTGATTTCTTCCATTTTTTTATTGGGTATGTTTTATAGTATGTATTACCGTAAAATCCATTCCTCTGAGTTCATTGACAGACACAGCGTTTCATTATTCATTACCATAGGTCACCTCTCTTCCACCCTTGGGGTTGTTACTGGGGAGGGGGGGGACCCCTTGGGCCCACCTGCTGATGGTTGGCTAGGCAGAAAAAAAGACTCGGCTATGTCTATGGGCAGTCCTAGGTGATATGCACCCCCCTCTCTGCTATAGGTCTTCAGTTAAGCAAGTATCAGAAGTATCAAAACTCCTTAGAGGGGAGGGTGCTGTGTCTGTCAATGAACTCAAAGAAATGGATTTTACGGAAAGTCAAAAATCCCATTTTCTCTTTCGTTCATTGACAGACACAGCGTTCCATTATTCATTACCATAGGGATGTCCAAAAGCAGTGCCAAACATGAGGGGTGGGATAACGAATAAATCCCAAGGCTAACACAAGAGCCAACCAGGTAACAGGAGCTCAACACAGGACAACTGGAGCCCAACCTGAACAACACATCCTCAGAGGGAAGAACCCTCTAAAACAGGGGTAGGGAACCTGCGGCTCTCCAGCTGTTGTAGATCTACATTTCTCATCATGCTTCTGGGAGTAATTGTATCCATCAGCCTTGCAATGCCTCATGGGAAATGTAGTTCTACAACAGCTGGAGAGCCGCAGGTTCCCTACCCCTGCTCTAAAAGGAAGCCTGCAAAAACTTGCGGCCAAAAGAAGCAGCTGCAGATGCCAGAACATCCACTTCATAGAATGTTGCGAAAGTTAACACCAACGACCAGGTGGCTGCCCTGCAAACTCGCACCACTGACGGCTGATGACAGAAGGCCCAAGAAGCACTAAGCACCCAAGTAGAATGCGCCATAACAGGGAAGGAGGAACCCAACCCCGAACAGAAAAGGCCAGAGTCATCATCAGTCTGGTCCATCCAGAAATAGTCGCAGAAGAAGCAGACAGCCCCTTTCTTGGCCTGTCCAAGATCACAAACAGTGAGTATGACCCTGAAAAGACTCAATGGCTGCCAAATACACCCGAAACACCTGAACCACATCCATGGCATGTAAGACAAACGCCTTAGGATATGTTGACCAGGGCACAGGGAAGGCAACACCATGTCCTATTCAAAAGGGAAATCAGAGGAAGGAATGATGAACAAGGGCAAAGAAAAACCACCTCATCCTTGTGGGACACCGAGTAAGGTGTACAAGATAATGCCATCAGTTCCGACAACCTGCAAGCAAAGGTGATAGCCACAAAAAAAGGGCCACCTTCTGAGACAGAGTAAGCAGGGTAATCTCCCGAACATTTTTTAAAGGGAGGCTTCTGTAGAACCGAAAGCATCAAGTTCAGATTGGTAGATCAGTAGAAAAGACCGCACAGATGGAGACAGAATTTGAAACCCTAAAGAAAAGGTACAAGACCAAGGGACGCTGAGGAAGACCACCAAGGCTGACATCTGGCCCTTGAAGGTACTCAAGGCCCATTTCTGTTCAACCCACCATGAAGGAAGGTCGGAATGGAAGCCACCGAGAAAGACCAGGGTGAATGCCCAATGACTCACGCCAGGATATATAGGCTTTCCACGTCCGGTGGTAGATCTACCTAGGAGGAAGACTCCCTAGCCTTCAGCAGAATTGGAACTTCAGCACCTGGCTCAACACAGCCAGGTCATCAAAACCAGTGACTGTAGAGCAGGACGGGAGATAGGCCCCTGGGACAGTAGATGCTCCATGAGAGACAGTCACCAAGTAACGTGGGCAACCAGGTTGAGGTAACAAGGCCGACAGGGCCTCCCCGTTCTGGAGGAACCTTGTTTCATTTACACTATGTACTGCATCAGCTATATATGGTTGAAATGACAATAAAAACCTTCTTGACTCTTGACTCCAGGCCAACAGAATGACAGGAATCTTTGGCCTTGATCCTGCGCAAAAGCCGCAGTAGCAGCAGGCAAGGAGGAAAGGTGTAGTTCAAACGATACCGGCCCACAGGGGCCAACAGAGCGTTTGAGGTGTCCACCAGAGGCACCCAACCTTGTCAGAAACTCCAATACCTTTCTGTTGAGCCGGGACGCAAACAGATTTACCTCGGGATCGCCCCATCAGAGACATATCCAATGAAACACTTCCTGGTGAAGGGGTCACCCAATGGTCCAACCATGTCGACTGAGGCAATCCGCCTGCCAGTATTCCACCCATGGAATGCGTACACCGGAGAAGCCCCGAACGGAACGTTCTGCCCACTTGAGGATTCTGGCTACTACTAGTGCTGCCAACACACTATTTGTTCCGCCCTGGCGATTGACATAGGCCATCGCCATTGCAGCGTCCGACTGGATCCATACCGGGAGCCCCCGAAGTCAATCCAGACATAGTCTGATCACTCGAAGTTCCAGGATATTGATCGGCAGTCTGGATTCCTCCAGCGTCCAACGATCCTGAGCAGAGCACAGTCCCAGGACACCTCCCCAACCGGACAGACTGGCATTGGCGGGGACCACTGTCCCATACAAGGGGAGATAGAATTTGCCCTTCCAAAGACCGAAGCCACCAGAACAGGGATCCCCTGGTTTTCTGGCTCAGCCTAATCTGATTGTCCAGAGACCTCGGCACTTGTCCCATTACGCCAGGATCTCCCTGAAGGGAGCTCGTATGGAATTGTGCAAATGGAATCACCTAGAAGGTAGATACCATCATGCCCAATACCCGCATGCAGGTCCACAGGGAGGCCCACCAGCCAGGCAACAGTATATGAAAAATTCAAGACGTCCCCCCCAGACACGGGGAGGGCGCACCTTAATGCTAAAGGGGCCTTGTCCACAGGTCCAGAGAGTCCTGCTCACGGATTGCTAGACCAGGTCCTTTTGGAACCTCCCAAGGAGGGTTGGAAGGGATATAAACCTGTCAGTGGACCCTAAAGACGAACAAACCTGTGTGTCCTGAAAAGACCAACACGTAAGCCACAATACATGTCTAAGCACTTCTGCAGAAACAGAGAGCTCAGCAACCAGGGGAACTGCATCCAAGAGGCACAGCCGACAAACTGCAGCCCCTAGACCAGCAGGTCTGCCACCTAGAGACAGGAGGATCCACTACCGGTGGAAGCAGTCCACTTCTTAAGGAGGGACTCCTCAAAGGGATACCTCACAGGAAAGCGGCTTTGGAAGTACAAAACGAGCAATTTGTACACTCCCATTCTCCATGGACAAATTTGGCAAAATAGGGGAGAGAAGGGAACATTTTCGCTGGGCAAGACGGCATATGGGTGCCAAAAAGGGATCAGCCCCCCTCCACAGCCACATCTGCATCCCCCATCTTCAAAGTTCCCCGCACAGACATCATAAGTGCGACAACCAGCGCCTTCTCATGTGCCACTGCAGTTGTGGAGGAATCATCCTCGCTACCTGACAAAACAGGAAGCGTGGCCCCCAACTGCAAGGTGGGCCACATCCGTGGCAGGAGAGCCCGATATAGGATCGTTTGAGATAGATGAGGCAGGGGCGTCATATACTAGACTATATGCCTAAGCACCACTAGTAGAAATACAAAAACTGAGGGGAACACCGACTGAGACCCCCACCACCCAAGGCCCCGCACAGGGAACGCCTACCGAGGCCCTTCACAGTGGGCACTGGCTGAGGCCCCACATAGGGGATGCCGACCAAGGCCCCATACAGGGAGCACCACTGAGGCCCCGCACAGGGGGCGCCGACTGAGGCCCCTCACAGGGGCACCACAGAGGCCCCACACAGTGGACGCAGGCCAAGGCCCCACACCAGGCACCACCGAGGCCCCTAACAGAGGGTACCACCGATGCCCCTCACAGAGGGTACCACCGAGGCCCCTCACAGAGGGTACCACCGAGGCCCCTCACAGAGGGTACCACCGAGGCCCCTCACAGAGGGTACCACCGAGGCCCCTCACAGGGGGCACAACTGAGGCACCTCATAGGGGACCCCGGCTGAGGCCCCCACAGGGCAGGAAGCAGCCGCGAGGCCCAGTAGGCTGCAAAGCCGCTCCTAGTAGGCCCCGGCCTACTACGCCGCAAAAGCCACGGCCTAAATTTTTGGCCGCCCACAGGTGCATGGCCCACAGGTGGACCGGCCCGATCCGCACCACGGAAATGGAGGGCGGACCCCCAAAACAGACAGCGGTGGCCTCCACCGCCTGCCCTGGGACCGTCAACCCAGCCCCCAGTCGGTAGGCCACAAAGCTGCGGCCTAAATTACGGGAAGGCCGCAAAGTCCTGTCACCTGCCTCCTAGGCCCAACCATCAGCAGGTGGGCACAAGGGGTACCCCCCCAGTAACAACCCAGAGGTGGAAGAGAGGGGACCTATGGTAATGAATAATGGAACCCTGTGTCTGTCAATGAATGAAAGATAAGCTATTGTTTTGTTTTCAAAATGGTTGGTCTTTTTTTGTTTATAGCTCAAAAACGCAGTGCTGTATCGAAAAACATTGGCCTAGTCATGAAGGGGGGGTAAACATTCCGGAGCTGAAATGGAGATAAGAGTGGTCATGAGACCTCTCAGAATCTTCCTCACCTTTCCGGTCAGGGTCTGTGTTTTATCAACAGAGATGTCATGTGACCTCCCAGAATCCTCTTCACCTCTCCAGTAAGGTCTGTGTTTTATTAATAGAGATAAGAGTGATCTCATGTGACCTCCCAGAATCCTCCTTACCTCTCCGGTCAGGTCTGTATTTTATTAATAAAGATTACAGTGATGCCATGTAACCTCCCAGAATCCCCCCTCACCTCTCCGGTCAGTTCTGTGTTTTATTAATAGAGAGAAGGGTGATGTCATGTGACCTCCCAAAATCCTCCTCACCTCTCCGGTCAGGTCTGTGTTTTATTAATAGAGAAAGAGTGATGTCATGTGACCTCCCAAAATCCTCCTCACCTCTCCAGTCAGGTCTGTGTTTTATTAATAGAGAAAGAGTGATGTCATGTGACCTCCCAAAATCCTCCTCACCTCTCCGGTCAGGTCTGTGTTTTACTAATAGAGATAAGAATGATGTCATGTGACCTCCCAAAATCCTCCTCACCTCTCCGGTCAGGTCTGTGTTTTATTAATAGAGATAAGAGTGATGTAATGTGACCACCTAGAATCCTTACCTCTCCAATCAGCAGGTAGATGATCTCCAGGGTGAGGTTTAGTATCCTCTCGGTCATGTGACTCTGATCCTCTTCCATCCCCGCTAGTTTGGTCATATGATCCATGCGGGTTTCTCTGTAGATGGATAATGGAGCATTATCTGTTTGTACAATATTAGGATGGGGATGTAAGGGATTAATAGCCAGGCTGCCCCCAGTAGGAATAGGCACTGGTAGATTGGGTTATGACGGCTGTATTTACAGCACAGTGTGAGTTATTACAGGCAATTTTGGAGATTAAAATGCACACACATAAAGCATTTTTTCAGGCATATTCAGGATTGAACATTTTGGTTTTTGTCAATGGAAAGCAAAATTCGAGATGGAAGGGACTGTTTTTTTTTTTTAGCTCATTTGAGGCATTCCCAATGAAGTCTATGGGGCCAAAAATACCCCATTCTACTTAAAAAGTAGCTCATTTTACCTTTCAATGCTGCAGGGGTCGAGCTATAGGCACCCGAGAGTTTATATGTGAACAGGCACAATTTAAAAAGCATGAGGTTTTGGTTGTTGAGTGGGTTTGGCCTTTTATTTCAGAACCAGAAATCGCTGTGTGTGAACGGGGCCCTAGTGTTTGTTGCGTTTCTAGCACCTTGCAAGCCTGTTACATTATGTCCTACCTTCCTGATCAGAGAGGACATTTTTTCAAGCCAACAGGCCTAAATAAAAATAATGCATAAAAAGTTCATAACACTCAGGGGTCTATTTGAAATGCTTATTAGTTATCGTCCCTCTTATGGCTGTCCGCTAAATTTCGTCCTAAGCCTTTAAACCCCATTTTGTCTCATTGGTTAGCAATTTGGGACTCAGAAAAACTCTCTGCAGGGCTGCTCTCACCTCACCTACCTCTATGGGAGATTTTTAATTGTACATGGTTTCCTCCTGGTTTGGAGGACCCCCCTAGCTTTCACTGGTGGTGCTCTAAAGGCCTGACAACGGTCCGTTCTTTTCTCACAACTAGAGGTGTATATACTTTTCAGCAGCGTCAGGAGACTTCTGAAGCTCCTGCCCGAGAGAGATACCATTATATCCACATTCGCCACTTCTTAGACTCCCTGGTTAAAAATGATGATAGTTCCCGACCTTTGACTGCGTTTGAAACTAGATGCCATACTCATCCGACCACTCAGGGCCTAGTTTCACTGCTTTACTCTTCCCTTCTGGGAGCCTCCAACACTCAAACCCCCTCCTACTGTGCACGATGGGAGGCAGGTTTAGGAGCCCTTCAATCTCCTGAGGACTGGTTCAAGATGTAGGAGGCCCTTTTTAGGTCCTCCCATAACGTAACAGCACTAGGACTTACATCCCAGTGAGAATTGCAAGATAACTTCCTACGTACCCTTTGTCATGTTTTCGGAGTTTTTCTGATCAAGGTGATATGAAGCATATATGGTGGACATGCCCCAGAGTTAAAAGGCTGTGGATCCGATAGTATGCTTTGGTCAATACGCTTTTCCATTTTAATATACGCAAGGACCCGTGGGAAGCTCTACTACATAAGCCCATCTGAGTTAACGAAACGAAAACATATCTTAGCAACACACATATTTATGGCTACTAAAGAAACCATTGCTAAGGCGTGGAACACACCTCTCCTCTCCTTTGAGGAGGTGAAGGGACAGGTGCATGGTACACTAACGAATGAGAAGCTCGCGGTGTTACTGGCAGACACTAGGGACAAATTTTGTAACATTTGACAGCCTTGGTTGGACCAGTTTCCAGTGATGAGCCCACCTTACCGCTTTTTGGACGTATAGGGAACTATGTTGAGTCCACTGGTGGCGGCCTTGGATTCCCTGGGGTGGGGCTTCTTTTCTCTTTCATGACTCTCCTTTCTTGACTATCTACTATTACTGTTCTTCTCTGCTCACTCCTTTTTATTTTTTGTTTTATTATTTTTGGTTCTTTATCGCCTGCAGCCTGTATGTGGAATTTGGTATTGATCTTGGGCCACACTTTCGGGGTCAATCTTTTGTTGAGAGGATTCTCAGACTTTATTTCATGCATATAGGTCAATCTCAGGTATGGCATGATGTTCGCTATATGACGATGGATTATTGTTTACCTAGCTTACCCTCAGGGCTTCGATTACTGAAAGCTATATGGTCTGGTATTACCTCATAGACTATACAGGCACTGAGGTATCCTCACTTGATTACCTTACATTTTAGTTTGAAGCAACTACACCACTTAAGTGATCTAATTGTTTGTGGTATAAATGTTATCTTCCTTAACTTACTGCTCGCCACTGGCTTTGGCGTCTGTTTACTGTTTTGTGAGTCTGTTTTTTTACGCAATAAAAATATTGTTAAAGAAATGTTTATTAGTTAATAAAGCCAATGTATTTCAGGGGAAAGGCCTCCTTCATCCTCAGGGCCTTTCTCCTTGCGGGAACAGCAGATTATGGGAAGTCTATGCACTCTGTAGGCTATACCAGCTCTGAGAAGAGACGTGTGGAATAGAGGAGATGAGAATTCCCAGACACAGGCCACTGTTTACCCGAGACAAACTTCCTGGACACAGGCCACTGTTCCCCCAAGACAGACTTCCTGGACACAAGGCCACTGTTTCCCCGAGACAGACTTCCTGGACACAGGCTGATGTTCCCCCGAGACAGACTTCCTGGACACAGGCTGCTGTTCCCCCAATGCAGACTTCCCGGACACAGGCTGCTGTCCCTAAGAGAGATGTCCCAGACATAGGCTGCTGTTCCCCCAACAGAGACTTCACGGACAAAGGCAGCTGTTCAATAAAAAAGGCTTCCTGGACTCAGGCTGCTGTTCCCCCAAGAGAGACTTTCCTGAGACAGGCCACTGTTCCCCGAGGGTGACTTCCTGGACACAGGTTGCTGTTCCCCTGAAACAGACTTCCCAGACACAGGACGCTGTTCCCTGAGACAGACTTCCTGGACACAGGCTGCTGTTACCCAAGACAGACTTCCCAGACACAGGTCGCTGTTTCCCTGAGGAAGACTTCCTGGACACAGGCCACTGTTCCCCGAGACAAACTTCCCAGACACAGGCCGCTGTTCCCCAAGACAGACTTCCCAGACACAGGCAGCTGTTCCCCAAGACAGACTTCCTGAACACAGGCCACTGTTCCCCAAGACAGACTTCCTGAACACAGGCCACTGTTCCCCAAGACAGACTTCCCAGACACAGGCCACTGTTCCCCTGAGGCAGACTTCCCAGACACAGGCCACTGTTCCCCTGAGGCAGACTTCCCAGACACAGGCCACTGTTCCCCTGAGGCAGACTTCCCAGACACAGGCCACTGTTCCACTGAGGCAGACTTCCCAGACACAGGCCGCTGTTCCCCTAAGGCAGACTTCCTGAACACAGGCCGCTGTTCCCCTAAGGCAGACTTCCAGAACACAGGCCGCTGTTCCCCTAAGGCAGACTTCCTGAACACAGGCTGCTGTTACCCAAGACAGACTTCCTAGACGCAGGCCGCTGTTCCCCCAAAGAGACATTCCAGACACAGGCCGCTGTTCCCCCAAAGAGACATTCCAGACACAGGCCGCTGTTCCCCCAAAGAGACATTCCAGAAACAGGCTGCTGTTCCCCTGAGAGAGACTTCACGGACACAGGCAGCTGTTCAACAATAAAGACTTCCTGAACTCAGGCTGCTGTTCCCCTAGACAGACTTCCCAGACACAGGCTGCTGTTCCCCTAAGGCAGACTTCCTGAACACAGGCCGCTGTTCCCCTAGACAGACTTCCCAGACACAGGCTGCTGTTCCCCTAAGGCAGACTTACTGAGCACAGGCCGCTGTTCCCCTAGACAGACTTCCCAGACACAGGCCGCTGTTCCCCTAGACAGACTTCCCAGACACAGGCCGCTGTTCCCCTAGACAGACTTCCCAGACACAGGTCGCTGTTCCCCTAAGGCAGACTTACTAACACAAGCAGCTGTTCCCCTAGACAGACTTCCCAGACACAGGCTGCTGTTCCCCTAAGGCAGACTTCCTGAACACAGGCCGCTGTTCCCCCGAGGAAGACTTCCTGAACACAGGCTACTGTTCCCCTAGACAGACTTCCCAGACACAGGCCGCTGTTCAACAAGACAGCCTTCCCAGGCACAGGCCGCTGTTCTCCAAGACAGACTTCCCAGACACAGGCCGCTGTTCTCCAAGACAGACTTCCTAGACACAGGTCGCTGTTCCCCTAAGGCAGACTTACTAACACAAGCAGCTGTTCCCCTAGACAGACTTCCCAGACACAGGTCGCTGTTCCCCCAAGGAAGACTTCCTGGACACAGGCCGCTGTTCCCCTGAGGCAGATTTCCTGAACACAGGCCACTGTTCCGAGACAAACTTCCCAGACACAGGTCGCTGTTCCCCAAGACAGACTTCACAGACACAGGCCGCTGTTCCCCTGAGGCAGACTTCCTGAACACAGGCCACTGTTCCCCAAGGCAGACTTCCTGAACACAGGCCGCTGTTCCCCAAGGCAGACTTCCTGAACACAGGCCGCTGTTCCCCAAGGCAGACTTCCTGAACACAGGCTGATGTTACCCAAGACAGACTTCCTAGACGCAGGCCGCTGTTCCCCCAAAGAGACATTCCAGACACAGGCCGCTGTTCCCCCAAAGAGACATTCCAGAAACAGGCTGCTGTTCCCCTGAGAGAGACTTCACGGACACAGGCAGCTGTTCAACAATAAAGACTTCCTGAACTCAGGCTGCTGTTCCCCTAGACAGACTTCCCAGACACAGGCCGCTGTTCCCCTAAGGCAGACTTACTGAACACAGGCCGCTGTTCCCCTAGACAGACTTCCCAGATACAGGCTGCTGTTCCCCTAAGGCAGACTTCCTGAGCACAGGCCGCTGTTCCCCTAGACAGACTTCCCAGACACAGACCGCTGTTCCCCTAAGGCAGACTTACTGAACACAGGCCGCTGTTCCCCTAGACAGACTTCCCAGATCAGGCTGCTGTTCCCCTAAGGCAGACTTCCTGAGCACAGGCCGCTGTTCCCCTAGACAGACTTCCCAGACACAGGCTGCTGTTCCCCTAAGGCAGACTTCCTGAGCACAGGCCGCTGTTCCCCTAGACAGACTTCCCAGACACAGGCCGCTGTTCCCCTAAGGCAGACTTACTGAACACAGGCCGCTGTTCCCTGAGGCAGACTTCCTGAACACAGGCTGCTGTTCCCCTAAATAGACTTCCCAGACACAGGCTGCTGTTCCCCTAAGGCAGACTTCCTGAACACAGTCCGCTGTTCCCCCGAGGAAGACTTCCTGAACACAGGCTGCTGTTCCCCTAGACAGACTTCCCAGACACAGGCTGCTATTCTCCTGAGGCAGACTCCCTGAACACAGGCCACTGTTCCCGAGACAGACTTCCCAGACACAGGCCGCTGTTCTCCAAGACAGACTTCCCAGACACAGGCCGCTGTTCCCCCAAGGAAGACTTCCTGGACACAGGCCGCTGTTCCCCTGAGGCAGATTTCCTGAACACAGGCCGCTGTTCCCCGAGACAAACTTCCCAGACACAGGCCGCTGTTCCCCAAGACAGACTTCACAGACACAGGCCGCTGTTCCCCTGAGGCAGACTTCCTGAACACAGGCCACTGTTCCCTGAGACAGACTTCCTGAACACAGGCCGCTGTTCCCTGAGACAGACTTCCTGAACACAGGCCGCTGTTCCCCAAGACAGACTTCCCAGACACAGGTCGCTGTTCCCCTGAGGCAGATTTCCTGAACACAGGCCACTGTTCCCCGAGACAAACTTCCCAGACACAAGCCGCTGTTCCCCAAGACAGACTTCACAGACACAGGCTGCAGTTCCCCTGAGGCAGACTTCCTGAACACAGGCCACTGTTCCCCTGAGGCAGACTTCCTGAACACAGACCACTGTTCCCCTGAGGCAGACTTCCTGAACACAGACCACTGTTCCCTGAGACAGACTTCCTGAACACAGGCCGCTGATCCCCAAGACAGACTTCCTGAACACAGGCCGATGATCCCCGAGACAGACTTCCTGGACATAGGCCACTGTTCCCCCGAGGGAGACTTCCCGGACACAGACTGCTGTTACCCCAAGAGAGACCATCGGACAGAGACCTCTATTCCTATCAAGAGAAGCCCTGAAGAAGAGGGAAGGCTTTCCCCCAAAACACATAGGCTTTACTTAATGCTCTTAATTAATAAGCATTTTGAGCGCTGAGTGTATTGAACTTTTGTACTGGGTGCTCCTCAACATCCACCCCAGAGTGTTATCTGCTGAGATTTCTAAGGCCTCATGCACACTGAGGCTGATAAACGGAAGTTTAGGGGCATTTGGAGTTTTTTTCCAGCTACCCCTGAACTCATTTAATGTTATCTTATCAGTACATTTACACAGGGTCGTTTAAGGTAATTTCCAGACAGTTGAGTTTAGAGGCTTTTTTGGAACGCAAAAAAATGGGTTCAAACGTCAGTTCAGAGGCATTTGAAAAGCCAAACAGCTTGTAAACGCTGCTAAATGCTGTAACTCGCGTCTAGGAGCATTTTGTTTACAGGCATTTCCATTTTAAAAAACAAATTTTTTTTTTCAAAAATGCTCCCAGACGTGAACGTGGCAAAACACCGATAAATGTGGCATGCACAACGGGCATTTTAGATGCTGGCTTCTAGCTGTCAAAAAAATTGTTCAGGGAAGGTTGAAAAAAAACAGCCCGTGTGCAGGAAGCCTTAAAGCGGAGTTCCACCCCAAAGTGGAACTTCCGCTTTAATGCAAGGTGACCCACCGACGTGCCACTATTGGCATGTCTTTTTTTTGGGGGGGGTGACCAGGGACCCTTTTTTCACAGGGTCCCAGGTCCATTTCTCCTCTGGCACCATGCGGCTCAGGGAAGGAAGTCCACCTTTCCCCCTCAATCTTGGCGATCTTCTGGGACACGTCACAGATCCCAGAAGATACGCCGCCCAGTCACAAGGCACAGCGGGACTCGTGTATGTGCAGTGCTCACCCGACTTTGAAGTCAAAGTCGGGTGCCCACACCTGTGATGCCGGCGCCATGGAGAGGAGGGAGAGAGGAGCGAGCCCTCTGGCGACCACATCTCTGGAGTGAGGGACAGGTGAGTGAACAATTATTAAAAGTCAGCTGCTACACTTTTTGTAGCTGCTGACTTTTAGATGGGTGGAACTCCACTTTAACAGAAGCCTGTGACTGGGATGTTTGTGCCTTATGTAGGGTGTAGCAGCTCTGACAAGAGGTGTCTGGAGGAGAGCCGAGAATTCCTGAATGTAGGCCACTGTGCCCCGAAAAAGACTTCCCGGATGCAGATCCATGTTCCCCGAGAGACACACATCTCAGAAAAAGCCTGCTGTTCCCCGAAAGAGCCAGCTAGCTGTTTCCCGAGAGAGACTTCCCAGACACAGCCTACCGTTGTGTTGCCCAAAGGACACTTCCAGGACACAGCCTACCGTTCCCCAAAAGACACTTCCTGAACACAGGCCATTGTTCCCTAAGAGAGACTTCCCAGGCACAGGCCACTGTTCCCCAAGTGAGACTTCCCAGACACAGGCCACTGTTCCCTAAGAGAGACTTAATGATCCGTCGGCGGATTACCATAGAGCTGACCGAAGACTGGAAGGTCCCTGTTCATCTCTATGACCCTGGGAGGCCGGAAACGAAGCCATGACCTCACTTCCGGCATGGGCAGATGTAAACACTGCCAATTTTCTTTTACCTGGAAAACAGATCAATGTTTGTGTTTTGTTTTTTGTTTTTTTATCTTATGCTTTCCAGGGTAAAGGAGATATCTAGGGTCTCATTGACCCCAGATGTCACCATAAAGAGGACCTCCCATGCCTTATTCCTATTACAAGGGATGTTTACATATTTTGTAATGGAAATAAAAGTCATAAAAAACAAAAAAACAAAAACAAAAATAAACTAAAGGAACAATGTAAAAATAAAAAAAAAGTTTTTTTTTAAAGTGCCCCTATCCTTCCGTGCTCGCATGCAGAAGCGAAAGCATGCATTGGTTGTGCTCACATATATAAAAGCCGTTCGAACCACACATGTGAGGTATCGCTACGAATGTTAGAGTGAGAGCAATCATTCTAGCCCAACACCTCCTCGACCTCCTCTGTAGGTCTAAACTGGTAACCTGTAACCTATGGTGATTTTTAAGTATCAAAGTTTAGCGCCATTCCACCAGTGTGCGCAATTTTAAAGCGTGACATGTTAGGTATCCATTTACTCAGCGTAACATCATCTTTCACATTATTAAAAAAAATTGGGGTAAATATTGAGTTTTGTTTTTTTTTAATTCATGAAAGTGTTTTTTTTTTCCAAAAAAAAAATTGCGTTTGAGAAATTGCTGCACAAATACCGTGTGACATAACAAATTGCAACGATTGCCATTTTATTTGCTAGGGTCTTTGCTAAATATATACAGGCGGTCCCCTAGTTACAAACATCCGACTTACAAAAACGACTCCTACTTACAAACGGAGAGAGACAACAGGAAGTGAGAGGAAATCTCCCCCTAGGAAGGGAAATTCACTATTGTAAGAGTTATTATGGGAAAAAGGTGTCTCCAATGATGCTTTATTACCAAGGTTTGTTTCCACAACAACCTAAAATTTTCAAAATCCAAATTTTTATTGGGACAGGAAGTAAGGTGAAATCTCCTAAACAGAAACATAGACAGCAAAACAAACATTACATGGGCGTTACCCCTTCCTTATGCTATCCAAAAAGCTTAAAAATTGTTTTTTTGGCTGAAGCTACACTTAAAAAATGTACCTGTTCCATCTTACAAACAAATTCGACTTAAAGAGGAAGTAAACCCAGATTGGGTTTACTTTCCTCTATATTCCCCTGTAAAGTAGAATCATAATGGGCTACTATGCATCGCATAGTAGCCCATTATGTGCCACTTACTTGCAAACGAAGCCTGCGACGTCCAGCGATGTCCCCGCTCCAGGCGGCGTCCATCTTCAGTCCCTCTTCCTTCCGGGGCCGCGACTCCAGCGCTGTGACTGGTAGGAGTCACGCGACGTCACTCCCACGCATGCGTGCGTGAGGTGCCATGGTCGCAGTGGAGGAACGGCACGGAGGCCGTTTCTTCACTGCACATGTGCCGACCTGATGTCGGCACAGCTTCAACACTGCATATCTCCTGAACCGTACAGGTTTAGGAGATATGCAGGGCACCTACAGGTAAGACTTATTATAGGCTTACCTGTAGGTTAAAGTGGTTGTCACAAGTTGACAACCACTTTAAGAACAAACCTACAGACCCTATCTTGTTTGTAACCCAAGGACCGCCTGTATATAATAAAAAATTATGATTTTTACATGTAGGAGAGGAATGCCAGAATCGGCTCGTATGGAAGTGGTTAATCCCAAAGAGAAACTATTAACCACTTCTCTTAGGGTGAACGTACTATTACGTCCTGCCTTTGAGAAGTGATATCTGAATGGTGCCTGCAGCTGCAGGCACCATTCAGATACCATTTTTTTTTTTCAGCAGACGATTCTGCGTCTGATAAAAGTGGTCTTAGTGGCGGATTCACCGCGAGATCACGTTTATCAGCGGCGGGAGAGGTGCCCCCCCGCCACTTTCCCATCATCTCCCGCTTACCGGACCCATACGCAAGTCCCGCCCACATATGAAAACTGTATTCAAATCACACATGTGAAGTATCGCCGCGATCATTAGAGCGAGAGCAATAATTCTTGCACTAGACCTCCTCTGTAACGCAAAACTGCTAACCTGTAGACTTTTTTAAACGTCGCCAATAGAGATTTTTAAGTTGCAAAGTTTGTCGCCATTCCGCGAGCCGACGCAATTTTGAAGCATGACATGTTGGGTATCATTTTAGTCAGCGTAACATTATCTTTCACAATATGGAAAAAAATTTACCTAAATTTACCGTTTTTTTATTTTTTAACTAAAAAAATGAATTTATTCAAAAAAATGCACGCTTGGAAGACCGCTGCGCAAATACGATGTGACAAAGTTTTGCAATGACCGCCGTGTTATTCTCTAGGGTGTTAGAAAAAAAATATATAATGTTTGGGGGTTCTAAGTAATTTTATAGCAAAAATACCTGTTTTTAACTCGTAACACCGAACCCAAAAAACAGGCTCGGTATGGAAGTGGTTAAAACACAATTATACTCAACAAAAAATAAAGCAAAAACACAACAAATATAAGTCACCACTAACAAAAAATGATTATGTACAATTACATTAATTCAAATAAAATATCATACTATAATAAACATAGCATCCCATTAAAAAAATGCATTGAATAAATAACACGATTGAAAAAAACAAAACAAAAAAAAAACACATACAAAAATGCACATATTGCTTTTCTTCCCCTGAATATTGGACTAAAGATTGCTACACCTAAATGAACCTAATACTAACATAATAAAAATCTGGATCATACTATAAGTCCAGGTTAAAACACCCCAAAAAATACTCAAGCTTGTAAAATGCATAGAAAAAGGGCATAAACAATGCTTTGAGGGGCCCGTTTGTCTCTGCTCATACTCACTCTTAGATATTTCCTTTCCTCTAATTGGCAGCTTAGTTCTCAGCACACTTCATGGCGGCCCAAAACTTTCTTCATTATCTGGTCTAATAATGGCCAAACCCCACCCCTTTACAGCCCCCCGTAGCACTTACCTCCAAAGGAGCCAGTGATGGATAGATCCCCTGATTCCGGGTGACAATGACTGCTCCGGGAATGCCACACCCTCTGATACACCAAGGCTGGAAAAGAACAAATTTATCTGAGCTACACACCCAACAAGGCGACAATAAGAATATAGTAACAATGATAAACAAAAATAGACATATAAACAAATCTGTACAATGCAACAAAAAATGAGAAGACTAGGTTACCCCATGCCTGAGCCCTAAATCTAGGGGGGGTCCTAACTAGAAGCTATAGCAAGACTCTGACAGCCACAAGCATGACACCCGGAGACAGA
Organism: Glandirana rugosa; assembly: GCA_018402905.1. NCBI lineage: Eukaryota > Metazoa > Chordata > Amphibia > Anura > Ranidae > Glandirana > Glandirana rugosa. Next base: position 63,414 of record BLSH010232367.1, read on the forward strand.
GGCATGATGGGACTTGTAGTTTTGCAACAGCTGGAGGTCCGCTAATTGCATATCCCTGAGCTATAGGGTCTCAGAGTCTCTCTAAAACCCCTCCTACTTGCCATTTTGGTATTAAATGTTGGGGCCCATGGTGCTGTGTTAGAGAGCTCAGATATATTTGTATCCCACAGTAAAGTTATGATGGCGCTGTCCCTTTAAGAGATTAGAGAGGTTGAGGCTAGTGGCCTCTCACCACTATCCAGTCTGTTAAGAAGCCTCCTCCTGTTCTCGAATGACAGGAACCTGTGGCGTTGGCAGTGACTCTGGAATCTCCTACAAAACCAGTGAAGTCCTAATCCTCCAGTCCACGGGATCTTTTTGATAGCTGTGGTCTTTGTGCGAATGCAGGAGCACAGTCCTAATCAGACACTGCAGTGAATTCTAGCAATAGCTCCGACACCCTTCAACAGTCACCTCTCACTCCCCACATGGACTGCCCAGAGCACAGGCTTCTCCTGCATTTTCTTCCTCTCTGAAGCACACTGTCCTCCCATACAGTTCTCCACATAATAGATTAGAAACCAGAAGACCCACAGCTCCAGGTGAGTCGAGGGAGGCCTGATGGATGCTGTGGGTGCCCACCCCGGCTCGCTTCCGCATACAATAGATAAGAAGAAATGGCTGCACACCACAAACTGCGATCCAAAATCCTTTATTAGGACATCCCAAGGTCACAGGACAACAAAGTGCTGAATGGTAGACCTGTTTCTCACACCTTACGTGTGCTCATGTCTACCATTCAGCACTTTGTTGTCCTGTAACCTTGGGATGTCCTAATAAAGGATTTTGGATCGCAATTTATGGTGTGCAACCATTTCTTCTTATCCACTTAATAGAAGCGGTCTCCTGGGGACTACATATCCCACAGTTCCAGGAAGCTTCCTACAGTCTTGCCCCACAGCCAATCACAGTTACCTTTGTATACTGGGCAAGGCTCTTCTCTGGATGCAGTGGCTGCAATTGCAGCCCCACCACAGTACCGGTGCCCTCTGGCCGGCTCGCTTTTGTTTCTCCCTGTCACCCTCACATAGAAACATAGAAAAGTGACGGCAGAAAAACACTGAGTAGTCCATTGAGTCTGCCCCTTTTTATTTTTTTACATTAACCACTTCAGCCCCGGAAGGATTGGCTGCTTTAGGACCGGAGCCCTTTTTGCGATTCGGCACTGCGTCGCTTTAACTGACAATTGCGCGGTCGTGCGACGTTGTACCTGATGAGTCACAAAAAGACGGCAGTGAAAAGATACAAAGATACACTCCCACTGTCCCTCTTTGTTTTCGCTCGGCCGGTCTCCCGTGGCCATGACACCACCCCGACGTTAACGTCGGTGACGTAGGTCTCTTCTCGGAACGGGTCATATGTTTCCATTGACACTAACCGACACCCCGTTCTGACATCCTTCGAAGGACCTTGACACCCTATACATCAGGGGTCCTCTGGCGAAGATAATTCACCTATTCTTCTTTACCAACGTGTGGTATTTAACGCTAGGTTTTAGGAAATAATCCTGTAGGGTTCCAATGT
>BLSH010232367.1:70457-89160 GCA_018402905.1 Glandirana rugosa
CTGTTTTAGAGAAACCCCATTCAGTGCTTCCATTACATCCCTGCTCCTGCTTGTAATAGCAGTTTGAGAATTCCAGTTAATGTCAGGCATGTTGAAGTCACCCATAATCAAAACCTCTCCCTTCATTGCCATTTGAGTTATCTCATCAATCAACAAGTTATCATAATCTTCACTCTGTCCTGGGGGTCTGTATACTAATCCAATTCTAAGGGAAGATCCCTCCCTGGTTGGAAGGCAGATCCAGAGGGTTTCAAGTATTTCATTTGTCTTTTGAATTAATGTTAGTTTTATGCCATTTTTTACATATATGGCAACTCCACCTCCCCTCTTCCCTACTCTGTCATTCCTGTATAGTGTGTACCCTGGTATAGTTATTTCCCAGTCATTTGAATCCTTGAACCATGCCTCTGTAATTGCAACAAGGTCCAAGTTGTCCCTAGACATAAGAGCTGTCAGTTCACAAAGCTTGTTGCCTAAACTACGGGCATTAGTGCACATGACATGACAAACACTACTTTCAAAGGCTTTATTTTTACCACCAGAAACTTCAACTGAAGTGACCACCTCATCAGCCCAGTCATTACCAACATGAATCCTCACATTTGTTTCAACCTGCTGGGGACAGAAACTCTCCTCAACAATTACATCTCTGCCCCCATTTCTCAGTTTAAATGCATGCCCAAAAAGTTCCTAAATTCCATACCAAGAAGCTCAGTGCCCTTGTGTGAGGGATGCAGGCCATCTCTCTTGTAAAGTTCAATGTCCGACCACCGGGTAGTATCATGACTAACATAACCAAAACCTTCAGCTTTGCACCAATTCTTTACCAAACATTGAACTCTGCTATACGAAGTAATTTCTCGAGTCACCCTAACTGTTGAAGATCCTGGCCTAAATTCTTAAAATGTATATATCAGAGGTAGAGCTGCACGATTAATCGTATTAAAATCGCGATCTCGATCCACCCCCCCCCCTGCGATCTCCATTGGGCATTACCGCAATTTTCAGTGCAGTTAATGGGGTCCGACTTGCGGGGCGACTCAGCGCGACTTGACAGTAATAAAAGTCAATGCAAGTGCCTGAAGTCTTTTCAAGTCGGAGCGACTTGAGTCTCAGGGGAGACAGCAAAGTCTGGGCAGAGAGCCAAGTTCTGAGTCACCATTGATAAAAGCCGCTAAAAGAGATACAAAGTAATTTACTTCAAAGGAATGAACTCTGATTGAACTCCCCTTGTATAGTTGTTTGGTTTAACCATTTAAAGACCTAAATCTTTCCTGACACTTGCTGTTTACAAATAAAAATCCATTATTTTGTGCTAGAAAATGACTTAGAACCACCAAACATTATATATTTTTTTTTTTAGCAGAGACCCTAGAGAATAAGATGGCGGTTGTTGCAATATATTATGTCAGACGCTGTTTACACAGCTGACTTTTAAACGGAATTTTTTTGGAAAAATTACCCTTTCAAAAAACTAAACAGTGCTGTTAGCCCAATTTTTTTGTATATTTACTATATTACGCCGCAAGAATCGTGAGAGAATCGTGATCTTTATTCTAAGCAAAAAAATTGTGATTCTCATTTTGGCCAGAATCGTGCAGCTCTAATCAGAGGTATTTGTTTACAAATGTCAGACTGTTGGGGGTTCCTTCACACTGTCACCCCACGTTCCCCTAGTGTCTCTTCCCTGCTGGTGGTAGAAAAGGACAGACCTTTTGTTTTCCTCTCACTAAATCTAGTGGAAGTCCTTATCTCTGCACCAGGGTGATAAAGGGGGATGTCATGGACACGGCTGCCATTCAGTGTCCTCCACCCATCTCTGCCAACCCCTCCATTGGCTGCAACTCACCTAACAAATTCAATACAAAATACTAACAAAAATTTACAAAGCCATCCACAACTCTGCTCCCAGCTACATCTCTAACCTAGTCTCAAAATACCAACCTAATCGATCTCTACATTTCTCCCAAGACCTCCTGCTCTCTATCTCCCTTGTCACCTCCCCAAAGTTATTACCTTTGTATCTCTTTAGCCCTCTGATTCCTCCTGTATTAAAATGTATTGTAACTATACTGTCTGTCCTAACGTTGTAAAGCACTGTTCAAACCATTGGCGCTAAATAAATCCTGTATAATAACAATAATATATTTTTTAAGCAGAGACCCTAGAGCAGTGGTTCTCAACTCCTGTCCTCGGGACCCACTAACAGGCCAGGTTTGCAGGATAACTGAAATGCATCACAGGTGATATCATTTGCTGCTCAGTGATTGCAGTATTCTAGTCTGCATCTCCCCAAGGTAATACTTAAAATCTGGCCTGTTGGTGGGTCCTGGGGACAGGAGTTGAGAACCACTGCCCTAGACAATAAAATGGTGATTGTTGCAATTTTTTTTATGTCATACAGTATTTGCACAGTGCATATTTTTGGGAAAAAAATACACTTTAATGAATTTTAGTGCACACAAACACAATATAATACCCAACAGGTACCTAACATGTCACACTTTAAAATTGCGTACGCCTGCGGAACGGCGCTAAACTATGGTACCTAAAAATTGGTAACGCTTTAAAAGCTTTTGCAGGTTACCAGTTTAGAGTTACAAAGGAGGTCTGGTGCTACTCCCCCCCCAAGAACACTCCGGTCAGCAATCACAGCCATTGGCTGCCAGCGCTGACTGGATTCTGGTTTTCCAGCATACCTGCTCGACCAGCTTCTGTCAGATAGGCTGGTGTACACATGGGCTGAATGTCGGCCAGTTTATGTTGAACTTGTATATAGTGGCCAAAAAAAAAAACTGATCATTTTTATTTCTGTCACAAGGAATGAAAACATCCCAAGTGACAGTAATAGGCAGTGACAGGTACTGTTTATGGAGAGATCTGGGGGTAAAAGACCCCAAATCCCTCCCTCGCACTTAAAAGTATTCAAACTGCCAAAATCTGCATTTTGGAATACTAGGGATTTTTTTATAAAGTGGTTGTCAACTCGTGACAGCCACTTTAACCTACAGGTACGCCTATAATAAGGCTTACCTGTAGGTGCCCTGCATATCTCCCAAACCTGCACGGTTCAGGAGAGTACTAGCTGTGCCGACGTCATTTCGGCACATGCCTCCGTGCCGTTTCTTCAAGGTGATCGTGCAGTGACTTCACGCGACTCCGGACAGTCACAGAGCCGGAGATTGCGGCCCCGGAAGGAAGAGGGGCTGAAGATGGACGCGGCCAGCACAGGGGACAGCACTGGATGTCGCAGGCTTCATTTGCAGGTAAGTGGCACATAATGGCCCATTATGCATCTACTTTGCAGGGGAATATAGAGGAAGTAAACCCAATCTGGGTTTACTTCCTCTTTAAAATCGACCCCGTTGGCAGCTGAGTAAACCAGAAGTGACATTGTGACATTGCTCCCAGGATACTACATTGGAGACCCGATTGAAACTGATTCTGGCTTCGTTAGGGACTCTGGCCAGCTGGCAGACATGCCGGCTAGTTGCTCTGGTCTCCCGGTGGGACAGGAGACCTGGGCGGAGCGGGTGTGCCCTCCCGCTCCTTATGATAATCGGCGAGTGGCTGCTGAGCCCCATCGGTTATCTTCAAAAAGCCAAAAGATGGTACTAGGTAGGGTTGCCACATCATCCCTTTAATCAGACACACTCATGAATTACACAGGTTTTGTGGCTGATTAAGGTGGTAATTAAACTCACTTAGTGCCTTATGTGCATTATATTAGCCTCAGAACAACCTGTGCAATTCCTATGTGTCCTGGATTAAAGGGATGATGTGGCAACCCTAGTACCAGGGCTTCACTCCGGTACAACCACTTCCTGAAGTGGTTAAAGCGTTAATGAATGCAGTGGCTGCTCCCTGCAACGTGGAATATTTACATTTCTAATTTTTGGGATTTTTTTCGCGCTTTGGTCCATGTCCCCCAGAGCAGTGCCCAGCCCCCACCCAATGTAATTTGAGCGGCAACTCCTTGCCTAATAGCCTAAAAAAAATTCCATTACTGATTTGTTTATAACATTCCGCTCCCATTGACTTCAATGGGGTTCAGATTTGGCACCTGAACTTAAGTTGAGTTTTGTGGAGCCGCCTGGAACTGAACCCAGGAATGTTCATCACATCAGGACTTAGGAGCACCCAGACTCCGACCCACCTTCCCCAGACTCTGTTCTACCCGATCTCTCCCTCCCTGTGTCACCGCCGATCATCCTCCCGTGAACAAAGGAAGACCCGAGAATCCCAAGAATCTTCCTCTACTATGGCATTCGCTTGTGGCTCCTCCTGCAACAAGCCTGAAGGGGTTAATCTAGGTTCCCACACTATATATGTGTGTATCCTCATCTGCTGGAGATAAAAGACGTCACAGTGACTATGGAGGAAGAGGACGGACATGACGGGGGGGGGGTTATTGGGTGTAAATAGAAAATAAGATCTTATTACCTCCTCTGCTGCCACTTCCAGCAATGTCTTCTCTCTACTTCCTCCGACTCACCTCTCACCCGGAACTTCCTATTTATACCTGACATCACTTCCTGTCTGTATTCCATAGAGACAGTTCTATCTCAGAATGTGTGAGATCACCATCTTGTGGAGTTCAGAGGAACTGCAGCCTCGATAAAATTTTGCAGGACTGTTCAGGTGTACTGCCCAAATGCCAAACCCGCGTCACATCATCCCTTTAATCCAGGACACATATGAATTACACAGGTTGTTCTGAGGCTAATTGAATGCAGATAAGACACCAAGGGAGTTCAATGACCACCTTAATCAGCCACAGAACCTATGTAGTTAATATGTGTCCTGGATTAAAGGGATGATGTGGCAACCCTAGCGTCACTTCTGGTTGCTTTAAACCACAATAATTTCCTAATTATTTCTGTTTATGTTCAACAATTGGTGTTTTCAAAAAACAGTGGCAACGGACTACAGTTTAGTGCACGGTATATGAGTGGAGATTTAAGCCCCGTACACAAGATCAGAAAATCGTACAGAAAATACCGCTTTCCAAGCGATCGTACGATAATTGGATTATTAGTACAGAGCTTTCGAGAGCCGATCATGACAGTTCATCCAATGTTTTCCGTACGGACATGATTGGACATGCAGGTAAAATTTCCTCGCACGATGCCCGATCGTACAATTTTTGTTTAACCAGTACAGCTGTCGTTCGAAAATGCAATACGAATACCCTACAACACATCACAGCGCTTCCGATTTTTTATTCTGTTGTGTGAGAATTTTCGTGACAAAAGTAAACTCTTCTGATTCGATATGAGATTAGCATGCAAAGAATACCAGACGATCATTCGCCCGATAATATCATCATGTGTACCGGCATTATACTCCGCTCATATACTAACCAAGAAAATGGCTGCCACCTAGGTGGGGACAACTTTGTCCCATTAGCCGCTGTGTTCCTAACACAACAACATCATAGTTGCCAACATTGTAAAAAAATTAATAGGGACACATTTTTACCAGTGGGCGGGGTCGTATTATAATTAGGGGAGGTGCATCTGTTTGTAGGTGTGTCCAGGGAAAAGGGGAGTAAAGTGGCATGCGATGAGCGCCGCAACAAAAATGAACGACGGATGGAGGGAGAAAGAAAGAAAGGGAGAGAAGGAGAGAGAAGAAAGGAAAGAGAGGGATGGAGGGACAGCAGGCCCATATCCTACACCACAATACAATATGGGTATTCCAGAAAGTGTAACAATCAGCAGATAAAGATACTCCAATCACCTGGTGTTAGCACTTCAATTATCCCAGCACCATGGTTGGTATGGTGTCAGGATGATTGAAGTGCATTATTTATATTATTACATTGTAATATAAAATTAAATCATTCTACTCACCATAATGCAGAATTAGTGAGAGCCACGAGTGTGTCACTTGCCACGTCGCCTGCCACCAGATGCAGCTTGTCACTTGCCACGTCGCCTGCCAGAAGATGCAGCTTGTCACTTGCCAACGTCACTTGCCATGTCGCCTGCCAGAAGATGCAGCGTGTCACTTGCCATGTCGCCTGCCACCAGATGCAGCTTGTCACTTGTCACTAGATGCAGTTTTTGTCACTTTGTCACAACAGATGCAGCTAGTCCATGCTTTTCTGTCTTGGTGATTTGCAATGGTGTCCTTGGGAGGGTGGTGGTCCCTGTGTCCCCAGGGGGGGTTGGATGATGGTCCCTGTGTCCCCAGGGGGGATGGTGGTCCCTGTGTCCCCAGGGGGGGTTGGATGGTGGTCCCTGTGTCCCCAGGGGTGGATGGTGGTCCCTGTGTCCCCAAAGGGAGGATGGTGGTCCCTATGTCCCCAGTGTGGGAATGGTGGACCCTGTGTCCCCAGGGGCGGATGGTGGTCCCTGTGTCCCCATGGGGGTGGTCCCTGTGTCCCCAGGGGGGGAATGGTGGTCCCTGTGTCCCCGGGGGGAATGGTGGTCCCTGTGGGGGTGATCCCTGTGTCCCCAGGGGGGGAATGGTAGTTCCTGTGTCCCTGGGGGGATGGTGGTCCCTGTGTCCCTGGGGGGAAATGGTGGTCCCTGTGTCCCCGGGGGGATGGTGGTCCCTGTGTCACCAGCGGGGAGGAGGCGCCCCCCCCCCCAGTGCTTACATTCCCATTCAATCCCTTGCTAGAGCAGACATAGTGAGCCATCTCTTCTCAGCTCAGTGTGTGTGTGGAGTGGTGTGTTCTGCATAACTTTCCTCCCTGTTCCTCTGTAACACTCCAGATGTCTTCCTGAACACTTGCACAGATGAAAAGGGGAGGGGGAAAGGAGGCTGGATTATGCAATGAGAAGTGAGCTGCCACAACAAGCTGACAGGAGGGAGAGAGAAAAGAGACAGATGGAGGGCAAAGAATGGCAGTGTGTGTGAGGAGCTGAGCATGTGATGGTGTCAACCCTCTGCCGCACCCCCATAGCAACGCTGTTACCAGTACTTGTCTGTTCATGTTGTGTCCAGAGCCAGCACTCACAAATCACATTGGGGACACAGCAACATGGCTCACCACTGCATACATCACTTCCGGCGCCCGGGATAGCTACTTCATATAGGTTCACCTATTGGCTGGGACGCGCCGCTGCAGCCCGCCTCCTGCTACGTCCTCAGCCAGTAGCTGGCTGTAATTGTCAGTTATATCCCTCCCTCTCCCTCCATCATCCAGTCCCGGCTTCCATCTGGATTACCTGTGTAGGCGGGCCGAGATGACACAAAATTATGGCGAAGCTTTGCTATGGTGAATCGGACACTCCAGCCCAGTCCGCCGCTGCCCGAGACAAATTGAATTCATCTGGATTTTATCTGGGAAACGGACAGACCGGGACTGGGGTCCGAATCCCGTGAATGTCCTGGCAAATTCAGGACTGTTGGCAACTATGCAACATCTCCCAGTCACGGACATGGTTTAAACAAGTGGAAGTGCCACTGGTTTAGCATTCTGTGGAATTTGGCATTTGGCAGAACACCAGGATTTTGGCTACTCCCCCATTGTGTCCTCATCCCACAGGGCTTATTTTATCTCACTGACACCAATGATGATTGTTTAGCAAAAAATAAAAAAAACAGTGGTGGTTAAATACCACCAAAAGAAAGCTCTGTGTGGAAAAAAAAAATGTAATTTGGGTAAAGCGTTGCATGATCGCGTAATTGTCATTCAAAGTGTGAGAGCGCTAGACAGAAAGGGGGTAAAAGTGCCCAGTAGGCAGGTGGTTAATATGTTTTGCCAGGCCCAGCCGGCAGTTGGGCGGATGGTGTGAAAAGCCACAGACTAGACACAAAGGATTTGGCTGGACACTTGCTTAGTGGTGGTGAGAACCCGGAAATGGGCTGAGGTACAGAATATAAGATACTGCATAGCTCCCAACTGTCTCTGATTTGGAGGGACTGTCCCCAATTCAGAACAAAGTCCCTCTTTCCTCCTCATTTGTCTCTCATTTTGGTCTCATTTATATAGTTGTATATAAAATGCACTACTGATCTATCAATACGTGTTTTACAGTGCTGAACTTTTATTTATTTTATTTTATTTAGTTCAGGTACTTATACAGCACCGTCAATTTACGCAGCGCTTTCCATATACATTGTACATTCACATCAGTTCCTACCCTCAAGGAGCTTACAATCTAAGGTCCCTAACTCACATTCATACATATGCATAAACTTTTCATCCAATTTTTAAATTGCTGCATTTTTAAATTCCAAAAGCCAATATAAAGGAATAGTGATGGCAAAAAAAACACTTGTGTGTTTAACCAATCTTTTTTTTTTTAACAATTCTCCTTTAGGTAGGGTGTGTCAGGGGGTGTGCCCTATGCCTACATGGTTTTGCTATTAGGTGTCCCTCGTTCCCATGTCAGCAAGTTGGGAGGTATTATACCGCCTGGTCTTCACCAGAGCTCCTAGTTATGGAGATGTTTTACTGCAGACAATATCTAGGTTGAGGTCCTTTGACTCACAGGAGCAGGAGGAAACTGAGAGCAAATGAAATTCTCTTGCAGCACTGGGACACTTGAAGGCAGGTGCAGCTAGCAAGTCTGCCACTAGGTTCTCTGTGCCAGAATACCAGTTACAGCAGACAGTCATCAGATGCTAGGCCCCTTTTAGTTAGAGCCCTCCTGCTGTGATGTCATGGGTGAGTCAGTGCCCAGTTATAAGTCAAGTTGGGAGGCACCCTAAGGCAGTTGGGGCATATGAGCCAAGTACCCCAGACCAGCACAGATGTAATAAGCAGTGGATGTTCTGTGCAGGGCAGGAGGCCAAAGAAGAGTAGATCTGCACCCAGGAGAGCCAGCTGTAGACTTTCTGACCCTTATAGAGTTGGGAGCTAGGGCAGATACTGTCCTAGTGGACCGTCCACTAAGTGTATATTGTGTGTTGGTGGCGCTAAACTGAATAGATGAAAGGTATCAGATGATGACAAATTGTGATGTTAAACCAGTCGTAGGATGCAATAAATAGTGATCACTCAAGTGAGACAGTTGCATAAATTAACTGAATAAATAGGCATAAATTAATAAAATGATATGCTTTCATAAAATAATATTTATCAATAAAACAATAATGATGTATTAAAGTGACAAAGTGTCCATAAAATGTGACAGGGAAACGTGTCTTTTACACGAAACGCGTCGGCCGCTTCTGACTTATTGTTTGCTGCGTTTTATATACTGGACTTTTTACACCTACAAGCTTGTTGGACATTTATGCTTTTAAACTATTGTCAGCTATTTTTTCAATAAAACCACTTTACTAGTGGGATTTTACACTATGGCGAGTACCCATTTTTTCTCTCTACATAACTGACGGTGACACCCGAGGACCTTCAACAAAACCCTTACCTTAACTCCCCTCCACCTTCCCCCTCCCCCCCCTGCACCCGTGGACACCCGCCCGCCAAGGAGGACCGTGGCCATTCCAACCCGGAACCAACCAACCAGGAGCAATCCAGAGATACCAGGAAAGGAAGCAGAACCACCGGAGAAGGACGACCAGGCTGTGTGACGCGACCCAGGCAGGAGACCCCCTTTTCCTCACTGACGTCACGGGCCGGAGGGTCCTTATAGATCTCAAAGGCGCTTTTACATCTGATTTCTGGTAAGCCTCCGCACTGACCAAAGTGGGAGCCCTTCTTATCACTTTGAATACTCATCACAAAGAGTCACCGATTTTACCTGAAGATTCACTATTTGGATATAGCACGTTGGATCCCTGTCACATTTTATGGACACTTTGTCACTTTAATACATCATTATTGTTTTATTGATAAATATTATTTTATGAAAGCATATCATTTTATTAATTTATGCCTATTTATTCAGTTAATTTATGCAACTGTCTCACTTGAGTGATCACTATTTATTGCATCCTACGACTGGTTTAACATCACAATTTGTCATCATCTGATACCTTTCATCTATTCAGTTTAGCGCCACCAACACACAATATACATACTCTTACGATTTAGTTTGGTCGATACAGGTGGCCGCTTACTGTCCCCATCCCCACTTCACCCAGGGCATAGCGCGGTAAAACCCCCCTTTTAATACGTCCACTAAGTGTGATTGGCTTTGTAGTGTCAAGTGACTATGAAGTGTTTGTCGATGTGATGTGACTGTTATGCCATTCCTTGAATTCTATCAGCAAAGGGCAGCAAATCTACTCAATTGTGTAGACATTTCTTCCTTGGGATCTAATGGGTCAATGGCTGGGAATGTCATGTGGAGACCTCTGGCATGGAGTGGGGCACAATATGTCAGAGGGTTCGGCCTCAGCAGCAAAGACAGTGTTCTAGCAAAAGGGCAGGAGTGGGGTAGGCACTTGTGCTCTTGGCACCCATTCTAGCCAATCACAAAGCCCCTCTTAAACTTTGGATTCACAAGGCAGCAGGGCACACAGGGAAATAACCGATAGATAAATGAGAAACACAGGCTGGGGGTGCACAGGTGCTGATAATGAGGCAGGCTGGAACTGGGAAAAACAGGCTGGTGCAGGGAAGCAAGTAACAAACTGAAGTGCAAAGAGAGAGACTGAGGTGCAGGAAGAAGGAATGCAGTTAGGGTAGTTTAATAGACTGGAAGGGCTTTGGCCCTGAAGAAAGGTCTTGGGTCCTAGCTTCTGGTGCCTCTGCTCCCCTCTGGGTAAAGAGCTTCCCCTTTAAACCAGTACCTTGGCAAGTGGGAAGGGCCCATAAAGAGGGTGATTCCACACTGCAGCAGTCTTAAGGCCCGTACACACAGTACAATTATCGGCCAACAATGGTCATAGTACAACAGCCTGTTGTCCAATAATCTGACCATTAGTACGCACGATTCAACAGCCAATTTCCAATTATCGTCCAACAAAAGTTGTCTGAGAAGACTAGACAAAACTTTTGTTGGCCAACAAGGCATTAGCCAATTTTTGGCTCATCTGTACAGAAGTTGGACCAACAAAAGTTTTAAGTACAAACATGCATGGTCGGAATCCAGGAAGTGTTTGGTCGTATAAACTTCGTAATTCACAAATCACATTCATCTGAACTTCCTCTTTATACGCTCGTAACACGTCACTACGTTCGGCTTTGTTGGACGATTACTTGACTACCGTCAGTACGCTAGACAAAACCACGGACAGCCAATTTGGACAAAAGTTGGACGTGCAGTTGTAGGATAATCGGCGCATGTGTACGAGGCTTTACCCTCAGTAGCCCAATTTCAATGGCTCTTTTTGGGGAGGCTAGTTGGCTGCCTTAGGCAGTTCCAGAGGTTGCTGAAAAGTTATAGCCAAATGTGGCATAAAGAGTTTGTGTTGGGAAGCACGCTCTTGGTGGCAGATGTTAATCTGGATTGCCAGAGAGACAAGATCATCCAGGTTAGTGGGTATTTCACCTCCTGTCAGTTCATCTTTAATATGCTCTGCCAGGCCCTCCCTATTTCTTTTATCCAGGAAAGCTCTGCCACAAATGTGCAAAACTGAATGGTGAACTGCTCAACTATGAAGGTACCTTGACGGAGCTGAAGAAGAGCACTTGCTGTGAAAGCGGCTCAGGCAGGTTTGTTGAACACTTTCCTGAACAGAGTTAGAAGTGCTGTTAGTAATAGGATCCAGTCTTCCCCAGAGTGGAGTGGCCATGGCCAAAGCATCCTCAGAGAGCAGGGACACAACGTAACAGGAGTATTATTGTAAGCGCATAGACATTCCAAGCCATATATATGTACATAAATAGAAATATACTCAGCACTGCTATAATGACATTCCGGGGTAACTGGACAGGCTGTATAGTCATCTTAGGGCAGCACCTTGACAGAAGTAGAAGAGGCTTCTAAGTGAACAAAAAAGACAAGCAGGTGCGTCTCTAAATGTAAACCATAAAAGCAGTCTTTTATTAAAACAAACAAGTGGCACTCACAAACAGTGATGTAGTAAGTGCATGGCAGTATCAGCTACTGCTGGCTATGTCCCGACATCTCTGGCTTGTCCAGGGGAGAAGGAAGGCTGTGGCAGGCTCCAGGCTGTATCACCTGTATACAGCCTGGAGCCAGCCACAGACTTCCTTCTCCCCTGGACAAGCCAGAGATGTCGGGACATAGCCAGCAGTAGCTGATACAGCCATGCTCTTACTACATCACTGTTTGTGAGTACCATAGGGACACAACGTAAGCCACCTTGGCACCATCAGAGGGAAAATGCCATGGGTGCAGTTCAAAGTGGATATTACGTTGGTTTACAAAGCCTCAGCAGGACTTTGTATCTTCGGAAAAGCCAGAAGGGAATGGCAGGTGCAGAAAAGATGCCACCGAGGGCACTGGATGCTGAGCAAGAAGTGGTGGACCCTGGGCTGGCTGTTCAGGTATTACAGGAATAGGAGCCTGGATTTGATCAAGGTGATTGGTAACCACATGGAAATGAAGCACCATCTGAACTTTCCTCTGCCGCCTATGGTTGGCTGTTGGCTTTCAAAGCTTCCCAGTGGGATATCTCAGATGGGTTCAGATTTTTGTCATGCCTGAGCTAATCTTTAATGAACAGTAAGAAAAGGTGGTTCCATTGGGCGGACATCCCAGGCCAACAGCGTTCCGGATCCCTTCCACATCACGCACGCCGGCCGCGCGCATGCGCGGCCTAGGCTAGATGGGACGTGGCGCGTCAGGATCACCAAACCATCGATGGAAGTGACGGCAGAAGCCAGGGAGACTTCCGGAACGCCGGGGAGCCCACATGAGGTCCGCTGGCGCGGCCAGCTTTAACCAATCAGCTGATTGCCAGTCACTCATCGGCTTTTTACCTACAAGGGGGTATATAAGTGGGGAAGGCACAGATAAGCTGTATGGGCTTTTTGTCTTGCTTGTGGCTAAGGTGGTTTGATCATGAACATCAGGTAAAAGAATATCTCAACCTGTTCACTTCTTATTTTCATCATTGGTTACTGTTTCTCATTTGGGGCATCGGTGTGGTTTTTTCTCTTTCCTTAAGGAATTTCACCTTGAAATTTTCTTATAGTGACGAGCTATAGCTTTACCATTGGATCGGGGGCACCTATAGAGGGTTTTCCCCTGGGCTATCAGTGAGTATTTGAATTTACGATTCTACTGCACATAAACTATATGTACTGCTATTTCTGTCAATGAGCACTTTGCCCCATATATGTATAAATTGTCTTTTTTTAGACATAATATGGCTATTATACACATAGACCGTTAAACTGTGTGTTTATAGCCAAGATGCTTTAATATACTCATGCAAACCTTAATTATGAAATTTAAATTTTCAATTTTTATCTAGTACTATAATGCCCTGTGTTTACAGCTTACCTGATGTCCTCACTTTACTATTCCCAAATAATGTTCACTGCTGGCTTCTGCTTTTTGTAGTATATGCACATTTTACAAACCGCAGCCCATTTTTTCCTCTTTTTTGAGGGGATTGGGCACGCATTTGTTTTACAAGAAAAGGCACATAAAATGTTTGGACTCCTGCTTTAACCGCAGGAATGTCCTTAGGCCATTCATATTCCTAAATACAACTTTTATGATTACTGTCTGATTAAATTATCTTGCCCTATACCTAGTTACAAACATCCGACTTAGAAACGACTGCTACTTACAAACGGGGGGAGACAACAGGAAGTGAGAGGAAATCTCCCCCTAGGAAGGGAAATTCACTCCTGTAAGAGTTATTATGGGAAAAAGGTGTCTCCACTGATGCTTTATCACCAAGGCTGGTTTCCACAACAACCCAAAATTTTCAAATCCAATTATATATGGGACAGGAAGTGAAGTGACATCTTCTGAACAGAAACATAGACAGCAAAACAAATCTTACAGGGATGTTACCCCTTCCCTATGCTATCCAAAAAGCTTAAAAATAGTTTTTTTGGCTAAAGCTACACTTAAATAATGTACCTGTTCCGACTTACAAACAAATTCAACTTAAGTACAAACCTACAGTCCCTATCTTGTTTGTAACCCGGGGACCGCCTGTATTTAGGAATTTGATCAGATAGATTTATGATTAATTTGCCATTTCAGAAAAACGCACCTCAAATTGCAACCTCCCCTCACACTGAGAATCAGAATGTTGCCTCTTGTGATTTTCCAGCTGAAGGTTTGGTGCCCTCCTTTTTGGGGAGCGATCATGGATGCCCCACAGTGAGCTTTCACAGCCTTTTATACAAATTCAACATTTTATCATGCTCTGGTCATTTGGGATTGGTATGTATTTCATTCAATGTAAGTTTAATGAAATGTGCTGTCAATATGTCCAATTTTTGTATGCTCTTTATGATCTAATTATGTTCCTTTAAACACTTTCGTAGAAAGGGATGTTCCTTTCTCCCCTTGAAGAAGACCAATATACATCTATGTATGGTCGATACACGTCGGGGAATACATGCAGCCTTTTGGCTGCACAGTATGTCATAACCCTTTTTGTTGACAATTAGAATGTATGTTGATGTACATATCCCATGTCTATACAACCAGAGCTCCTGCCCCCTTACTTTTTAAAGCAATTTGTACATGTCCATATTATTAATAAAAATTGAAAGGAATTTTATTGTTATTTGTTGTTACTTGTAGAACAAGAAAAATTCTTTCATGAACTCACTGCCACTAAACCCTTTTTTCCTATGGGGGACAATGCCATATTGTTCAGTACCAAGGGGAAGGAGTAATTTTCTTCTGGGTCTCTCCCTTTGAAGTACCCCTCCTTTTTGTCAGTAAGAAAAGATTGCCAGTGTCTGTGGTCAGCAGGAAAAAAATGGCCAAAACTCAAGGTTAGGGGGGGGGGGGAAATACCTGGTGTGCATGGACATGGGAAGGAACAAATGCTCAATGTTGGTGGTCAGTGGGAGGTAGAAAATGCTCAGTGTCATTGGTCAATGGGAGAAAAAAATGTCCCAGCAGGGGGAGAGGGGGTCATTAGTGCTTATAGGGAAGAAGAGAGGGGCATTTGGGCACAATGGAGGGAGAAGGAGGAGTTACTTCTTTGTGTATATGTACCATGTGCCCTATAAGAGTGCCCTACCCAGCCTTTATCCACAGGACATCAGGATTTTGTAAACACATCCAATAAAAAAATCAAATCTCTTCATCAATTTAGACCAATATGTATTCTGCTACATATTTCTGGTCAAAAAAAAAGTAATAGTAATGGTGGTAATCAGAGACTTATAGCGATATTGCGGCAGATAAATCGGACACCTAACTGACACTTTTTTGGGGACCAGTGTTACTAATACAGTGATCAGTGCTAAACATATGCACTGACACTGGCTGGGAAGGGGTTAACATATGGAGCAATCAAAGGTTAACTGTGTGCCTAACGAATGTTTCAGTGTAGTGTACTGTGGGAGGTGCTTTTACCAGAGCCAGCCATCAGTGCCCACCCCAGTGCCCACCCAAGTGCCAGCAATCAGTGCCCACCAGTGCCAACAATCAGTGCTCACAAGTGCCACCAATCAGTGCCCATTAGTAATGCCAGTCAGTGCTGGCTATTAGTGCCGCCTAACAGTGCTGTCCATCAATGCCCATCACTGCTGCCCATCAATGCCACCCATCAATGCCCACCAGTGCCACCTATCTGTACTGCCTATCTGTGCCGCTTGTCAGTGCCCACCAGTGCAGCCTATCAGTGCCCACCAGTGCCACCTATCAGTGCCCACCAGTGACACCCATCAGTGCCCACCAGTGCTACCTATCAGTGCCCATAAGTGCTGCAACTGCCTACAAATGCCACCTCATCAGTGGCCATTTTTTTTAGCAAAAAATAAAAAACACTGCAGTGATTAAATACTACCAAAATAAAGCTCTATTTGTGTGAAAAAAAATGATAACATTTTCACATTTCCAGTGTAGTATGACCGAGCAATTGTCATTCAAAGTGTGACAGTGATGAAAAATGGCCTGGGCAGGAATGGGGTGAAATTGCCCAGTATTGAGGTGATTAAAGAAGTCGTATCCAAGCTGCGATGAAGTTGTGCAGGGATGTCAGATTTGAAGCTGCGGCAGTGTCAACAAAAACTTATACACACAAATCACTGCCACCGCATGGTCAGCAGAAACAATATCCATTCACCATAACCTCTGTAACAAGTCTGTCTGTTAAGAAATGTCTTTAATCATCTCTGTCCACCCAACAGGAATATTTGAGAGTTTTACACTATAGAAGCGCTCTTTAACCACTTGTTTTCCCAAGCATATTTTGACACTCCTCTCCTGCATGTAAAATAGATCTTTTTTGCTAGAAAATTACTTAGAACCCCCCAGACAGTATATATTTTTTAAGCAGAGATCCTAGAGAATAAAATAGTGGGTGTTGCAATTTTTATGTCACGCGGCAATTTTTTGGGAGAAAAGGCGCTTTAACATATATTTTGTTTTATTATTTATGTTATTTTTACACTGTTTCTTTAAAAAAAAGTTTTGATCACTTTCATTGCTGTCAAAAGGAATGTAAACATCCTTTGTGACAGCAATATCAGTGACAGGTGCTCTTTATGGTCTATTAGATCCCCCCCATCTCTCCTTTCAATCTGCAGCCAAGCAGACACAGGTTGGTCTGACTGGCTGCTTCACTGGCCGCTATGCGGACATTAAACAAAGATCCGGAACCGGAAGTGACAAAATAGTTGACACTCGCCAGTTCTCACGTCACACAGTGGGAGGAACAGCTTCAGATCCTCTCATTGTAAGGCTGGACACGTCGCTCCCGGGCTTCCCGATTGCTCAGGGGTGCCCCGTAATGACTGCGGCGGGAGGAGAGGTGGGACCCCATTCCACCACCTGTAAAAGTATTCCAGTGACTGCCTAGCTGCTCGGATTACTTTTACATGAAGCAGAATCGCTAGCTGAAAAACATGACACCGGGATCATGGTTGTAGCCTCAATCATGATCTTGGTACAACCACTTCCCCCCTACCAGGATGTATATATACCCTCCTATCATTTTCAGCCAAGGAAGCTGCCATCTTGGCCTCTGTTTAATCTACAACTGCTATGATGCTGCACATGTGATCAGTTATGACATCAGCCATTGGATGGTTTGACAGTTTGGTTTAGAGCACAACCAATGGGAGCGTTACATTTCCGGCACGTGCCGGAAATGTAACTAGTTTACGGAAAGAGTGTGTATGGAAAGAGGGTGAAAAAATACTTGCTGCTTCCCCTCAGAGATGGGCACTTAACACCCTGCTCTGGTACAACCCGAATCCTCAGGAGCTCTGTGGCCATCCTGATTCAAATTGGTGGTCCCGGAATGGAATCGCTCATTTATCTCATGTAGTCAACGACAACCTCTTCATGACATTTGCAGCCATTAAAGATGGCCGCAAAATTGATAATAAATTCTTTTTCAAATACCTTTTGCTTCGGCATGTGGTCAGAGTCCAGTTTGGGTCTTTGACCATAGAACTCAAAGATTCCCCAATGGAGGATTTCCTATCCTATGAAGAATTGACCAAGTTGGTCACTACATTCTATAGCAGACTCTCCAGGGCGGGGGCTGACCCCTTTAAAAATGCATACAGTAAATGGCAGCTACTGTTACCTGAACTTTCTGAGGAGGATTGGGATGAGGCTACGGAAGTATGCTTCCATATATTATTAGTACTGCAGACCAATTTATTCAATTTAAATGTGTATACCATTTACACCTTACTCCTGCAAAATTGGCTAAGATGAACTATGGGGGTATTGCAATGTGTCCTAGATGTGACCTGGAGGCAGCAGATCCAGTGGCGGCTGGTGAAGTTTTAAGATGGTGGGGCGCCAGACCCCGTCCTTCCTTTTTGCCCCATCCCACTTCTTAGAAGCCACACCCCTTATAGGCTCCACCCAGTCTGTACACAATGTACAGTATAACTCAGCTGTCAGTCTTAATTCTCAATAAAATATTGCTGGCTCATTCATCCATTAAATCCCAAAGGTAAAGAATTACATTAGCTGTGAGGTCTGCACAGGAACCCAGCACATTATGTGGGTTTTCATGTATGTGCTGTGCCATCAAGCTCCATCCTAATTCCTTATTTTATAGAAGGAACGCTGGAAATCCTCCACTAACCCGAAACAAGGTGAGCCATAGAAATGTCCCTGGTTTTTGGAACTGACCAGCTTCCCTAACATAAATCTTCATTATCTGTCAAAAAAGGTTCAAAATGTAATTATAAAATCAGGCGATTTGAGATGGCATTCATTGGAAAGCAGTTATTGTAGAGGAATTGTCATGACTAGACATTCCTCTTGTTCTGTTGTTTGATGCTGAGATACACAGAGGCTGAGCACAGACAGCTTCAACCAACACAGCAACTCCACTCCTGGTGACTTCTTGGTCCCTGCATTGGAAGTCATGAATCATTGCTTACAATGCACTGAATGCAGGGATGAAGAAGTCACCAGGTTCAGTGGTCCTCACCTCAACGACACAACCAACTTCGACAGACACGAGTCGGAGACACATAGAGTCGTAGTTTGTTGTCTTGTTCTCCTTACAGATCAGTACTGTTAAGGAGATGTTATTGACGAAAGGTTACTTACGGTAGAGTTTAGCGGACTAAAATATTAATGTAAAACTTGGAAAAAACTGTCTATTACTTCTAAATACAATCCCTTCGACCAGTCAAGGTTTTTGGTCCCTGTAAAGATACCGAGTGGAACAAAGCCCAATCACCTCCTAAAGGTCGCAAGGAAGATATTTTATTCCTTAATCCTACCTCGAACTACCGTGTCGTGTATGT
>BLSH010232367.1:103472-118497 GCA_018402905.1 Glandirana rugosa
TCTCCACTCCTCCTAAGACCCTCCAGTGTACTGTAGTGAGAATAGAGATAATTATTTTGTGTCTGGACTGGCCTCTCCACTCCTCCTAAGACCCTCTAGTGTACTGTAGTGAGAATAGAGATAATTATTTTGTGTCTGGACTGACCTCTCCACTCCTCCTAAGACCCTCCAGTGTACTGTAGTGAGAATAGAGATAATTAATTTGTGTCTGGACTGGGCGTCAGGTCTGTGTTTTATTAATAGAGATAAGAGTGATGTCATGTGACCTCCCAGAATCCTCCTCACCTCTCCGGTCAGCAGGTAGATGATCTCCAGGGTGAGGTTTAGTATCTTCTCAGTCATGTGACTCCAGTCCTCCTCCATCCTCATTGATGTGGTCATGTGATCTATGGATGGATAATGGAAAATTATCTGGACTGTATTGGTTGAACAGTATTAGGATGGGGATATAAGGGGTTAATAGGCGGGCAGTCCCCGTTGGCACATGAAGTTTGGGTTACTTCAAGCTTGTTGGTTTCTTCACATCCATTGTTTTTCAACAGGGTGGATTTGATTTAAATCACTAGTAAAAAGGCTTGATTTAAATTAACTCAATTGAAATCATAATTTTTAAAGAGCAACTGTCATCTCTGTCCCACAGCGGCTTCTCCTCTGACCCGTTGTCGATTCACCGACAGTCCCATTCACTTTAATGGGACGGCTGGTGCTGGGGCAGTGACACAACAAGGTGAGAGAGGTGGCGACAGCAGGTGAGTGGATGCCCACTAACAGGCGCTGCCATGATGGATCTGAAATGACAGGTTAAATGTAAGGACTTATTCTTGCTGGTAGTTAGAATCTTTAATATTTGCAAAAATGAAAGTTTCCTATTTAGAATAATAAGCTGTCAGGTTAGTAAAACAGCGATATCAGAACCGATACCATCATACAGTTTTGTAATGTGCAATGGGATAAAGGAATATTCCTGAACTTTGTTTTATCTCATGGTTACTGTGACATTGTGTGAATGCATCAATGCAGTGCAGTTATCTCAGTTTGCAGAGCTTGGATTCATTGAATGAGTTTACCAAAAATGTAAATATTGCAGAATATACAGCCTCATGCTACATTACTAAGCTCCATTTCAAGCTGAATAAACTAAATTATTAATGTATCTTAAATAGAAATCTGTCTTTAGATAGATTTTTACTCCAAAAGCATTTCATTAAAATAAATTTGATAAAAATCAAAAAAATATGATTTAAATTTTTTTAAAAAATGATTTTTCTTATTTTTTTTTTTTTTCAAATCATTAATTTTTATCCACCCTGGTTTCCAAGTAAAGTCTGTTTGGTCTCTGAACTATTTTTGCTTAGTTTTAGCAGGGATGACATCAGAAGTAGCAGTATACTTAGGTAGCGCCTACTTTAGCTGTGGAATTTTTTGGAGGGTTTTAGGGGGATCCTTCTCACACAGCTTGGAGGACAACATGGGAAATACAAAAATCCTTTAAATGACAGGTTTGGGGGAAGCCATACATCTGTACATGGTGTACAGGGACCAGCACAGTTTTCAGGGACAGGCAGCAGTATACTTAAGGCAGAGCGTTTTTTTTATTGTGGAATTATTTTTGTTCTTTTTCAATTAGGTTTTTTTTACAAACATCTTTTCATGTGACAACACTGAAGAAATGACACTTTGCTACAATGTAAAGTAGTGAGTGTACAGCTTGTATAACAGTGTAAATTTGCTGTCCCCTCAAAATAACTCAACACACAGCCATTAATGTCTAAACCACTGGCAACAAAAGTGAGTACACCCCTAAGTGAAAATGTCCAAATTGGGCCAAATTAACCCTTTTCCCTCCCTGGTCTCATGTGACTTGTTAGTGTTACAAGGTCTCAGGTGTGAATGGGGTGCAGGTGTGTTAAATTTGGTGTTATCGCTCTCACTCTCTCATACTGGTCACTGGAAGTTCAACATGGCCCCTCATGGCAAAAAACTCTCTAAGGATATGAAAAAAAGAATTGTTGCTCTGTATAAAGATGGCCTAGGCTATAAGAAGGTTGAAAATACCCTGAAACTGAGCTGCAGCACGTTGGCCAAGACGATACAGCAGTTTAACAGGACAGGTTCCACTCAGAACAGGGCTCGCCATTGTCGACCAAAAGAGTTGAGTGCACGTGCTCAGCGTCATATCCAGAGGTTGTCTTTGGGAAATAAACATATAAGTGGGGCCAGCATTGCTGCAGAAGTTGAAGGGGTTGGGGGTCAGCCTGTCAGTGCTCAGACCATAGGCCACACACTGCATCAAATTGGTCTGCATGTCTGTCATCCCAGAAGGAAGCCTCTTCTAAAGATGATGCACAAGAAAGCCCGCAGACAGTTTTCTGAAGACAAGCAAACTAAGGACATGAATTACTGGAACCATGTCCTGTGGTCTGATGAGACCAAGATAAACTTATTTGGTTCAGATGGTTTCAAGCGTGTGTGGCGGGAACCAGGTGAGGAGTACAAAGACAAGTGTGTCTTGCCTACAGTCAAGTAAGGTGGTGGGAGTGTCATGGTCTGGGGCTGCATGAGTGCTGCCGGCACTGGAGAGCTACAGTTCATTGATGGAACCATGAATGCCAACATGTACTGTGACATACTGAAGCAGAGCATGATCCCCTCCCTTCAGAGACTGGGCCACAGGGCAGTATTCCAACATAACGACCCCAAACACACCTCCAAGACGACCACTGCCTTGCTAAAGAAGCTGAGGATAAAGGTGATGGACTGGCCAAGCATGTCTCCAGACCTAAACCCTATTGAGCATCTGTGGGGCATCCTCAAATGGAAGGTGG
Organism: Glandirana rugosa; assembly: GCA_018402905.1. NCBI lineage: Eukaryota > Metazoa > Chordata > Amphibia > Anura > Ranidae > Glandirana > Glandirana rugosa. The sequence goes on from BLSH010232367.1 coordinate 106,298, forward strand.
AGGAGCGCAAGGTCTCTAACATCCACCAGCTCCGTGATGACATCATGGAGGAGTGGAAGAGGACTCCAGTGGCAACCTGTGAAGCAGTGCTGGAAAATAATGGTGGCCACACAAAATATTGACACTTTGGGCCCAATTTGGACATTTTCACTTACGGGTGTACTCACTTTTGTTGCCAGCGGTTTAGACATTAATGGCTGTGTGTTGCGTTATTTTGAGGGGACAGCAAATTTACACTGTTATACAAGCTGTACACTCACTACTTTACATTGTAGCAAAGTGTCATTTCTTCAGTGTTGTCACATGAAAATATAGAATAAAATATTTACAAAAATGTGAGTGGTGTACTCACTTTTGTGAGATACTGTATATAGTGACAGTGCAAGGCCCTGCTACTGTGTAAATGTAAGAGAAAATTACACAGGATTGACATTAAGACGTAATGCTAAAGTTACAAATGATGATTTCTGAGTGTAGAAAGCTGTGTTTTTGGTTTTCTCCGGATTCTGAAGTCCCTGATCGGGGCCTGAAACTTGAAGGTTCCAAAGTGTCTTGGGTGGGACGGAACCTTCAATCCTTTGTTTGGGTTAGAAACAGAAGGTCTTACCCTGGCATCAGAGGAGCCTCAACCAGGAGTCCAGAGACAGGAGGTCTCACTGAGAGGTCAGAGGAGCCTCAGTCAGAAGCCAAACGACAGGAGGTCTCACCCAGGGGTCAGAGGAGCCCCTTTCAGGAGTCCAGAGACAGGAAGACTCACCCAGGGGTCAGAGGAGTCCCAGTCACAAGTCCAGAGACAGGAAGACTCACCCAGGGGTCAAAGAAGCCCCAGTCAGGAGTCCAGAGACAGAGGATTTCATCCAGGGGTCAGAGGTGCCCCAGCCAGAAGTCCAGAGACAGGAGGTCTCACCCAGGGATCAGAGGAGTCCCATTCAGTCCAGAGACAGGAGGTCTCATCCAGGGGTCAGAGGAGTCCCATTCAGTCCAGAGACTGGAAGACTCACCCAGGGGTCAGAGGAGTCCCAGACAGGAGTCATGAGACAGAAGTTCTCACCCAGGGGTCAGAGGAACCCCATTCAGGAGTCCAGAGACAGGGAGACTCACCCAAGGGTCAGAGGAGCCCCATTCAGGAGTCCAGAGACAGGAAGACTCACCCATGGGTCAGAGGAGTCCCAGTCACGAGTCAAGAGACAGGAGGTCTCACCCAGGGGTCAAAGAAGCCCCAGTCAGGAGTCCAGAGACAGAGGATTTCATCCAGGGATCAGAGGTGCCCCAGCCAGGAGTCCAGAGACAGGTGGTCTCACCCAGGGGTCAGAGGAGTCCAAGTCAGGAGTCAAGAGACAAAAGGTCTCACCCAGCTGTCATAGGTGTTCCAGTCAGGAGTCCAGAGACAGGTGGTCTCAACCAGGGGTCAGAGGAGCCCCAACCAGGAGACAAGAGACAGGAGGTCTCACCCAAGGGTCAGAGGAGCCCTAGTCAGGAGACAGGAGAGCTCAGCCAGGGGTCAGAGGAGCCCCAGTCAGCAGACAGGAGGTCTCACCCAGGGTTTAGTGGAGCCCCAGCCAAGAGACGGGAGGTCTCATGCAGGGTTCAGAGGAGCCACAGCCAGGAGATGGGAGGTCTCACCAAAGGGTCAGAGGTGCCCCAGTCAGCAGTCTAGAAACAGAGGACCTCACCCAGGGGTCAGAGGTGCCCCATCCAGGAGTCCAGAAACAGAGGGTCTCACCCAGGGTTCAGAGGAGACCCAGCCAAGAGACAGGAGGTCTCATCCAGGGTTCAGAGGAGCTCCAGTCAGGAGACAGGAAGTCTCACCCAGGGGTCAGAGAAGCCCCAGTCAGGAGACAGGAGGTCTCACCCAGGGGTCAGAGGAGCCCCAGTCAGGAGACAGAAGGTCTCACCCAGAGGTCAGAGGAGCCCCAGTCAGGAGACAGGAGGTCTCACCAAGGGGTCAGAGGTGCCCCAGTCAGGAGTCTAGAGAGACGATCTAAACCAGGGGTCTGAGGTGCCCCATCCAGGAGTCCTGAGACAGAGGGTCTCATACAGGGTTCAGAGGAGCCCCAGCCAAGAGACAGAGGGTCTCACTCAGGGTTCAGAGGAGCCTCAGCCAGGAGACAGGAGGTCTGAACCAGGGATCAGAGGAGCCCCAGCCAAGAGACAGGAGGTCTCAACCAGGGATCAGAAGTACCCCAGCAGGGGGACAGGAAGTCTCATTACAGGAGTCAGGTGGGCTCCTATCGGGGTGTCAGGAGAATCCCTATCCAGAGGCCAGGAGTGGTCTGTGCAGCACAGTACTTCAACTAAAGGCTGAATGAGACAAAAGTACCAGGATAGCTGAGCAACACAGTCAGAGGGACTAATAAGTAGAGCAGCAGTGCTGCTGACAAGGAAGCCAGGTGGCTTGGCAATTTCAGTGAACTGTTGATGTGGAAAAATCCCTGCATGGGCAACTGATGTCTATATGAACTTTTTCCTTCATCAAGGACAAAAAGTCCCCTATGTGACGATTATTTGTTCACAGGTTTTCTTTAGTGAGACATGCAGAGTCTAAAAGACCTCCAATGTCTCCTCTGGGTTCCATTGAAGCCAGGCACCCCCTGTGGGGGTCTGTCAGTGAGGGGAAGGGATGATATTTGAGGGGATTGTGGCAGATGTCAATGGAGTGAGGGGTGGTACTTGGGGCGCTGTCAGTGGAAAGAGAAGGTGGTATTTGAGGAGTTGGGCTCTGTCAGTGGGGAGAGGGGGTGGTATTTGGGGGGCTGTCAGTGGAGGGAGGGGTGGGGGTTTGTCAGTGGGGGGAAGGGTGGTATTTGGGGGTCTCTCAGTGAAGGGGTGGTATTTGGGGGGGTTGGAATGGTCTGTCTATGGGGGGTGGTAGTCCATGGGGGGTAGTAGTTGGTGGGGTGTGGGTCAGTATTTGGTGGGTAGGGGAGAGGTCGGTACTTGGGGGGGGGGGGTGTATCAGTGGGGGACGGGGGTAGTTGGGGTATGTCAGTGGGGGAGAGTAGTGGAGAGGGTGGGGGTTCATCAGTGGGGGCAGGGATTGATAGTTGGAGGAGTGGGGATCTATCAGTGGCATCCCTCTCTCCACCAACAGACCCCCAATATCCCAAATACCACCCCTTCCTCCACTGACAGACCCCCAACCCCTCAAATGCCACCCCACCCCCCAATGACAGACCTCCAACCCCCCAACTACAACCCTCCCCCCACATGCCTGGCTTCAGTGGAGCCCAGAAGACACACTGGGGGTCTTTTAGACTCTGCATTTCTCATTAAAGAGAATCTGTCACCTAAAAATCATCACATTTGCACATAAAACATTTTTAGGCTCCCCATCACCACATAAACACACACGTCGGGGTACCGACAGTTGGAAATAATGACTGCGATACATGTTACATATTGCCGCACATGCTGAAGCGGGGGGTATGATTATAACACACCAGATCTCCTCTGTAACATGATGATCTATAGGGAGCTTTTGAAGCATCGCCTATAGAAAATATAGGGTACTGACATTTGTTGCCATTTCACAGGCGCACACAAATTTAGGGTTTGACATGTTGGGTATCTATTTACTCGGTGCAACCTCAGCTTTTATATTTTACCAAAAAATGTGGGTCAATTATTGCATCTGTTTGCCCTAAAGTTCACTTTAGTGTTTTTTTTTTTACTGATATTTTGAGTTTCCTAGACCTTTGCGGTAATATCGTGTGACATAAAAAATTGGTACCACGGATATTATATTCTGCAGGGTGTCTGCTTTCAGAAAATAGATCATGTTTGGGGGGTTTTGTGTAATCTTCATTCAGAAACATTTTTTAACATGTGTGCAAAAAATGTAAAAAAACACAACTCTGACAGCGAAAGGGTTAACGTTGATCAAAAAAAATAAAGAAAGAACAAACTGTGGAGCTCACATGTTTCCTGTGGGATGGAGCTCCGGCCAGATACCCGGGACATGCAAGAAACGTGTGACCTCCACTTCCATTAGCTGTGTCTATTGAATGCTTGTTACATTAAAGTTCATTAAAAAAAAAAAGTGGAGTGGAGGTCACATGTTTCCTGTCAAATGTGGAGCTCAAGTCTGCAGTCACATCCCTTTTGCAAAAGATAAACACTGCAGCCATATTACCGAAGACCAACAGCTAAGGACCCAATTAATATTACAGACAAGCGGCAGCCATTTTCCTGTAGTCACTGGGGACATATAAATGTTAAAGCACTGGTTCTCAACTCCGGTCCTCAGGACCCACCAACAGGCCAGATTTAAGTATTACCTTGGGGAGATGCAGACTAGAATGCTGCAATCACTGAGCAGCAAATTATATCACCTGTGATGTATTTCAGTTATCCTGCAAACCTGGCCTGTTAGTGGGTCCCGAGGACCGGAGTTGAGAACCACTGTGTTAAAGGATACCAAGGACAAATGCATACATGAATGCTCAAAAACCAGGCGGCTAAAAAATTGTAAATAAGGGCATTCATAACAAACTACAAATCGCACATCAGTTACAATAATACATTATCAGATGGCAAACACTGTCTGAAGATAATGGCTTAATGAGTGCATGTTGACATACAGTATATTACCAAAAGTATTGGGACGATGAACTTTATCCACTTCAGCCCCGGAAGGATTTCCCCCTTTAGGACCAGAGCACTTTTTGCGATTCGGCGATGCGTCGCTTTAACTGCCAGTTGTGTAGTCGTGTGACGTTGTACCCAAACAAAATTTGCGTCCTTTTTTTCCCACAAAAAGAGCTTTCCTTTGGTGGTATTTGATCACCTCTGCGTCATTTCTGATCGCCGCTATAAACAAAAAGAGAGCGACAATTTTGCAAAAAAAAAAAAAATTCTTTTTGTTAAAACACAAATCCAAAAAAATATAAAAAACAAATTTATTCATCGGTTTTGGCAGACTTATACCCCTCCTCATATTTTTGGTAAAAAAAAAAAATCGCAATCGCTGTTTAATGATTGGTTTGCGCAAAGTTTGCCACGTTTACAAACTACGAGAATTAATTTCTGGAGTTTTACATTTTTTTTTTTTACTAGTAATGGTGGCGATCTGCGATTTTTATCGGGACTGCGACATTGCAGCGGACATGTCGGACATTTTTGACACTTTTTTGGGACCAATGACATTTATACAGCGATCAGAAATTTAAATATCCACTGATTACTGTATAAATGTCACTGGCAGTGAAGGGGTTACCCTGCAGGGGGAGATCTAGGGGTTAACTGTATTCCCTCGGTGTGTTCTAACTGTGAGGGGGCTGGGCTGCCAGGGGCATAAGAGATCCAACTGATCCCAGTGACAGGGATCAGTAGATCTCTTAGATGCGGTCTGACAGTTCCCTGTGTTTCTTCTCTCCTAAACAATCACGGCTCGCTGGCGGACACTGGGTCTGCCAGAGCCATGGGCACACTCTTGCAGAGTGCGGCGGGCATGAGAGCGAGTCTTAGTCCATAGGGTTCAATATTGAGTTGGCCCACCCTTTGCAGCTATAACAGCTTCAATTCATCTGGGAAGGCTGTCCACAAGGTTTAGGAGTGTCTATGGGAATGTTTGACCATTCTTCCAGAAGAGCATTTGTGAGGTCAGGCACTGATGTTGGACAAGGCCTGGCTCACAGTCTCCGCTCTTATTTATCTCAAAGGCGTTCTATCGGGTTGAGGTCAGGACTCTGTGCAAGCCAGTCACATTCCTCCACCCCAAACTCGCTCATCCGTGTCTATGTCTTCCATTGCCATTCACTACTCTCTATTTGATCCCGACTCACCTATAGCATTCCCATGTTGCACACCACATGTGCCGTCTGCTGGTTGCCCCACTCTTGTTCAGACCTCGCTCACCCTCCTGCTGCTCCTCGCGTGCACACCAGATGTGACACTCCCAGAATATATACACATGAACCAGAAGGGACTGCTGATGACATTTTTCCAGTTCACTTGGTTTTCCAGTGCATCCTGGGATATCTCATACCTGCAATACTTCCAAAACAAAGCAAAGCTAAAGCTGAATAAAAGCCCTTCAAATGCTGCAGGTGCTGTTAGGGAACGTTGTCATACACTTCTATGAAGGCTTTGGAGACACTTTGAAGCATCAAGACAGCGACATGGGGGGATAATTTTTGAAGCATAGGAAACACAACGTGTGAACAGGATTGTAAGGTGACCATTTTATTTAGTTACAGGAGCTTTGATCGGCATTCAGAGGGCTTTAAAAAAGTTTGCCCCATGCCACATTTTGAAGCACGTGTAAACGAGACCTAAGAGGAACGCCATCAAAGGAATACACAGACAGAGACTCTCCATTGAGCTTCAAAGGACCTCCTCTGAGACCCATACTGTTTTTTGTTCCCCCTCCCCTTTCTCCCAGTCCACTAACCTTCTACTCTCACATCTTGGTATAGGAATTGTTATCTAATTATTCCCCATGCATAACACTCCACCTCTGCCGACGGGGACGATTAGCGCACCTGTGCTGTACCTGTTGATACTGAAGATGTTGGTAAGCTGCAAGTCACCATTAAAATATATATCCCCATGTCTCAAATAATTTTTACATTTTGCAACCTATATATGCTGTAATATTGGTAATGGTTACATCCATTTCAATTTCACGTAGAATATTGTTAACTAATTATATATTCCCAATTATTGTAGATATTCCTCCTGATGAAGCGGTCTTCCGCGAAACATGTAGAGGTCATACAGTATATTCACCTCAACACCATCTGAGCTAACCCTCTGATTTTCCCCCACCCTCTACACAAGGGGTGTGGTATAGAATGGTGTCAATACCTTCATTGATTTTAAATGCATGTTTGTAAATATGTGTTGTATATTCTTTCTCTTTATTTAATAAAAATTATGATGTAATTTTACAATTTGTTGCTGTATCTTCCAAATATCTCACAGAGTCGCAATAGTCCAATATTGTCTGTTCCTTGGGTATGGATTGGGGATTCCCTACCCCCCCCCCCCCACTTGTATTTACTACTAGTTATGGACGAGACACCCCAACCATAATTTATTTCATCCTACCCATTGAGGTACTTAACTCATACTGGTACCATGATGACTTTTATCAACGCTTTCACTACCACACAACTTACAGATTTCACCAAATCCCCTCCACTGATCTGTCCCCAGAAATCCCCTCCACGGATCTGTCCCTAGAAATCCCCCCTCTCTGATCTGTCCCTAGAAATCCCTCCACTGATTTGTCCCAAGAAATCCCCTCCATTGATCTATCCCTAGAAATCCCCCCTCTCTGATCTGTCCCTAGAAATCCCCTCCACTGATCTGTTCCTAGAAATCCCCTCCACGGATCTGTCCCTAGAAATCCCCCCTCTCTGATCTGTCCCTAGAAATCCCTCCACTGATCTGTCCCAAGAAATCCTCTCCACTGATCTGTCCCTAGAAATCCCCTCCACTGATCTGTTCCTAGAAATCCCTCCACTGATCTGTTCCTAGAAATCCCTACACTGATCTGTCCCAAGAAATCCACTCCACTGATCTATCCCTAGAAATCCCCCCTCTCTGATCTGTCCCTAGAAATCCCCTCCACTGATCTGTTCCTAGACATCCCTCCACTGATCTGTCCCTAGAAATCCCCTCCACTGATCTGTCCCAAGAAATCCCCTCCACTGATCTGTTCCTAGACATCCCTCCACTGATCTGTCCCTAGAAATCCCCTCCACTGATCTGTCCCAAGAAATCCCCTCCACTGATCTGTTCCTAGAAATCCCCTCCACTGATCTGTCCCAAGAAATCCCCTCCACTGATCTGTTCCTAGAAATCCCCTCCACTGATCTGTCCCAAGAAATCCCCTCCACTGATCTATCCCTAGAAATCCCCCCTCTCTGATCTGTCCCTAGAAATCCGAAGGAGCTCTCCCTGTCCGCTCACTATGACCACATCCAATGCACTGACACTCTGGATGATCTAACACCCTTCTTATAGAGAGGGGCGGGGTAATCATCCACCTATCACCTGATCTCAGACCCACTCATAGTGAGGGGGGTTATCCACCTATCGGCTAATTTCAGATCCACTTTCATATTGAGGGGCAGGGCTACAACCCCTGTATTAGCTGATCTCACACCCCCTCATATAGTAAGGGGCAGGATTATCAATTTCTTCACAGCAGACCTCCTGAAGCCTATTAGCGGCCATTTATTTTTCTTTATCAGTAGATCTCCTGCAGCCTAATAGTGCCTATTTATTTTTTTTATCAGCAGATTCCTTAACCACTTGGTGCCTGCGCTATAGCTGAAAGACGGCTAAAGCGTGGGCTTAAAATGACGGGAGGGCGCACATGGACGTCCTCCTGTGCTTGTGCTGCCTGTGCACTCCTGGGGCGTGCGGACGTCGTGCTCTGTGACCTCTGAGCCCTTAGGACTTAGGATCACAGATCGGAGTAAAGGGTCTATCATGGCCCCTTACCACTCGATCAGCTGTCAGCTGATGACAGCTAATAACATGAAGTAAACAGAAGTCGATCATCTGCTTTTTTTTTCTTCCCCTTAAGGCTGGGTTCACACTAGTCCGATTCTCGGACCGACATGAAGAGCACAAGTTGCATTACGTCACAAAAACAATGATTCCCTATGAGAGCCGTCTTAACTGGTCCAACTTGTGTTTTTCAAAGTTGGACCGACTTTGAAAAAGGTTCCTGTACTACTTTTGTCCGACTTTGATCCTACTTTAGCCCATTGAAGTCGGATCAGTGTCTTCACTGATCCGACTTTGGCATGCGTCTAATGCTCTGGGGATCTTGAAGGGGAACTCCACGCCAAATTTAAAAAAAAATGGCATGGGGTTCCCCTCCAGGAGCATACCAGGCCCTTTGGTCTGGTACGCATTTTAAGGGGAAACCCCACGCCAAAAAAAAACAGTGTGGAGTCCCCCCCAAAATCCATACCAGACCCTTATCCGAGCACGCAGCCTGGCAGGCCAGGAAAGGGGGTGGGGACAAGCGAGCGCCCCCCCTCCTGGACCATACCAAGCCGCGTGCCCTCAACATGGGGAGTATGGGTGCTTTGGGGCAGGGGGGCTCTGCGCCCCCCCACCCCAAAGCACCTTGTCCCCATGTTGATGAGGACAAGGGCCTCTTCCCGACAACCATTGCCGGTGGTTGTCGGGACTTATCAGAATCTGGAAGCCCCCTTTAACAAGGGGGCCCCAGATGCCAGCCCCCCACCCTATGTAAATGAGTATGGGGTACATCGTACCCCTACCCATTTACCTGGAAAAAAAAGTACAAAAAAACACACTACACAGGTTTTTAAAATATTTTATTAAATCAGCTTCGGTGTCTTCTCCCCTCTCCGGTGTCTTCTCTGCGGCATCTTCTGCTCTTTTGCCGGTCTTCTCCGCTGTCTCCTTCCCTCTGTTCTTCCTCTCTTCTTCTTCTTCCCATGTTGACACGAGGTGATCTCCTTCACGAATGCCCTCTACACTGTGTGCTGTGCCTTATATTGGCATGGGACGTGGCCACCCGATGACATCAACCGGAGGCCCCACCCCCATATGATGTCACATCCTGGGGCGGAGCTGTGACATCGTATGGGGCGGGCCTCTGAGTGATGTCATTGGGTGGCCACTCCCCATGCCAATATAAGGCACAGCACACAGCGGAGAGGGCATTCTTGAAGGAGATCGCGTTGTGTCAACATGGGAAGCAGAAGAAGAAGAAAAGAACAGAGTGAAGGGGACAGCGGAGAAGACCAGCAAAAGAGCAGAAGATGCCGCAGAGGAGATGAAAGAAGACTCCTCAGAAGATAGAAGACCCCCGCAAAAGAGCCGAAGAAAGAAGACACCGGAGAGGGAGAAGAGAGGGGAGAAGACGCCGGAGCTGATTCAATAAAATATTTTAAAAACTTGTGTAGTGTGTTTTTTTGTACACTTTCTTTCCAGGTACATGGGTAGGGGTACGATGTACCCCATACTCATTTACATAGGGTGGGGGGCCGGCATCTGGGGCTCCCTTGTTAAAGGGGGCTTCCAAATTCCGATAAGTCCCCGACAACCGCCAGCAAGGTTGTCGGGAAGAGGCCCTTGTCCTTATCAACATGGGGACAAAGTGCTTTGGGGTGGGGGGCGCAGAGCCCCTCTGCCCCAAAGCACCCATACACCCCATGTTGAGGGCACATGGCTTGGTATGGTTCAGGAGAGGGGGGTGCTTGCTCGCCCCCACCCCCTTTCCTGGCTTGCCGGGCTGTGTGCTCGGATAAGAGTCTGGTATGGATTTTGAGGGGGACCCTATGCTGTTTTTTCAGCGTGGGGGTTCCAATTAAAATGCGTACCAGACCAAAGGGCCTGGTATGCTCCTGGAGGGGGAACCCATGCCATTTTTTTTTTAATTTGGCGTGGAGTTCCCCTTCAAGATCCCCAGGGCACCTTGTGCCTGGCATTGTCGGGATCAAAGTCGGATCCCTGTTCACAGACAAACCGTCCGACTTCGCACAGCAAAGTAGGATCAAAGTCGGACTGTTTTTTGTCGTATAGTGTGAACCCAGCCCAAAGCTGATTATAGGCTTCTGTAAGAGGGACATCGTTACCACACAGTGACCACCAGTGCTGCTAACCAGTGCCACCTATCAGTGCCAATTAGTACGGCTAATCAGTGCCCATCAGTGTCACTTATCAATGTCCATCAGTGGCTCATCACCTACCAGTGTCTATCAGTACCCATCAGTGCCATCTATCAGTGCCACCCAGCAGTGTCTCTCAGTGCCACCTGTCAGTGCCCACCAGTACCACCTATCAGTGCCCATCAATGCCACCTATCAGTGCCCAGTGCCACCTCTCACTGCCAATCAGTGCCACCTACCAGTGTCTATCAGTGCCACCTACCAGTGTCTATCAGTGCCACCTATCTGTGTTACCTATCAGTGATGCCTATCAGTGCCACCCACCAGTGTCTATCAGTGACCATCAGTGTCCACCAGCGCCACCTATCAGTGCCACCTACCAGTGTCTATCAGTGTAGCCTATCAGTATCCAACAGTACCGCCTATCAGTGCCATCTGCCAGTGTCTATCAGTGCAGCCTATCAGTGCCCATCGGTGCCGCCTATCAGTGCACATCAGTGAAGGAGAAAAATTACCCGTTTGAAATTTTATATAACAAACTATGAAAAATGTTTTTTTTCCCCCAAAATGTTTTGGTCTTTTTATGTTTGTTTAGCAAAAAATAAAAAAAGAAAGCTCTATTTGTGTTAAAAAAATTGTATGGGTACAGTGTTACAGGACCGCGCAATTGTCATTCAAAGTGTGAGAGCGCTGAAAGCTGAAAATTGGCCTGGGCAGGAAGGGAGCGATAGTGCCCAATAAGCAAGTGGTTAAAGTCTATTGGCATCTATTTCTTTTTATTTTATCAACAGATCTCCTGCAGCCTAATAGCACCTTTTTTTTATCAGCGGATCTCATGCAGCCTATTAGCAACTTTTTTTTTTTCTTTAGCAACAAATCTCTTGCAGTATATTAGCTCCTATTTCTTTTTTCTTTATCAGCAGAGCTCCTGCAGTCTATTAGCACCTATTTTTCTCTTTATCAGCAAATCGCCTGCAGCCTGTTGTCATCTATTTCTTGTCTGCAATGTAGGCACAGTAAGTGATGATGGTGCCAATGGCTCTCTATAGTCAGACATTCTGATAGAATTGTATGAGCTCAGGATAGAACAATGTATAGAGATGGGTCCTCTGTAATATGACGGGTGGATAGGAGTAAGGCCCAGAGTGGGTGAAACGCGTCATTCTACAATGTATCCGTCCAGCTGGTTTTCAGTCATGTGATGTCATAAAGGACACGGAGGATCTGTACTGGAGGACTGATCGGTGATTGTGTTATCATCCCCGTAATTGGCTGATCTCAGATCCTCTTATAGTAAGGGGCGGGGTTATCCACCTTCTCCTCCACACTATTGGCTGCTGTGTGTTTACTGACAATTTCATAGTCTGGAAATTGGGGTAAACATTTCAGAACCCCAATCTGCATCTCATCCCTCTTTACAAGAGATAAAGTGAGAAGGTGACACATTCCCCCGTAAGTGGGGAAATGTTGTGCCCCTGAAGGGGTTAATCTAGGTTCCCACACTATATATGTGTGTATCATCATCTGCTGGAGATAAAAGACCTCACAGTGACTATGGAGGAAATCAGTGACACTCCAGAAAATAGAGGTCGTCTA
>BLSH010232367.1:127656-138349 GCA_018402905.1 Glandirana rugosa
TAATCTCCCGGGACGAGCAATCTCGAATGTTAGATTTTCCCTTCCAGTTCTCTATGTTCACCATTATTGACACCCCCTACACGATTATCTCTTCTATTTTCATGTCAACAATCCACCCTCGGTCTATCCGAAGAGACTTCTCCATCCAAAAGTCCCTAGCAGACTTCCACCTGTTTGATCCTCTTTCGGCCTGTCTGACCCCATCTCGTAAGGTCTCCTACCCTCTCCGAGACCTCTTCAGGACCTCCGCTCGTACCCTACTCCACTGTTCCCTCGAACTCTCGTCCTCCAGAACCCTCCTCGCTTCTCCAAGATCCTAACAATAACTTATAAATCAATTCACAACCTGGCCCCCAGCTACATCACTAACCTGGTCTCAAAATACCAACCAAATCGATCTCTTCGCTCCTCCCAAGACCTCCTGCTCTCAAGCTCCCTTGTCACCTCATCCCATGCTCGCCTCCAGGACTTCTCCAGAGCCTCTCCCATCCTCTGGAATGCTCTACCCCAGTCTGTCCGGCTTTCTCCTAGTTTGTCCACCTTCAGACGATCCCTGAAAACCTACCTCTTCAGAGAAGCCTATCTGGCTCCCACCTAACAACTGTACTTTTATCTTCTCTATTAGCACATCCCCCACAGTTATTACCACTTGTATCTCTTGACCTTCCCTTTTAGATTGTAAGCTCTAACGAGCAGGGCCCTCTAATTCCTACTGTATTAAGTGTATTGTATTTGTACTGTCTACCTCATGTTGTAAAGCGCTGCGCAAATTGTTGGCGCTATATAAATCCTGTATAATAATAATAAATACTTTTAGGTAGAGCCTGACAAGCAGAGGAAGGCCTCTCGTACTGCCCCGGTTCAAGGACTACTGAGTTTGCAACAGAAGATGCGAGAGCACGGTGAGGTAGCAGTGCCTGCGATGTTCTCCGTAGTAGGTGAGCATGTGTAGCAGCCAGCAGCAATGTTAGAGCTGTGTGTGGTGGCTGAGGATGCAGGCACTTGTGGATGCAGGTAGATTGCATTTGGCCAGGTACCGTGGATGCAGGTATTTAGCAGCTGTAGCAAAAGGAGGAGACTGGTGCAGAGTCAAAAAGCCATATTATACACGGGACATCAGAGACAGCAACAAGAATAGTCAAAGTTTAGGCAGAAGGTTGGCAGCAGAAAAGGGGTAAATCAAGGTCAAGCAAGCCATGGTCAGAGTATTCAATAAGCCAGGTAGTGATCAGATCAAAGAAAATTCACAAGAACAGCAATACAGCGGAAACTTTAGATCAGACAGCAAAGGCCCTAGTACATCTGCCATCCTTATAAACTACATTTGGATGCCAATGCTAGTGAGGGGTGCGCACACATGCACGGGTGAGCGTTCTCTTGCACATGAGCATATGCCATCGCGAGATCGTGCAAACATGCATGTCTGAAAAGGTATTACTGGGATTGTGCCCGCGCACTGGCCTCTGCCCTTGCACATTTGCCATGTTATGGTATATCCCTGACAGCTTCCTTCAATATCACATCAATATTGGTGAAGGTGTTTCTAATCTGTCTGACTAGATGCCATTTTCTTGTAGCTGATCTCCTGTGTACTGACCCTTTGCCTGTTTTCCCAATCACATTTCTGCCTGCTGCCTGGACCAACCCTTTCCCTGTATAATGACCATGTTTCTGCTTGCTGCCTGGACTGACCCTGTATATTGACCATGTTGCTGCCTTGACTGATCCTTTGCCTGCTTGCTGCTGTCTGAACTGACCCATCTGCATGTCCCATACTTGCCAACAGTCCTTAATTTCCCGGGACATGCCAGGGATTTAGACCTTTGTCCTGGTCTCACCGTTTCCTGGGAAATGTCCCAGGAAATCGTTGTTTTCCAGATTTTCTGCTAGAGGACTGCGGCCGGCACTGGTGAATTGTTTCCGCGGCATTTTACAGAAGACAAGCTCAGTCTCATGAGAAAGAAACAAGAGGCAGAGCCCAGGTGGAAATGAAAGCTGCTGCCCCATTGGCAGCCGCTTTCATTTTCACCTGAGCTCTGCCTCTTGGTGCCGGGATGATTGAAGCGCTAATACCAGGTGTTTGGAATATCTTTATCTGTTGATTGTTAAAAACTTTCTGGAATGCACATATTGCAATTGTGGTGTAGGATCTGGGTCTGCTGTCCCTCCATCCCTCTTTCTTTCCTTCCTTCTCTTTCTTTCTCCCTCCATCCCTAGTTCATCTCAGACTCGAACCACATCCCCTTTAAGCCACGCCCAATTTTTGCTTAAGCCACACCCATTTTCACCTCCAGCTATGACACACCTACAAATGAATGCCCTGCCCCTAATTATAATAAGACTCTGCCTGCTGACAAAAAGTGCCCTTATACATTTTTTTTACATTGTTGGCAAATATGATGTCTCACTGACTACATTTCTGTGAGACACCAATACCAGCCACCCCCTGTGGACAACTGCACTCCTGGAACCACAGGAACTGTCTTGTTCTTCCTTTCTTCAGCCTTCTGTACTTCTCGGCCAGTGGACATGGAATTCCTGGGGGCAGCCATGTACCATTAGGCTAGGCTTTCTTGGCTTATAAGAATTGGAACTGCAATAGGTGACGCAACACTAAGCTAGATCAGGGCTTGACAAACCATGGCGACCAGAAACCGCGTCCTGGCGAGCGGCAGTCGGTCCTTCTCTCCCCTCACTATCTTAAAACAGCATCTCCGAGCCGTTCTCTGCCTAAGCTGACAGCGATTAAAGAAAAAAGAAATCCAGTCAGCCTGCCAAGTTTCTTACATCACAATAACTAAAAACATTGTAACATTTAGTTCTTTAGATCAAAGGAATGAACTCCGGTCTGTAAATGAGAGCAGTTTAACCACTTAAAGACTAAACCTTTTCTGACATTTGTTGCGTACAAGCAAAAATCCTGCTAGAAAATCATTAAGAACCCCCAAACATTATAAAAATTTTTTTAGCAGAGACCCTAGAGAATAAAATGGTGGTTGTTGCAATATTTTATGTCACACGGTAATTGCGCAGTGGTCTTTCAAACACAATTTTTTTGGAAAAAAAACACACTTGAATGAATTAAAACAAAGACTAAACAGTAAGTTTGTATAATGTGATGCTACGCTGCGAGAATCGTGATCTTTATTCTAAGCAACAAAATCGTAATTCTTGTTTTAGCCAGAGCTCTACTGTGTGCTGTGAGGTGGAGAAGGGGAGATGAGGCAGCTTGATATGCTTTAGAAGAGAATAGACCTCAATGGGATTTTCTTGTGTTTTGCTGAATTATGAACACGATTCACAGAACCCATGTCGAATCAAACCCAGGCAAATTCGCCTATCTCTAATGCATCAGCTCAGAAAACATGGGACATAATTTGTTTTGAAGGTTTTCTCCAAGGTAGGCTCTTTATGTGAATGTAGCACCCCCCCCCCCCGACCCCTAAAGGCATGGTGGCACTTCCAGAGACAGGAGTGGGCCAGCATTTCACCCAAGGGCCGAGTCCATGGCTAAACCAGAGGACTGAAAGATCATTGGATGCCAGTCCTTTTCTGTCTTTTCAAGGATTTCATTAGTCATAACACACAAAGAAGTGAGGGTTGGGGGTCCCAGATACTCAAGTAGATCACTTATTGACTTCTCCAGATCCATGTCCAGCTTCACAGTGTCAGAACCTTTAACCAACCCAACAACACTGTAGGCAGTATACTAGCTGGTACATGATTTTTACAGTCTCTTGTGTTTCCAATGCCCTTTGTACCGTTTCTTAGGTTTCAGTGCATCCTTCACCTTCATCTTTCTGAAAGGTCCTCCCCTGGGTTTTGAACTTGGTATTCCCCATTTACAATCAGGACAGTTCCAGGACTAGTTCAGGCCCATCTCCACATCCAGAGTACATGGCAGGCCCCACGCAGGCTATGGGCCTAACAGACAGATTAGTCCAGCAGCACCTCTCCAGACTTTAGTCTAGGGGAAGTGAGAGATCATAAGGCCTATCAAAAAATGTATAACCCCCCAGCACGCACCAGTGGCAATGAACCTCCTGCTGGATTGGTAAACAAAAATAAAAATATTCATAACTCAGTCTTGTTATGGCATCTCATACTATTACCAGTGACACCTACTGGCAGCAGTGAGAAATCACAACCCCACTGAACGTAGGGAAAGACCAAGTGAAAACTATAGAAATCAGTCTGGGCTGACTACCACCCAGCCAAAACTAAATTTGGATAATAGTCACTGTTTAGGACAGGCTGCTACACATAGGCATCTCCCTCTAGACCGTTCTTCTACCTGAGTGAAGATAATGGCAAGGGTGATGACTGCAGAGCAGCTCTACACTAGACTTTTCCCATGAGTTACTGTACATTGGTGGTGGGTTAGCAAAAGGAGCCAGTGGCCAACAGAGGCAAAAACACCCTATGTGGAGCATAGCCATATCTACTACCTCCCTCTTCTATCACTCTTCCCAGCCTGTGTTTGGAAAAGGATGCCAGCTGTCACTTATTAGCGGCACACAGTCCAGGTCTCTCAGCCTAGGCTGTTCAGCCTGCACATTGGCCCACCCCGCACCAGCCCTAGGCTCAGCTAGCATACTGCCAAGACCAGGTCTAGGTACAACAACAAAAGTCAACCAAGTCCACCCAAGCTGTTGAGCTCAAGCCCAGAAAGCCTCCCCCCTTGGCTTTTCATGCCAATCCAAGCTAGCCCAATCATCTGTCTAGACCAGACCCAACTAGCCCACTTATCTGTTAAGCCTAGGTTCAGCTGGTCCACCTAACTGTCAGCCCCAAAGTTAGCTAGCCCTTTCAGTGCCCTGGCCGAGCAACCTCAAACAGCTGTCAAGTCCAGGCCAAGTTAGCTCACTCAGCTTCCAGGATCATGCATTGAAAATGCGGAAGCATGTAATCCCCTTTCATATTCATAACATCCCACAATTTCCTGAGAAATAGGGAAGTGATTTGAGAGGACTCATGGGAGTCTATTAGGTTGCCGCCACATCCTTGGCGATCCAGGTCAACCTGACATGGGCTCAGCACATGAGAGATCCTTGATAATTAGGCTGAATCTACACTAGAGTGAGAAAGAAATAATTTTTTGGTGGGTTCTTTGATGTTCATTAAGATAGGCCTTCCTTGAAAAACATTTCCCGCACTCAGGGCAGGAATAAGGCTTCTCCTGTGAGTGGCATATCTGATGTTTATTAAGACCAGACTTCTGTGAAAAGGATTTTCCACACTCAGGGCATGGAAATGGCCTCTCCCCTGTGTGAGATCTTTGATGTATAACAAGTTGTGATTTCCATGGAAAACATTTCCCACACTCAGGGCAGGAATACGGCTTCTCCCCAGTGTGTAATCTCTGATGTGCAACGAGGTCTGATTTCTGTGAAAATCTGTTCCCACACTCATTGCAGGAATACGGTTTCTCCACCGTGTGAGACCTCTGATGTGCAGTAAGAAGGGCCTTCTTTGAAAAACATTTTCCGCACTTTAGACAAGGATACGGCTTCTCACCAGTGTGAGATCTTTGATGTATAATAAGAGCTGATTTCTGTGTATAACATTTTCCGCACTCGGCACAGGAATATGGCTTCTCTCCCGTGTGAGATCTCTGATGTCTAATAAGTTCTGATTTCCGTGTAAAACATTTCCAACATTCGGAACAGGAATGAAGCTTCTCACCTATGTGAGATTTCTGATGTAAAATAAGACTTGATTCAGAGCTAAAACTTTCCCCACATTCAGGACAGGAAACTTTCCCCTCCCCCTGAATTCTGGCACCATCCCCCACAGTATGAGGTTGCTCAGAGTCAGAGGGATTCCAAGGACTATCTACACTTTGAAGTCCTCCATCTATAGCTGAGCTCAGTGGCTTTTTTCCTGCACAATCTCTTGTGATGTCCTCATCTTCCATTTCACAACCTGGAGATAAAGTGAGATGATCGTTTGAGGGTTTCCCGATGGCGTATCCTGGAAAAATATAAAACCATAATTGATAATAGTGATGAGACAAAAACACTTGGGTTTGGATCAAAAGATTGAACATGGGTAAAATGTTTTATGCCGAATCCAAACCCTATTAAAACCCTAAGGGCTCATTTACACTTGCTTCAAAACAAGGCTTCGGACACGCTTTGTTAAAGCACTCTGAATGCCAGTCAAAGCTCATGTCATTAAATAAAATGGTTACCTTACAGTTCTATTTACACCTGCTTTTGCTTGGTGCTTCAGTGAGGCTTTGATGAGGCTTTGGTGGGGCTTCAATGAGGCTTTGGTGGGGCTTCAATGAGGCTTTGGTGGGGTTTAAATGAGGCTTTGGTGGGGCTTCAATGAGGCTTTGGTGGGGTTTCAATGAGGCTTAGGTGGGGCTTCAATGAGGCTTAGGTGGGGCTTCAATGAGGCTTAGGTGGGGCTTCAATGAGGCTTAGGTGGGGCTTCAATGAGGCTTAGGTGGGGCTTCAATGAGGCTTAGGTGAGGCTTTGAGCGAGCTTTGCTATTCTGACTCCTAACTGTTGTAATGGCGACTTATCCCTTGTTGAGACCTCTATGCCTGGCCTGTATAAGCAGATATGATCACCGCAGACAGTTCTTATCAGATAGTGACTCACCAATTACCGATTTCTTCCATGAGCGTTTATTCATTGGAATAGCAGGTACAGCATACAACAAATGTGACAGATGGTCGAAAGATGGTAACTGCAGGTCAAAACATAGTAATGTGTCCTAGGATGCGAGTAGATTGAGAGAGGCCTTCTAGCATGTGGCCATATTCTTTACCTCATGAGAGAGAGGACACAGGAAGAGGAAATAGCTCACAGAGGATGGGAGGTACACACTTAGAAATACAATAGAAGGGTGTAATATCCAAAAGAACCACAAGATGGCATTGTAATAACCAACTATAAAAACATTACTATAGCTGCATATTTATGTTACATGCAAATCATGTAACAGAACATTTGCCATAGACTTCTATGGAGGCTTTGAAGACGTTTTGAAGCACAACTAAAGCGACATGGGGTATAATTTTTGAAGCAAAGCCAAAGCAAGTGTAAATAGGACTGTAAGCTAACCATTTTATTTAGTGACAGGGGCTTTGACTAGCGCTCTCAAAGCATGTCCTAAGCCTTGTTTTGAAGCAAGTGTAAACTAGCCCTTAGGGCTAGTTTACACTTGCTTTGGCTTCAACGCACATTAAAGCCCCTACTGCTTCAACAAGCTTTTATGATGTGTTTTTGGGGCTTTGGTGGGGCTTCAGTGGTGCTTCGATGAGGCTTCGGCTGTGTTTTGATGAGGCTGTTTTGAAGCTTTATTGAAGTTTAGCCGATGCCCTGCGTGTTTGTTGATATCTCACACCTGCAATTTCTTCAAAACAAAGCGAAGCTAAAGTTGAATTAAAGCCTCTGAAAAGCCGCAGGTGCTTCAAGTGAGCTTCAAACAAGCTTTGTCATAGACTTCTATGGAGGCGTTGAAGAGGCTATGAAGCCTGGCTAAAGCTACATGGGGTATAATTTTTGACGCAAAGCTGAAGCAAAGCAAAGCAACGCAAGGTGTAAACAGGGCTGTAAACGAACCATTTTATTTAGTGACAGGAGCTTTGACTGACGTTCAGAGAGCTTTAACAAAGCGTGTCTGACGCCCTGTTTTGAAGCAAGTGTAAATGAGCCCTAACAGAGCCGAGATAACAGAAGAATATATTATGGCTCACCTGTGCTGATTTCTGTTGGAATGTCCTCCTCTTTGAATGTCCTCATCATTCCAGCCTCCTCTGTATAATGCTGATCAACCCTCACATACCTCTCTTCTTCTTCACCCTCAACTTTCATGTTCATCAGATCTTCACCCTAAACCAACAGAATGGCAGAAAATAACATCTGTAATATAGAAGTATTTATGATGTAAGATCACATAGAAAATATCATCTTGTAGAGTCCACACATCGTCTCCACATGTCAGAGTGTTCAATCACTTTATATTCCAGACCCTCAACTCCACCGACTTGATGATGGTGAGGGATGGTGTGACCTTCCTGTGTGGAATCCCAGGAATACAGAGGACGGGGATATCTCTCTGGTGAGTTCCTGTTATTAGGTGACTCCATCTTATCCTTGTGTCCTTTTGAAAGTTCCTCCATCAATCCATACTCCTCATCCTCCTCTTTATACTCTTCTTTAACATCAATATTATCACCCCCGAGGTTTCCACTCTAAAAGATATAATAAAACATTCATGGTAACAAACATGCTGTGTATAAATTGTAACTATCAGTGACTGTCAATCATCTACCTGATGATTGTGAGGGATGGTGTGACCTTCCTGTGTGGAATCCCGGGAATATAAAGGACGGGGACATCTCTCTGGTGGGTTCCCATTACTGGATCCATCTGTAGGAAACGCACACACTGACTGAATACATTGTTTCTATGTGTTTATCAGATGATGGGGGGATCTAGGTGGACCCTCTGTACTGCTCTCTCCTTTACAATAAAGTTTCCTCTTACCCGGTGATGTGAGGGGCGGCTGATTGTCCATCATGACGTCCTTGTAGAGATCCTTGTGTCCTTCTAAATACTCCCACTCCTCCATGGAGAAATAGACAGTGACATCCTGACACCTTATAGGCACCTGACACACACAATGATACAGTCACCATCCAGAGACATCCCTTGTCTGTTACTGGAGAATGTCCCAGAATTCCCAGCACTGCTCACCTCCCCTGTCAGCAGCTCCATCATCTTCTTGGTGACTTCTAGAATCTTCTGTGTGTTGTGTCTCTCAGGTTTTAGGGAGTCACATGGAGGCACTGTGATGGGCATATGATCACCTGAGTTCAGAAGAAATCTCTGTATTGGGAAACCAATAGGAATATCATGTTAGAATCCCAGAATGCTCCTCACCTCTCCGGTCAGGTCTGTGTTTTATTAATAGAGATAAGAGTGATGTCATGTGACCTCCCAGAATCCTCCTTACCTCTCCAATCAGGTCTGTGTATTATTAAAGTGCTTGTCAACCCGTGACAACCACTTTAACCTACAGGTAAGCCTATAATAAGGGTTACCTGTAGGTTCCGTGCATATCTCCTAAAGCTGCATGGTTTAGGAGATATACAGTGTATTTGCATTGCCAAAGTCATTCGCCACATGCGCAGTGAAGAAACGGCCCGCTGAGCCGTTTCTTCACCTCGTTCTTGCCATGACTGTCGGCTTCCACGTGAATGCGCGAGAGTGATGTCACGCGACTCCGGGCAGTCACAGAGCCGGAGATCACAGCCCCGGAAGGAAGAGGGGCTGAAAATGGACGCTGCCAGCACAGGGTACAGTGCGGGACATTGCAGGCTTCCTTTGTAGGTAAGTGACTCATAATGGGCTATGGGCTGAGCCATCAGGGTTTACTTCCTCTTTAATAGAGATAAGAGTGATGTCATGTGACCTCCCAGAATCTTCCTCACCTCTCCGGTCAGGTCTGTGTTTTATTAATAGAGATAAGAGTGATGTCATGTGACCTCCCAGAATCCTCCTCACCTCTCCGGTCAGGTCTGTGTTTCATTAATAGAGATAAGAGTGATGTCGTGACCCCCCAGAATCCTCCTCACCTCTCCGGTCAGCAGGTAGATGATCTCCAGGGTGAGGTTTAGTATCCTCTCAGGCATGTGACTCCAGTCCTCCTCCATCCTCATTGGTGTGGTCGTGTTATCTATGCGGGTTTCTCTGCAAATGGATAGCGGAGAATTATCTAGACGGTGTTGGTTGGCCAATATTAGGATGAGGATATAAGGGGATAATAGGCAAGCTGCCACCCGTAGCACATGTAGCTTGGATTACTTTGTGTTTGTTGGGTTTCTCGCACCCTGCACACCTGTTATATCCTGTCCTATCTGTATGATTAGAAATTATATTTTCCAAGTAAAGTCTGTCTGATCTCTGAACTGAAATATAGGGATGAGATTCTGGTTTGCCTCATCCATGAGTTAAGGGTGAGTCCCCGGAATTCAAATTGATGGAGAACCATGAGCATTCTTCTTTATAATTTACATTCCCTAAATTTGGAACAACTCATATGGGTTGATGTACTAAAACTGGAGAGTGCAAAATCTGGTTCAGCTTCCAGGTGTTTTTTTTTGTCAAAGCTTAACGGAACAAGCTGAAATTAGAAGCTGAATGGCTGCATCAGATTTTGCACTCTCCAGTTTTAGTAAATCATCCCCATAATGCACTGCTTAGCCTTTGGTCAGCTTTACTGGAAGAGCCAATAATATGAAAAAATAGATAACTCCGCCATTTCACTATAAAGCGTGGGCTCACAGCTGCCACCATTATCTCCTATTTCAGCCCTGATTCAACTTTGGTTGATCATCTTGCTTAGGTAGCATGATGCTCTGTTGTGCCTTTAGTCTCAGAGACTTGCCTTTCATTTGTTATATGATTAAAGTGTTACTAAACCCACAACAGTAAAGTCAGTCTGTATATGCAGTAAAGCATGCTTGTTATACTCACTGTGGAACCTAAGGGGTTAATCCTCTGCAATGTGTAAAAAGGCTGTTTGATCCTGTCTTCTCTGATCCTCACCTTTTACCACTGTTCCCAATCCATCTCCTGGTAGAGCCTTTGGAGTCAGGCTGCACATGTTCAGTTTGGTGTGTATTGCTAGAGAGTTTTTTCTTTTTTTCTTGGGGGGGGGGGGGGGGGGTGC
>BLSH010232367.1:162638-193410 GCA_018402905.1 Glandirana rugosa
CTCCGGGTACTAGTGAGACCTACTTGACGTCTCTAGATGTCGACTCCACCCTCTGAGACAGGTTAGTAGTCAGCATATGACGTGTTTAGACCGGAAATACCTTCTCACCGTTCTTCTTTCGGTAAAGAATTTCTATAGGTATTTTTCACAACAAATTTCAAACGGTGTTCGGTGGACCCTCTGTGTGGTTTGTACACCTTCTTCCACGAGACCAGTCTACTTTGGTTTTAGCTTGAAAAACCGTTGTTACGTTTTGCAATACAAACCGCATTTTCGTTGTGTCGAGTAGTGGGACTTGTGTGGTAGGGGTGACAGTTTGTACCACCACCGTCGTAGTACCAAACCCGGACGAAAAGAAACCGGTCTAAACACGTCATATGCTGACTAACAACAGGATACCTGTCTCAGAGGGTGGAGTCGACATCTAGAGACGTCAAGTAGGTCTCACTAGTACCCGGAGAACCGACGTAGAGACTAGTCAGAAGAGGAACATACTCGACTTTCAAATCTCCCTGCCGGTCCAGAACCATCTAAACGTCACCAGACTAAGAGGAAGGTAAAGTTACAATAACGAACGTGTCACGAGGAACCCTACAAATTTCGAACCCTTTAGAAAAACATAGGTTTGAAGACTGATCAGAGATGCAGCCAAGAGGCCCATGATCACTCTGGATGAACTGCAGAGATCTACAGCTGAGGTGGGAGACTCTGTCCATAGGACAACAATCAGTCGTATACTGCACAAATCTGGCCAAAGAAAAGCAGGCCCAAACCATGATGCTGCCACCACCATGTTTGACAGTGGGGATGGTGTGTTCAGGGTGATGAGCTGTGTTGCTTTTACGCCAAACATAACGTTTTGCATTGTTGCCAAAAAGTTCGATTTTGGTTTCATCTGACCAGAGCACCTTCTTCCACATGTTTGGTGTGTCTCCCAGGTGGCTTGTGGCAAACTTTAAACAACACTTTTTATGGATATCTTTAAGAAATGGCTTTCTTCTTGCCACTCTTCCATAAAGGCCAGATTTGTGCAGTATACGACTGATGATTGGACAGAGTCTCCCACCTCAGCTGTAGATCTCTGCAGTTCATCCAGAGTGATCATGGGCCTCTTGGCTGCATCTCTGATCAGTCTTCTCCTTGTATGAGCTGAAAGTTTAGAGGGACGGCCAGGTCTTGGTAGATTTGCAGTGGTCTGATTCTCCTTCCATTTCAATGTTATCGCTTGCACAGTGCTCCTTGGGATGTTTAAAGCTTGGGAAATCTTTTTGTATCCAAATCTGGCTTTAAACTTCTCCACAACAGTATCTCGGACCTGCCTGGTGTGTTACTTGTTCTTCATGATGCTCTCTGCGCTTTAAACGGACCTCTGAGACTATCACAGTGCAGGTGCATTTATACGGAGACTTGATTACACACAGGTGGATTCTATTTATCATCATTAGTCATTGAGGTCAACATTGGATCATTCAGAGATCCTCACTGAACTTCTGGAGAGAGTTTGCTGCACTGAAAGTAAAGGGGCTGAATAATTTTGCACGCCCAATTTTTCAGTTTTATATTTGTTAAAAAAGTTTGAAATATGCAATAAATTTCGTTCCACTTCATGATTGTGTCCCACTTGTTGTTGATTCTTCACAAAAAATTACAGTTTTATATCTTCATGTTTGAAGCCTGAAATGTGGCCAGAGGTCGCAAAGTTCAAAGGGGCCGAATACTTTCGCAAGGCACTGTATGTATGGAGGAGATGAGGAGTGTGTTACATTGCACAGATAACTTGAAAGAGCCGTTCTGTGCTTGAAATGATCATTGTAATTACATAGTTAGTCAGGTTGAAAAAAGACACAAGTCCATCCAGTTCAACCAAAAAAAAAACATGGAGCATGGAGAGAGGCACACAAGCTGTCAGATTTCACTGCTGATGTTGGGGGTGGGTGGGACCGATGGCTAACACCCGCCCAGCCCCTATCCAATTGGCTGGTGTTTGCTAGCTGAGACATTACAATGATCGTTTCAAGCACAGAACGGCTCTTACAAGCCGCGCTATCTGTGCAATGTAACACACTCCTCATCTCCCTGTGGAAGGGAGGGGCCAAGAGCTTGGTAGCATCAATGGCTGATGGCCCACGCCCTAATGACCAGTGGGCGGGCCCTTACTGACCCCACCCCCACCTGTGATGTAGGAAGTGTGATATAAATTGGAAGCTCAAACACAGCAAGTCAGGCTCTGATGAAGAGGCTACGGCCTTGAAATGCGTTAGCCATTCCATCCAGGCCACCAGTCGGAGACAGTTGACGGTGGAACCCATGTCCATACTGTTTTTGCCCATTGCACAAAGCTGTTTGTGAGTATGTTTTTATGTTTTTAAATAAACTCTACCATCAAGGATAATGCGCTAGGCCAGTCCGCCCTTTTGTGCCTCTTTGTTTTTTCAGTTTGGGACGACCCCAGTCCATCAGGTGGCAGCAGGCCAGCAAGTTATCCCACGTTGATTATATTAGTCATCCCCCTTCCTCACCACTGCAGAGAAGATCTTCCCCTGAAGCGCGGAGAAATAGTACTTTTTTGTTTACTGTCAGGAAAACACTGTTGTCCATGGAAATTGAATCTGGAGGTCTGTGTGCGGGCGCACGTAGCGTGTGTGCGCATTTGTGCACGCATATGCGCCAGCATTGGCACCAAACGGCCCTATTTAAGTGGACAGCAGCCAGTGCTGTCCGTTCTACAGCGTATAGTGTACCTGTGAGCCTCAGCTCTGTTCCTGTTGTTTGATCCTGTTCCCTGAAGACCCGGCTTGCCCTGACCTGCTTGATACCTGCCTGCACTGACCCCTGGCTACCCACGACCACTCTTCTGTCTGGTACCTCTGCTGCCCACCTGATTACGACTTCTTCTTGGACTTTGACTACCCATTTGCCTGCTCCTTTGTACCGCACCACCCGCCAGTTGCCGACCCACCCTGAATCACCTTCCCTCCTGTCTGTACGAGCCAACCCAGAATCTCTCACATCATCATCAGAGACTATCCAGCCCTCGTGCCATCCTGCACTCTTGGTCTCCTGTCTATTCTACCAGGGACCCCAGAATCAGGTGCGCAAGAGTGGTTGTTCCCTGCATAAGACAGACTCCGCCACCAGGTGCGTAACAGAAACGGACAGCCATGACCGAGTCTGCGCAGGGGAACCCACTCTGCTATGGACGATCTGTGTGCTCACCTTGCTGGTCTCACACAGGCTATAAAAAATATGCAAGAGGGCTATACCCAGTTGAAGGAACGAGTACAAGAACTCTCAGCTCCTACAGCCTCTGAAGCTGGTCCATACGCATCTCACCCCATCGTGGCCCTGCCTTCGGAACTCAAGGTCCCTCTGCCTGACAAGTTGCAAGTTGCGGGCCTTTTGCAATGCATGTGAACTCTACTTCGGCCTCCAGCCACATACCTTCTCACTCGAGGTCTCCACACTGACCTTATTTTTCCAAGCCATGGCTCAACTTTATGAGGACCCTCACCACGCAGCCACAACTGAGGCCGCCCTGCATGCACTCCAGCAGGTTCGTCGCCCCGTTGAAGATTACATAACCGAATTTTGGCGCTGGATCGCAGATATAGCATGGAACATTGCCGCCCTGTGCTTCCAATTTTGTTTGGGATTATGCGAACCCCTTAAGGACGAGATGGCACGAGTAGGGGTGCCCCAAACCCTGGACACACTTATTAACTTGGCCATTTCGATTGATCGGGGTCTCAGAGAATGCCGCGCCGGAAGATCATCAGGACCGCTGCGTCCCACTTGGATGCTTCCACGGGTCCCCAGCTTCCCAAGTCCGACTCCTCTCTGTCCAGTAACCTCCTCCTCCTCTCCCCAGGACTCCTCTGAGCCCATGCAGATAGGGCTCCTACGCCCGTCGCTCACCACCAAGGAAAGGCAACAACACTTCTCCCAGAATTTATGTCTGTACTGTGGGGAACCGGGTCATGTAGTCAGAGTGTGCCTCGCCAAGCACGGTAAGTGTTCTCCTGCTACCCAGATTGGCTGACCCATCCCACAGGATCAAGCTTGTCATTTTACTCTTCTCCTTTCTCTGCAGCTTCCCAGAGGAGATATCAGAGTCCCAGCCATTGTTGACTCCGGAGCTTGCAGTTGCTTCATAGACCAGGACTTCGCAGCACTGCACTGCATTCCATTGCAACTAAAGGCCCACAAGACGGTTATCCAACTGGCAGACGGGTCCCTCATTAAATCTGGAACTGTGACCCATGAAACTGCTCCTCTTCTTACCAAGACATCTGAGGGCCACCAGGAACTCTTACTGTTGGATGCCATTGCATCTCCCCTCTTCCCCATCATCTTGGGCCTCCCCTGGCTTCGGGCTCCTAGTCCCAGTATTGACTGGTCCACAGGGGCCATCCAGTTCAGGTCCTCCTATTGCCGTCAGCATTGCCTTAAACCCAAAGGAGATGCAGCACCCCCATTACTTTTCCTGGACTCAGATTCCGAACCAGACACCCGCTTACTGCTTTCATCTGCTTATCGTCAATTTCTAGATGCCTTTAGCAAGAAAGGAGCTGGCAAACTACCTCCTCACAGGCCCTACGATTGCCCTATTGAACTCTTGCCTGGGGCTGAAGTACCTTTCGGTAGGATCTGTCCTCTTTCGGAACCCGAACTAGTGGCCCTCAAGGCCTACCTAGACGACAATCTGGAAAAAGGGTTCATCCGACCCTCCACGTCTCCCACGGGGAAGCTGGTGTTTTCTTTGTTGAGAAAAAGGACCATTCACTAAGGCCGTGCATTGACTGAGAGCTCAATCGGATTACCATTAAGAATCGGTACCCCCTGCCTCTGGTCCCAGAATTGTTTCAGAGGTTGGGTGCGGCAACCATCTTCACCAAACTTGACCTTCGGGGAGCTTACAATCTCATCCGCATCAGGGAAGGAGACGAATGGAAGACTGCCTTCCGTACCCGCTTTGGGCACTATGAATATTTGGTCATGCCCTTCGGATTATGTAACGCTCCCGCGATCTTCCAACATTTTGTAAACAATGTGTTTCGGGACTTCTTGGATCTCTTTGTCATCATCTACCTAGATGACATCTTAATCTTCTCCTCTTCCCTTGAGGAACTCCGCAAGCATGTCGCTAAAGTCTTGGGCCGGCTACGGCAACATGGCTTGTATGCCAAGGCAGAAAAATGTGCTTTCAAGCAACCCAGCATCCACTTCCTTGGGCTGATCATCTCCGTCACGGGCATCCATATGGATCCTCAAAAGGTATCCACTATCTTGGACTGGTCGGCACCAACAGACAGGAAAGGGGTCCAACGGTTCGTGGGTTTTGCAAATTTCTACCGGAAATTCATTAAGGGCTTCTCGCCCATCGTCCCTCCAATCACCCAACTGACCAAGCAGAACTCCCGGTTCTGTTGGTCCACCGAAGCCCAAGCTGCCTTCCAGACACTCAAATCTCTATTCATGTCTGCACCCATCCTGAAGCATCCTAACCCCGCTCTGCCTTACGTCCTAGAAGTGGACACTTCAGAAACTGCAATAGGAGCCATTCTCTCCCAGCAACAAGGTACCAAGGCCTTGCTCCACCCGGTAGCCGCCAAACTATCTGCACCTGAGAAGAACTACGATGTGGGGGATAGGGAGCTACTGGCCATCAAGTCGGCCCTGGAAGAATGGCGGTACCTACTTGAGGGGGCCACACACCCCATCCTCATCTACACTGATCACAAGAACCTGCAGTACCTGAGAACGGCCAAGAGACTGAGACCCCGACAGGCCCGCTGGGCACTCTTTCTCCAGGTTCCAGTTCCATCTGACTTACAGGCCGAGGTCAAAAAATGTAAAACCCGACACCCTCTCCTGGATGTTCTCAGAGTTGGGAGATGCTACTCCGCCTGACACCATACTTCCCTCAAGGAACTTCCTGCTCACCCAAGAGGATTTGTTGTCCCAAATAAGACAGGACCTAGTAGGCTCCTCCAGCCCCTCTGACTCCAGACTGATAACTAAAGATGGCCTATGGTGGTTTGGTCACAAGGTTTTTGTCCAAACATGCCTATGCCTCAGGGCTTTAGGTCTCTGTCATGACCACAAATTGGCCGGACATTTCGGGGCTCGAAAGACGGCTGAACTGCTCTCCCGGTCCTTCTGGTGGCTAAGAGCTGAGGAGGATTGCAAGAAGTACGTCAGTGCTTGCCCCATCTGTGCAAGTAAATTCCTGTTTTTAAACGCATACTGTTAGACAGGTTAATTTGGTTAGTTGAACAATGAAATGGGAGGGGCTTGGGGACTTTATATGAGGCACAAGTGGGTAAATCAAGTGTCTCCATCCCTAATAATCAATTAAAGAAACGAGAAGTTGGTGGGACTTTATATGAGGAAAGCGCCCGACTAAATATCAGGAGCATGGAGTGACTAGAAGATATATATGCAAAGGTATGGAGAGCATATAATCATAACATATCCACATCCACATTACAACCATTTGGGAAGCATATAATCATGACATATCCACATTACTCTTCAAATAGGATTTTTATTTACAAGATGTCACCACATAATGACCCTGTAGTAATATAATACCATAGAAATAATTTACAAAATGTCACCACATAATGACAGTGTGATAATATAATACCATGGAAATAACATGGTGCATTGTAATATATCTTCATATAGACACCCAACCTCCCAGTTAGCATGCTCGTGCAATGTATTATAGAATAAAACAGTACACTGGTACGGGCCCATCAGTCGGAATAAATGGATTCGTAGAAATTATAAACTATTTTAAAAAAGTACTGGCATCTGAATAGCTCTAGTAATGGCATCTATATAGCTCTACGCCTTTCATGGATATTGTTATCCAATCTTCAGGAGCAGATGCAATAAAATTAATCTGTAAAGAGGAAAAATTGATGCATCTTGAGTGGGTGCAAAGTGAGAGATATTGCACATAAACGAGCATACTGATACAATAAGGGCAATAAATGATTGTCCGCTGATACTTACAGGCAAACCAGATGTCCAGGAGGGGAATGTAGGTCACGAGTCTCAGAATTCCCTCCTCACACTGGGGTTTCCCACACAAGGATATTTGGTCCCAGGTGGCTCCCTCTTAACCTCATGGGGCTTCTGCCGCCTCAGCTCCCGGGCCTGACTATCTCCCCCCGGTCAGCATCTGGTCACCCACATTCCCCTCCTGGACATCTGGTTTGCCTGTAAGTATCAGCGGACAATCATTTATTGCCCTTATTGTATCAGTATGCCCGTTTATGTGCAATGTCTCTCACTTTGCACCCACTCAAGATGCATCAATTTTTCCTCTTTACAGATTAATTTTATTGCATCTGCTCCTGAAGATTGGATAACAACATCCATGAAACGCGTCGAGCAATATAGATGCCATTACTAGAGCTATTCAGATGCCAGTACTTTTTTAAAATATTTTATAATTTCTACGAATCCATTTATTCCGACTGATGGGCCCGTACCAGTGTACTGTTTTATTCTATAATACATTGCATGAGCATGCTAACTGGGAGGTTGGGTGTCTATATGAAGATATATTACAATGCACCATGTTATTTCCATGGTATTATATTCTCACACTGTCATTATGTGGTGACATTTTGTAAATAATTTCTATGGTATTATATTACTACAGGGTCATTATGTGGTGACATCTTGTAAATAAAAATCCTATTTGAAGAGTAATGTGGATATGTTATGATTATATGCTTCCCAAATGGTTGTAATGTGGATGTGGATATGTTATGATTATATGCTCTCCATACGGTTGTATATATATCTTCTAGTCACTCCATGCTCCTGATATTTAGTTGGGCGCTTTGCTCATATAAAGTCCCACCAATTTCTCCTCGTTTCTTTAATTAATTTGGTTAGTCGCAGCTAGCCGGTAAGTAGAGCTTGGTATTTGCCTTGGATTTATCCCTGACCCTCGTTTTTTCTGTTTGTTGCCCTCCAATGCTCCTTGCTGCAAAGGCCATTTATAGGTGTAAGCAGTGGTCATTGTTTGGTATGTTTGATTTTTGGTCAGGCAACGCACTGACATCTTTGCAGCCATTGTGCTACATGCTGGGTGTTCAATGTGCCCCTGCACCTTTAAGGAGGGGTGGGGCCCCCTCCAGACCATCTGCCTTCACCTATCTTATTAGAATGCATGTGCTTCCACTGTGGAGTCTCTTACAAGTCAGAGATAGGACTACAGATCACAGGGTGCCTTGGCGGGGCCTGTAGCTTATGCATGCATTTGCAAATTTGTGCAACTAAACCACTGTTTTTAAACGCATACTGTTAGACAGGTTAATTTGGTTATTCGCAGCTGGCCGGTAAGTAGAGCTTGGTATTTGCCTTGGATTTATCCCTGGGCCTTGTTTTTTCCTGAAATAAGACAGATAAAGCCAAGGTCTGGGGCCTCCTTAACCCGCACCCGGTGCCCGAGCACCCATGGTCTCTTAGCTAGCCATGGACTTCATCATGGAGCTGCCCCCATCAGAAGGATAGTCCACCATCTTTGTGGTCGTTGACCGCACATTTCCTACCCATAAAGGGTACTCCCACGGCTGCCGAAATGGCAAACACATTTATCAAGAAAATAGTTCGACTTCACAGAGTTTCCGGTAATATCGTATCTGACCGGGGGGTCCAGTTTACCTCCAGATTCTGGAAGGCCCTGTGTGCAGCATTGGAGATCGAGCTTTCCTTTTCATCTGCATACCACCCCCAGATCAACGGCCAGACTGAGAGAACGAATCAGACTCTGGAACAGTATCTTCGTTGCTTTTCTTCATTCTCTCAGAACGACTGGGTTGCACTGTTACCACTGGCCGAGTTTGCTTACAACAATACCATTCACTTGGCCACCAAGCAGTCCCCATTCTGGGCCAACTATGGATTCCATCCCACGTTCCTCCCTGATCTGAATTCCGAAAGCCCAGTTCCAGTGGCACAGGATGTCACAAGCTTATTGGAGTCCAATAACAAGCTCCTGCAGGACACTCTGTCTATTATTCAAGAAGGAAACAAGGAGGCCTTCAACAAGAGAAGGCGGGGGGAGTTGGAACTCCAGCCGGGCAACCACATCTGGCTGTCAACCAGGAACCTAAAGTTAGCTTGCCCTTCAAAAAAAGCTGGGACCCAGATTCATTGGGCCATTCCCAATCAAGAGGAAGATCAATAGGGTGGCATTTGAACTGGACCTTCCCCCTTCCTTATGGATCCATCTGGTCTTTCATGCATCCTTATTGAAACCCACTGTCCCAAACCCTTTCCCAGCACGGAAGGCAGGTCCGACTGAACCAATCCTGGTAAACGGAGAGGAGGAGTTTGAGGTGGAAGCCATCTTGGATTGTAGAAAGAGGGCCGGGATCACTGAGTACCTGGTAAAATGGAAGGGGTATGGACCCGAAGAGAACTCATGGGAACCAGAAGAAAACATTCATGCATCGGAACTAATTCAAGTTTTCAGAAGAAACCGCCAGGAAGTTAGCACCCGGCAAGGCATCCGGAGGCTGCCCCTTGGGGGGGCAATGTCAGGAAAACGCTGTTGTCCATGGAAACCAGGTCTAGAGGTCTGTGTGAAGGCGCACGTAGCGTGTGTGCTCGCGCATGCGCGTATGCGCCGGCATTGGCGCCAAACGGCCCTATTTAAGTGAACAACACCCAGCAGCCAGTGCTGTCCATTCTACAGCGTATAGTGTACCTGTGAGCCTCAGCTATGTTCCTGTTGTTTGATCCTGTTCCCTGAAGACCCGGCTTGCCCTGACCTTCTTGATACCTGCCTGCACCAATCCCTGGCTACCCACGACCACTCTTCTGTCTGATCCCTGGTACCTCTGCTGCCCGCCTGATTATGACTTCTGCTTGGACTTTGACTACCCGTTTGCCTGCTCCTTTGTACCGCACCGCCCGCCAGTTGCCGACCCAGCCTGAATCACCTTCCCTCCTGTCTGCACGAGCCGACCCGGAATCTCTCACATTATCATCAGAGACTATCCAGCCCTCGTGCCATCCTGCACTCTTGGTCTCCTGTCTACTCTACCAGGGGCCCCAGACTCAGGTACGCAAGAGTGGTTGCTCCCTGCATTAGACAGACTCCGCCACCAGGTGTGT
Organism: Glandirana rugosa; assembly: GCA_018402905.1. NCBI lineage: Eukaryota > Metazoa > Chordata > Amphibia > Anura > Ranidae > Glandirana > Glandirana rugosa. The sequence continues at coordinate 172,785 of BLSH010232367.1, forward strand.
GACAGGTACAATCATTACTTCCCTCTTTCAACCCCACCACTATAGGCGAGGTTGCTAAACTACTTGCTAACGTCCAGCTTACCACCTGCCCTCTGGACCTTGTTCCCTCACAAATGCTAAATTCACCCTTCGGCTCTATTCTACACTAACCCACATCTTCAATCTCTCCTTCTCTTCTGGCATCTTCCCCAACTCTCTAAAACATGCACTAGTAAGCCCCATACTTAAAAAGCCCTCACTGGAACCAACCAATCTTAACAACCAACACCCTATCTCCTTGCTCCCCTTTTTATCCAAACTTGAATGTCTGGTCTACAACCGACTGAGTGACCACCTTGCTGAGAATATCTTTCTTGATCCCCTTCAGTCTGGATTTTGCTCTCAACACTCCACATAAACTGCTCTCCTAAAACTAACCAACCATCTACTAACAGCCAAAACCAATGGACATTATTCTGTACTCCTACTCCTGGACTTTTCTGCTGCCTTTGATACGGTTGACCATCCCTCCTCCTCAAACTCTACGGCTTTGGTCTCCGTGAATGTACTCTTCGCTGGTTCTCTTCCTACTTATCCAACCGCACCTTTAGCATTGCAATTCTACTTTCTCCTCTCCTCTTCCTTTCTCTGTTGGGGTCCCCCAAGGTTCTGTTCTTGGACTTCTCCTATTTTCAATCTACACTTCATCCCTGGGTCAGCTGATCGCCTTCCATGGCTTCCAATACCATCTCTATGCTGATGACACCCAAATCTATTTCTCTACCCCTCAGCCCACTCCCTCCATCTCCACACGTATCACTAATTTACTAACAGATATATCAGTCTGGATGTCACACCACTTCCTCAAACTCAATCTACCCAATATCAAACTTTTTCCTCCCCCATGTGCCCCTTCCCTGATCTCTCTGTCAAAATCGATGGCACAACTATAAACCCATTCCCGCATGCCAAGGTCCTAGGTGTAGTCCTGGACTCTGAACTCTCCTTTAAACCCCACTTCTAATCACTGTCCAAACTTTGCCGCCTCAACCTCCGCAACGTTTCCAAAATACACGCCTTTCTAACCAATAACACAACAAAGCTCTTAATTCACTCTCTGGTTATCTCTCATCTCAACTACTGCAACTCTCTTCTCATTGTTTTACCTCTAGATAGGCTATCCCCCTTCAATCCATCATGAATACTGCTGCCAGACTCCTCCACCTTACCAATCGCTCTGTGTCTGCTACTCCTCTGTCAATCCCTCCATTGGCCTCTGCTCACCCAACAAATTCAATTCAAAATACTAACAACTACTCACAAAGCCATCCACAACTTCGCTTCCAGCTACATCACTAGCCTAGTCTCAAAATACCAACCTAATCGTTCTCTTCATTCCTCTCAAGACCTCCTGCTCTCTAGCTCCCTTGTTGCCTCCTCCAATGCTCACATCCAGGACTTTTCCAGACTCTCTCTCCTACTCTATTAGCTTTTATTATTATTATTGTTATTATCATACAGGATTTTTATAGCGCCAACAGTTTTGCAGCACTTTACAATGTACAAGGGAGACAATACAGTCACAATACAATAAAATACAAGAGGATTAAGATGGCCCTGCTCAGAAGAGCTTACAATCTAATAGGGTGGTCAGATAGTATAAAAGGTTCTAACTGTGGGGAATGAGTTGATGGAAGTGGTAAAAGATTAGTTGGAGGAGTGATAGGCTTCTCTGAAGAGATGAGTTTGCAGGGATTACCTGAAGGTAGCAAGAGAAGGAGATAGATGGACAGGTTGAGGTAGAGAGTTCCAGAGGATGGGAAAGGCTCTGGAGAAATCCTGGAGATAAGCATGTGAGGAGGAGACGAGGGAGCTTGAGAGTAGGAGGTCTTGGGAGGAACAGAGAGGACGGTTTAGGTGATATTTGGAGACAAGATTGGCAATGTAGCTCGGGCAGAGTTGTGAATGGCTTTGTATGTTGTGGTTGGCATTTTGAATTTAATTCGCTGGGGGATTGGGTGGCAGACACTAAGTGCTTGGTAAGGTGGATAATTCTGGTAGCTGCATTCACGATCGACTGAAGAGGGAATAGCCTATGGAGAGGGAGACCAATGAAAAGAGAGTTGCAATAGTCAAGGCGAGAGATTACAAGGGAGTGAATGAGGAGCTTGGTGGTTTCATTTGTTAGAAAGGGGCGTATTTTATAGATGTTACAGAGGTGAAGTCTACAAACTTTCAACAGCTTTCGAATTTGGGGCTGAAAGGACAGATCAGAGTCTGGGATTAAACCTAGTACCCGGGCATGAGGGGAGGAATTGATGGTTGCATCATTGACTTTGATTGAAAAGTCACAGAGGAGGGCACGGGCAGGAGGGAATATTACCAGCTCCGTTTTAGAGAGATTTGGTTTAAGGAAGTGGTGTGACATCTATGCTGATATGTCCCTTAGCAAGCTAGTAATGCGAGAGGAGACTGAAGGGGTGAGGTGAGGAGTAAACAGATATATTTGGGTGTCCTCTGTATATAAATGCTATTGGAAACGGTGGGCAGTTATCAAGTGACCAATGGAGGAGGTATAGATAGAAAAGAGACGATACCTGGAAACCTTCCTCTTCGGAGAAGCCTATCCTACCCACACCTAACTGTATTTTTATTTTCTCCATCAGCTCACACCCCACAGTTATTACTGTTTGTTTCAATTGACCCTCCCTTCTTAATTGTAACCTCTAACGAGCAGGGCCGTCTGATTCCTCCTGTATTGAATTGTATTGTAACTGTACTGCCTGCCATCATGTTGTAAAGCGCTGCACAAACTGTTGGCGCTATATAAATCCTGTATAATAATAACCCATCCTATGACATCACACTGACCTCACAGCTCCTCCTCCCAATGTCCCACCATCTGGCTCCTGTATCTTTTTCTGATACGTTTAGGATGTGTATACTAATCAAAGTGTTCCAATGCCCTGGGGTGGCACCAGGGCACCTATAACATACATGTGCCACATCCCAAAATGACAGGAGTTAATTAGGAAATAGAATAATGAACTTTAGAGGCATGTATAAAAATAATTACATTTTATTAATCAATTAAAAAATGATTACACCATACAAAAAAAGACGTAACATAGGACATATAAAAATTAGGTAGGACTTGCCATGGTTCCCTTGGAGGATTTAATACCATATATTTTCTGTGTGACACTTCATATAATATATCCACATGAATACTCCTCCCAGATATGGGTTCCACTTGTCCTCCTTAGTGTAAAACAGTTCTACTCTACATGTTGTGTGACCTTTACGTCGCTTCTTCAGGAACTTGAACATCTCTATTCAAAGAAACATATAATAATTAGAATACATCTTAAGATGAGAAAGAAAATGGGCACATAATAACACATATAGATTGTATTCTGTATATAATAGGCACCAAGACCACAGCACCAACAACAGCGTTTAGGATGTGGGCGACCCCTGGCATCCTCAATTGCAAAGCAGGTTCATTGATCCTGCATATTATGTAATGACACCAGAATGCCTACAGCAATATTTTAATCTACATAATTGGGTGGTGGGCTGTGTTTGTAAATTATATCTCAGTCTGAAGTTGGGCTTTAAAACAATGGAGTCCTGACCAGAGAGGTGAGGAGGATTCTGGGATTAACATTTGATTTTACTATTTGTGTTTTAATACAGGGTTTTTCTCCTGTGAAGTCTGGAGATCATATAACCCATCACATTTCTTCCACCTCCCTCCCTGATAGATTACAGAAATAAAAAGAAGATTCTACAAGCTACCAGAGAGATCATTGAGGAGACGTGAGGGGTGCTGGGAATTCTGGGACATTATCCAGTAACAGACAAGGGATGTGTCTGGATGGTGACTGTATCATTGTGTGTGTCAGGTTCCTATAAGGTGTCAGGATGTCACTGTCTATTTCTCCATGGAGGAGTGGGAGTATTTAGAAGGACACAAGGATCTCTACAAGGACGTCATGATGGACAATCAGCCGTCCCTCACATCACCGGGTAAGAGGAGACTTTATTGTAGAGGAGAGAGCAGTATGGAGGGTCCACCTAGATCCCCCATCATCTGATAAACACATAGAAACAATGTATTCAGTCAGTGTGTGTGTTTCCTACAGATGGATCCGGTAATGGGAACCCACCAGAGAGATGTCCCCGTCCTCTGTATTCCTGGGATTCCACGCAGGAAGATCACACCATCCCTCACCATCATCAGGTAGATGAGGAACAATCACTGATAGAATCATTAGGATCTGTACTTTATCTGAATTGTTGCAATTTATATAATTTTGATTCTGTATACAGAGTGGAAACCTGAGTGAGTTCAAAATTAATGTTAAAAAAGAGATAAAAGAGGAGGATGGGGTGATGGAGGAGTCAGAGCTTCTAAAAGAACACAATGATCTTTACCAGGACACCATGGTGAAGACATCCAGATACAGAAACCCACCAGAGAGTTGTCCCCGTCCTCTGTATTCCCAGGATTCCATACAGGAAGATCACACCATCCCTCACCATCATCGGGTATATGAGGAAAAATTATTAATAGTTATAGCTTATATACAAGCAGGTTTATTACAATGACTATATTATTATATATTCAGAGTGGAAACCTCAGGAATTATAATATTGTTGGTAAAGAAAAGTGTAAAGAGGAGGATGAGGAGTATGGAGTTATGGAGGATATGGATGTGATGAAGCCACCTAATACCAGGAACCCACCAGAGGGATGTCCACGTCCTCTGTATTCCCGGAATTCCACACAGGAAGATCACACCATCCCTCACTGTTACAAGGTTGGTGGGACATCTAGAGTATGGATTTGTGGAGATGATGTGTGGATTTATGTGATGTCGCAATATTAAAACTTATAGTTCACAGATTATATTTTCTATCATTTTCTTTTTTTTAGTGGGAAGATCCAGTAGATATAGAATTTGAAGTCAAAACAGAAGAAGAAGAAGAGAGGTATGTGAGGGATGATGAGCAGTCTATGGAGGAGGATGGAATAACGGGGACATTTATAGAGGAGGACCCTCCTACAGAGATCAGCACAGGTGGGTCATTAACTCTAAATACATTCCCTGACCCCATCCAGAATAGGGCAGGGTCTGAACGATATCAGTCTATTGCTTAGTAACAATCCTTTCCATATGTAAAGCTATAAAGACATAAAGAGTGCCCCTCTGTAATGACCTAAAAGTGAATTAATCTACACCAAGTTCACTAGATGGACCACTAACCTATCTATGCATGGCAATCATACCCCTCTTATTTATACATGGTGATGTTCATATCCTCCCTTATGTATTTGTTCGTGCTGATCTTATCCCCCTTATGTATTTATACATGGAGATCCTATCCCCCCTTATGTATTTATACATGGTGATCATATCCCCCCTTATGTATTTATACATGGTGATCAATTCCCCCCTTATGTATTTATACATGGAGATCATATCCCCCTTATGTATTTATACATGGTGATCATATCCCCCTTATGTATTTATACATGGTGATCATATCTCCCCTTATGTATTTATACATGGTGATCATATCCCCCCTTATGTATTTATACATGGTGATCATATCCCCCCTTATGTATTTATACATGGAGATCATATCCTCCCTTATGTATTTATACATGGAGATCATATCCTCCCTTATGTATTTATACATGGTTATCATACCCCCCTTATGTATTTATACATGGTGATCATATCCCCCTTATGTATTTATACATGGTGATCATATCCCCCCTTATGTATATATACATGGTGATCATATCCCCCTTATGTATTTATACATGGTGATCATATTCCCCCTTATGTATTTATACATGGAGATCATATCCCCCCTTATGTATTTATACATGGTGATCATATTCTCCTTATGTATTTATACATGGTGATCATATCCTCCCTTATGTATTTATACATAGTGATCATATCTCCTCTTATGTATTTATACATGGTGATCATATCCCCCTTATTTATTTATACATGGTGATCATATCCTCCCTTATGTATTTATACATGGTGATCATATCCCCCCTTATGTATATATACATGGTGATTATATCCCCCTTATGTATTTATACATGGAGATCATATCCCCCCTTATGTATTTATACATGGAGATCATATCCCCCTTATGTATTTATACATGGAGATCATATCCTCCCTTATGTATTTATACATGGAGATCATATCCCCCTTATGTATTTATACATGGTGATTATATCCCCCCTTATGTATTTATACATGGTGATCATATCTCCCCTTATCTATTTATACATGGTGATCATATCCCCCCTTATGTATTTATACATGGTGATCATATCTCCCCTTATGTATTTATACATGGTGATCATATCCCCCCTTATGTATTTATACATGGAGATCATATCCCCCCTTATGTAATTATACATGGAGATCATATCCCCCCTTATGTATTTATACATGGAGATCATATCCCCCTTATGTATTTATACATGGTGATCATATCCCCCCTTATGTATTTATACATGGTGATCATATCCCCCCTTATGTATTTATACATGGAGATCATATCTCCCCTTATGTATTTGTACATGGTGATCATATCCCCCCTTATGTATTTATACATGGTGATCATATCCCCCCTTATGTATTTATACATGGAGATCATATCTCCCCTTATGTATTTGTACACGGTGATCATATCCCCCCCTTAATCTCCTCTCCTCAAGAGAGAATAAATTCTTTCCTCATAGCTAAGCTCCTCCATGCCTCTTATCAGTTTGGTTGCCCTTCTCTGCACTTTCTCTACTTCCCCGGTTGCTTGCCTTGGAAACTTCACTTGCCATTGCATGTTATTATTAAGCTTACGATTTACCAGAACCCCCAGATCCTTCTCCACTATGGATTCCACCAGTTGTACTCCCCCTGGTATGTATGATCCATGCATATTCTTAGCCTCCAAGTGCATAACTTTACAATTATCTACATTAAACCTCATTTGCCACATATTTGTAAATACTCTGGTCACTTTCCTGAACTGTGTTCCCCATCCTGTATTCCTATATTTCTCGGATAATCTTCCTTCTCTGTGCTGCAAACACGATTTATGTATCTAGACTGGATTTATGGAGATTCTGGGGTTAAGCTGGCAGCAAAATATAGATTTTGCTTGTAGTCCTTGCCCGACTTAGGTACCTGGGGTATGTGCTTTGGGCCTTCTGCCTAATGCGTGGGTCCAGTAGGTTCTCTGACAGAGCAATTCTCCCAGGATTACTGGCTCTGTTGTCTGCTGTGCTGGGTGGAGGGGTATGTCTGTATAGTCTCAGACCCAAGTCACTGAGTGCAGTCTCAGAAGATGGGAGGTAGCGGTGTGGGACCTCTGCAACTTGTCTCATGTAAACATTTAAGCTTCCACTGATTACTGAATACCAATATTATGAGCCCTGACCCTTACACTGTATAATTTTATATTGTACATTACATACTCCTGACCCCTGCACTCTACATACAGTATATTCTATATTGCGCATTACATAGTCCTAATCCCTTCACTATATACTCTATATCAGCTCAAAATTTCAAGTTTTGAGTTACTGGCAAGGCCTTAAGAGTTATTTGCCACCATTTGCCCCACCCAACCCCTACCCTGCCCGCCCCTAATTCCGCTGCTAAACACGCCCTCTTAAATTATCTCATGAAATGACACTGTTACACTGTATATACATCATTACTGCCTTGTTAAGTAAATATTTTTAATGCTATTTAATATAGCATTAAAATATTTACTTAACGAGGCAGTAATTATGTGTACAGGGCCTATAGTAGCCAATCATATGTTATTCTTATTTTATCACAGTCAGATCAATGAAATATGATTGCCGATATTGGTTATTTTTATTTTTTCCTTATTCAGTGTAATAATTGCACTGAATAAGGAAAAAAATAAAAATAGCCAATACTAGCAATCATATTTCATTGATCTGACTGTGATAAAATAAGGATAACATATGATTGGCTACTATAGGCAAGAGAGAGAGGGGGGGGGGGGGCAGGGAGAGAGGAGAGATGGGGCAGGGAGAGAGATGGCAGAGGGAAGAGAGAGGAGGGGCAGGAGAAAAAGGGGGGGGCAGGGGTTGAGAGAGGGGGGGCAGGGAGAGAAGGAGGGGTCAGAGGGAGGGGTCAGGGAGAGAGAAAGGTGGGAGCAGGAAGAGGGAGGCAGGGAGAGAGGGGGGAGTAAGGGGGGGCAGGGAGAGGGTGAGAATGAGGGGCAGGAGGAGAGATAGAGAGGGGGCAGGGGAAGATAGCGAGGGGGGCAGAGAGAGAGACCTTATTTACACTCGTCTTCTGCGAGTGGACATTTTGAGGGCTGCTCTATCTTATATATTACATACTCCTGACCACCTGCACTATATACTCTATATTGAGCATTACATAGTCCTGATACTATGTAGTCTCAGCTTTGTATCTTATACAATGAGTTCTGCATTACCTGGTCCTGACTATTTTTTTTTTCTTAAACCCATTTTCCACCATAACAGCTTGATAAAAAAAATGTTCATTAGCAAGGAAGATACATTCCACATTAATACCTATGCTAACAAAGTTAGTGTGGGCTGTAAATTGCCTCCAGCATTGTTCCTTTTTCCTCTTGCTGGAGGCCGCCATTAAGCCTGAGCAGCAGTAAATTTTTAGGCTGTCAGCAGATCAGCCTCTACAGATTTGGCACCGTGCCTTGAAAAAGAGAGCAGCTGAGCATGTGGGGAGCAGGGTGAGACAGTGGGGTTGATTTACTAAAGCTTGAAAGTGCAAATTTTGGTGCAGCTCCACACAGAAACCAGTCAGATTCAAGGTTTTATTGTTAAAGCTTGATTGAACAAGTTGAGGTTAGAAGCTAATTGGCTAGCATGCGCAGCTGCACCGGTTTTTGCACTCTACAGCTTTAGTAAATCAACCCCAGTGTATTACTGGATTTCACACAGTATAGACACTTTTTAATGTTTTACATACTTTATATATACCCTCAAAAGGGGCCAGAGTTGCGTTATCTAGTAGGAATTCATTTTCTGATTAAAGTTCCACTTTATTACTAATGTAATAACATTCTCAAACTTTGGAACCTTTAAAGAGAAACTGATAATGAGGGAGGAGTCAATAACCCAATGATGGTGGTCTTCAGGATCAGTCCAGTCTTCATCTTTGTTGGTCTCCCCCATCGTCACTCTCTGACCTCTGGTTGGTCTCAGCCCCGCTGTTAATCATGACTAAATCATGGACTAAATAAGGAAGTGCAGGACTTCTTGTGTTGGGAAGATGGCAATGAGTGATAGAGGGGGTGGGGACACTCCCTCTATCCTATAATCCCCTTGTGAGGAACGCGGGTATCAGATCGCTGCCCTCCTCAGTGACCGAGGACCTCCCTGATCTAATACCGCACTTGTCACGAATGTAACAATGCCACACTCAGCTGCTTTCAGCACAAAGATTTCCCAGTTTGCGGGACCACCGTCTAAGTGCCAGCCGCCTGAGAGCGATTGATAACGGACTAATTCAAACAATTAACCCTTTCTCTGCCACCACTTCTGGATGCCGGCCAGAAGACCCTTATGTTAGCAATACCAGTATTTCAGAATAACCGCCTGTAACACACACTGTCACCGCAGACAGGTATATTCAGATGCGTTCTTTTAAAAACAGTAGCGCTCTTCAAAGGAACAGATTCGTAATAGTTGCATTAAGAGCTTTAGGGAGAAAATTAACACTTTTCAAAATAAGGTTTAATAATGAAAAGGTCAAGTTTAAGGTGCACTAAAATATTTACAGAAAAATAAAAGAAGGTTGCAAAATACTGAGACAAATTTACAGCAAAGGAACAGAATGAAAAATACCTGCATTTGAAATGTCCGTGCCTAATCAGTGTTTCTAAGATGATTTCCTGGTTCTCTGATGTTGTTTCATTGATGGTAATTGAGAACTGACAATTGATCTTGGCAATCCTTTTTCTCTGGATGATAAGGGGTGGAGCCATACCTCTCTGGCCATTCACAGGAGAGGGCGTTTTCATAGACAATGTCCAGGGCGGGCCGTCGCGATACATGCTGCATAATCTACCCCTGGATTATGAAAATAATACCTTGTGATTGGGCCGCCCGGCAAACCTCACAGTAAGAAAATTCAGTCTCAACATGCATAAAGCTTTCAAATTACTCCAAACATGAGAGTGCTGAGACCTTCTAGGACCCTGGGAAGGGAATAGACTAGTTCTATCCCTCCTTGGGTAACAAGGGGTGAATGTTTATACTTGAATTATCCGAGCCGAAATTCTACATTGGAATATGTATGTTTTATCACTATGGCATACTTCTACTGAAAATTATGAGTTTATATAGCTTTTGGGTAAGTTTTAAGACGGAGAGAGGGTCATCCCTAGGTTAGAGATGCCAGGGTAATTTATGGGCAAACATCAATTTGTTTTATGTTTGTTCAAGATAAGCGAACAGGGCTTCTTCCTGGCCAGTCATGGACCATGATCAGATGGCCCCCTTTGAAGTTGATCTGGCCAGAGAGGGAGGGGGTGTAAATGAGGAGATTTGTCTTACGTTCAAACTGCCATGTTAACAGGAGAGAAAAAAACAAAACTTAGCAGCCATTTAAGTAGCTCTCATTCCAACATGGAGTCTGTCTTGCTTCGTGCGTGGTATCATCACACCCCTCATCACTGTCACTCCTATAAAAGACAGTTCTCGTTGTTTCCTCACTCTCTGACTAAGGTCCATGAATAAAGAAATGAACTGGTAGGAGATCAGAGGAGCCATTTTCTCGTTACCTTGAGGGGGAATTGTAAGATCCTCAAAGACAAAGCTGCCTGATGTGGGCAGAGCCCTGGTTTAGGGGAACCAATCAGCTCATGTCTAGTAATAATCTTTTTCTTTCTATTTTAGTAGATGGACGGGAGATGAGGAAAACCTCAGAGGATTGTCTCACTTTGTCTCCAGACTCTAAAGTAGAAGATGAGGACATCACACAGTATAGTCCAGGAGAAAACCCGGCTACCTCAAATGTTTATCCGGCACCACACAGTGTAGATAGACCATTGTATTCCTCTTATCCTGAGGAACCTCAGACTGTGAGGGACGGTGCCATCCTTCCAACAGATAAGAGGTTTTCCTGTACTGAGTGCGGGAAGTGTTTTCATTCTAAATCTCGTCTTAATGTGCATAAAAGATCTCACACAGGGGAAAAGCCATATTCCTGTCCTGAGTGTGGGAAGTGTTTTTCATATAAGACCAATCTTTACAAACATCAGAGATTGCATATAGGTGAGAAGCCGTATTCCTGTCCTGAGTGCGGGAAATGTTTTGTAAAAAAATCACAACTTCTCACACATCAGAGATTGCACACGAGGGGAAAAAAATATTCTTGTCCTGAGTGTGGAAAATGTTTTTCACATAAATCAAATATTTACAAACATCAAAGATTGCACACAGGTGAGAAGCCATATTCCTGTTCTGAGTGTGAGAAATGTTTTGCACAAAAATCACATCTTGTCAAACATCAGAGATCTCACACGGGGGAAAAGCCATACTCCTGTCCTGAGTGTGGGAATCGTTTTTCAGATAAGTCACATCTTTATAGACATCAGCGACTGCACACAAGCGAGAAGCCGTATTCCTGTTCTGTGTGTGGGAAATGTTTTGCACAGAAATCAAAACTTGTCACACATCAAAGAACTCATACAGATGAGAAGCCATTTTTGTGTCCTGAGTGCGGGAAATGTTTTTCAGAGAAGTCCTCCCTTTACACGCATCAGAGATTGCACACAGACGAGAAGCCGTATTCCTGTCCTAAGTGTGAGAAATGCTTTGCAAAAAAATCAGAACTTGTCCCACATCAAAGGTCTCACACAGCGGAAAAAACATATTTCTGTTCTGAGTGTGGGAAATGTTTTGTACAAAAATCAGAACTTGTCTCACATCAAAGGTCTCACACGGGTGAAAAGCCGTATTGCTGTCCTGAGTGCGGGAAATTTTTTTCACAGAAGTCGAATCTTTATAGACATCAGAGATTGCACACAGAGGAGAAGCCGTATTCTTGTTCTGAGTGTGGGATATGTTTTGCACAAAAATCAGATCTTGTTACACATCAAAGATCTCATACAGGGGAAAAGCCTTATTCCTGTCCTGAGTGTGGAAAATGTTTTTCAAGGAAGTTCAATCTTTACCGACATGAGAGATCTCACACAGAGGAGAAGCCGTATTCTTGTTATGAGTGCGGGAAATGTTTTGCACAAAAATCAGATCTTGTTACACATCTAAGATGTCACACGGGGGATAAGCCATATTCCTGTCCTGAGTGCGGGAAATGTTTTTCACAGAAGTCCAATCTTTCTACCCATCAAAAATCTCACACAGGAGAGAAGCCACTTTCCTGTCCTGAGTGAGGGAATTGTTCCTCCCTGAAGTCCTGTCTTTCTGTACACCAGGGATCCGACACAACCTTTGAGGTGTATTAGTGCCTTGAGTGAGGGAAATGTCTTCTATATGAATGTTGCTGGTCATAACCTCTCTCATGTGGGGAAGAAGCACACCCCGATATACACCTCAGATATACTCCATGGCTGATCTTCATCATGTAAGAAACAGTTCATAAGGAGATCAGAGATCACCAAAGACATGGATGAAGTGTTGTACCGTGTTGGCCATTGACAGCAGTAGAAAATTAAAAATGGAGTCATTACCTTTCATTGGTTGAGTACATTTTGTGGTGTAAGCTTTCACAAACACTTAGAAGTCTGTTTTTATTTTTTTTTACAAATGTCACAAGTATTCATCCAGTAAGCTCTTGCAGACACTTAGAGGGTCTGTTTTTTTTTTTAATTTGTTGAACCAATGTTACCAGCATTCACACAGCCATGATGAATGTTGGTTGTATTTTATCTCGTATAGTGATCTACTATGAGAATTGGCTCCATCTAGTGGTCATAATGCAATGTTTCAATATTATTTCTTGATGGCGGTACAGTATGTCAGTTAAAAATACTGCATTATAGCCACTAGATGGAGCTGAGGATCATAGGAAATTACTGGGTTAATTTATGGAACAACACAAAAAAATGTCACATACCTGTGCAACGATGACACACTTCATTACCCAAAAATTGCTCATAAGTGAAGCTTTAAAAGCTTTTACAGGTCATCTGTTTTGAACTAACTGTGATAATGGCTCATAGTGTAGTATTCAGGATGGAATATATGTGTCAGGAAAGGTTTCACCTGCTGGTGGTGCTGTAGCCCCCAGATCTATTGGTTGCAGTTCTGGTGTCCACCAGCGGGTGCCTCTCAGCAGTCGGAGGCTGACGGTCGGGAGTGTTTTCACCTGCTGGTGGCACTGTGCTCCAAGATCTTTAGGCTGCAGTTTCAGTGTCCACCAGCGGGTGTCTCTCGGCAGTCGGGAGCTGACATCATCCCCTGCAATCAGGCATCACCTGATGCTGATTGCAGGAGGTATATTTGAGCCTGGGGAATGCTGTTTTAGTTTGCCTTGGTATTTTCTCCTTGTGCTCCTGACCTGTGTTCCTGAAGCCTGTTTCCTGCCTCCTGTTCCTGGACTCTGATCCTGCAGCCTAATCCCTTCCTACCTGCTCAGTCCATCTCCAGGTTCCCTTTCCCTGTCCTGTCTTGTTCCCAGCTCCCACTGTTTGATCTCCTGTGTATGACTCTGCCTTGGTACGATTACGATTTGGTTATTCCTTACTCTGTACATATTGGATTTAGTCTGTCTTTTATTGTATGTTCACTGTTGGTTTATTCACTGGTTGTATTTCACTATTTACTATATTGTAGGTGTGTTTTCTTTATTATTTATTTATATTATAATAAATCATATTATTTACATTTTACCTGTGTTTGGTACACTCTGTTGCAGTCCACACATTTCTGGTCACATCGGTCCCTGACAATATGATATACAGCTCACCGTACAGAGTGCAGTGGTCAGGAGTATATCATATACATCTGAGAGTTTAGAATTTACCACTAGGACAGAACACCTAGGGCCGGATCTCATGGTCAATACAGTTTTCCGGTTAGTACACAAGAGAAGGTTCACATTAGGTATTATTGGGAGCATGGAGGGGCTGTGCCTAATGTGTGGGATTTGCCAGAACCCTAAATCATTCTTGGAAGTGCAGTAACGCTGCCACCACTGTCAGGAGCCCTTACTGGAACTGAAGCCCAATGGGCCTGCCACTTGTGACCTGTCAGGTGGATTTGGCTTTTGTGCGAAGCTGGCAGAAGCAAGCTTGGCTAGCAAGGATGGTGTTGCTGCTGATCCTTAACCCCAAACAGCTGCCCCTTCACGAGACCAGACCAGAGCTGCTGGCTGCATGGTTCTCAAATGAGGGGGGGGGGGGCAGAGAATATCTTCTTTGCCTGTTAAGTTTGGCCTTGGAAGGGCCGGGCAAGGCCCCCTCAGGGGAGGATTCCGAACCGGAAGTGGCTTCGGGGGTCAGGGGGCCCCCATGGAGCTTTCTGAGGGTGAACTTATCCCCTCGGATGATGAGGAAGACCAAGGGGCTAAGGCAGTGTGCGAAAAGGCACAGTTGTCTGCAATAATATCTGACATCCGTGCGTCTTTGCGACTGGACCAAGATGGCGAGTCGCAGACGTCTAATTATGTCTGCGGGACTGCCATGGCTCCTAGGTCACCCAGAGCTTATCCTTATGATACATTTTTTGATCATCTGATCTATCAGGAATGGCAGCGTCCGCAGCATTCCTTCGCCATGCCAAAGCGTTTCGCTATCCGGTATCCTTTTGAGGATAATTTTGTAAAAAAGTGGGCGTCCCCCTCGTGGACCCCCCGGTGGCGCGCCTGAACAAGGCGACGACTATTCCCCTGGAGGGGTCGCCGTCGTTTAAGGATCCTGCCCATAGGAGGACGGAGGCGGTGTCTAAGGCACCGTATCAAATACCTGTGTGATGCAGCTCTAGACCTGCTCCCTATGTTGTCCAAAATGTCTGTTTTTGCAGTCATTATCAGACGGGTCCTCTGGTTGCGTTCGTGGTCGGGTGACTACACATCCAAAAAAGGTCTAGCGGACCTCCCTTTTCAGGGTGGCCGTCTCTTTGGGCCTCAGTTGGATGAAATCATTAAGGATTTCACTGGCGGGAAGAGTACTTTTCTTCCGGAACCCAGGCGGCGAGAATTTCGCTGCAAGCAGGGGCCTGTCTCCTCGGGTCAGGAGAGGTTTTTTCGTGCCCCTGGCGCAGCGGGCAAGGGCCCGCGAGCCGGCAAGGCTGCTACAGGGGCCAGAAAAAGACCCTGGCAGCGCAAAAACGAAAAAGCAGAGGATAAGCCCTCCTCTGCATGATGGGTTGCCCCCACCCGAAGATCGGGTGGGGGGACGTCTTCTGGGGTTCGCAGACAGGTGGACTGCCGCATTTCCGACCGGTGAGTGCAGGAAGTGGTGTCCTCCGGGTACAGGATAGAGTTCAGCACTCTACCCCCAGACAGGTTCTTCCCATCGAACTTAAGACTCCCGCATAAACGTCGGGATGCCCTTTTCGGGGCGGTTCAGGCACTTTCAGACCAGGGGGTGATTGTGCCGGTGCCTCAGTCAGAGAGGTTTCACGGTTTCTACTCGAACCTATTTGTGGTCCCCAAAAAAGTGGGGGGTAAGGCCGGTTTTGGACCTGAAGGCGCTAAACTTTTATGTGAAAGCGTGAAAATTCCGGATGGAATCGGTCCGCTCGGTCGTGGCCGCCCTACATCAGGGGGAGTTCCTGGTTTCCCTGGACATCAGGGACGCGTATCTCCATGTTCCCATTTGTCTCCGACACCAGCGCTTCCTACGCTTTGCGGTGGGAGATCTCCATTACCAGTTTGTGGCACTTCCCTTCGGTCTGGCCTCGGCTCCTCGGGTCTTCACCAAGTTTCTGGCCCCAGTGCTGGCACTACTGAGGCAGAGGGGCATTGCGGTGGTAGCATACCTCGACGACCTGCTTCTGAGAGCAGAGTCTGCCTCAGCCCTGGAGGAGAGCGTAGCTATCACCATGGCCTCGTTAAAGGACTTTGGTTGGCTGATCAATCTGCAGAAGTCGACATTGACCCCGTCTTGTCGCCTGGAATATCTGGGTCTGATTCTGGACACGGAGCAGGCGAAGGTGTTCTTACCTCCGGCCAAGTTGCGGTCCCTGCAATCAGCAGTGCAAACCTTACTGTCTCAACGGCAGTCATCATTATGGTTCTGGGGCTCATGGTGTCGGCCTTCGAGGCAGTACCTTACACTCAGAGCCACACTCGGCTACTTCAGCGAGCGATTCTGTCTCGGTGGGACAGATCCCCACTGTCTCTGGACCAGTTGGTCCACTTGGATCATCAGACCAAGGACTCCTTGGCCTGGTGGCTTCGGGCCCCAGCCTTGACACGGGGAAAATTGTTTCTTCCCTTGACGTGGTCGATAATCACGCTGGACGCCAGCCTGTTGGGCTGGGGGGGGTGTCCTGGGACATCTGTCGACCCAGAGCCGTTGGTCAGCACAGGAATCTCACCTTCCAATCAATGTGCTGGAGCTAAGAGCGATCAGACTCTGCCTATCCCGCTGGACGGCGAGGTTGCAAGGGATCCCGATTCGGGTTCAGTCGGACAATACCACAGCGGTGGCGTATGTGAACCATCAGGGCGGAACGAGGAGTGCGGCAGCGGCTGCGGAAGCAGCTCTCATTCTGTGTTGGGCAGAACTTCAAGTACCGGCAATCTCCGGTATCATCTACATTCCAGGCATAGAAAATTGGCAGGCGGACTTCCTCAGTCGCCAGACGCTGGATCAAGGGGAATGGTCCCTCCATCCAGAAGTGTTCAGCCAGATTTTCCACAAGTGGGGCACGCCAGACGTGGACCTCATGGCGTCTCGATTCAACCACAAAGTAAAGACCTTTGTGTGCAGGACAAGAGACCCGTTGGCGGTGGCCACAGACGCGCTAGTGGCACCTTGGGGTCGGTATCGTCTTCTGTACGCCTACCCTCCCCTAAAACTTCTCCCGCGCCTACTGCGCAGGGTAGAAGCGGAGGGAATGCCGATGATTCTGGTGGCTCCGGATTGGCCTCGGCGTCTGTGGTACACTGACGTGGTAAGAATGGTGGCAGACACTCCCTGGTGTCTCCCGCTGCGAGACGTTCTGTTGTCTGCCTCCTGGGACCCATATTGGACCCTGCTTTACACTCGCTGGCTTTGACGGCCTGGCTATTGAGTCCCAGGTGCTGAGGGACAGGGGTGTAGACGACTCAGTGGTCCCTACCATGCTGAAAGCGCGCAAGTGTACTTAGCGCTAGATTTATCATCGCACCTGGAAGGCATATATTGCCTGGTGTGAGGCGGGGGGTTGGAACCCTCGCTCTTATGTGGTATCCAGGGTCCTGACTTTTTTACAACAGGGCCTGAATAAACAATTGGCCTTGAGTACTCTCAAGGGCCAGATATCGGCTTTGGCGATTCTTTTTCAACACCCTCTGGCGTCACATTCATTGATTCGTACATTTGTACAAGGTGTGCGCCATGTGCCTATGTGCCTATGGCACCGTGGGATTTGAATTTGGTGCTTTCAGTGCTTCAGAGGCCACCATATGAGAAGATCAGGGATATTTCCTTACAATTGTTGTCGCAGAAAGTGGCTTTCTTGGTGGCCATTACATCCGCTAGGCGGGTGTCTGAGTTGGCAGCGTTGTCCTGCAGGTCTCCTTACTTGGTCCTGCACAGGGACAAGGCGGTCTTGCGCCCGTCGCCTTCTTTTTTGCCGAAGGTGGTTTCTTCTTTTCATATAACGAAGATATTGTTCTCCCTTCGTTGTGTCCGCACCCTTCACATCCTAAGGAGATTGAGTTGCATTCCTTGGATGTCGTACGGGCTTTGCGGGTGTGTTTGGCGGCTACAGACTCTTTTCGGAGGTCTGACGTGTTGTTTGTCTTGACGGATGGTCCGCGCAAAGGAATGGCGGCCTCGTCGGCTACTGTCTCTCGTTGGATCAGACAGACTGTGACTCATCCGTATTCTGTTCGGGGCAAAGTGCCTCCTTTTCCAGTCACGGCTCATTCCACCAGGGCTGTTAGTACTTCCTGGGCTTTTCGACACCGGGCCTCGGTGTCACAGGTGTGCAAGGTGGCCACATGGGCCTCAGTGCACACGTTTACTAAGTTTTATAAAGTTGATGTGTCCGCATTTTCGGATGCTGCTTTTGGCCGTAAAGTTTTACAGGCTGCAGTGTAGGCGCGTCTGGCGCCTCTTCAGAGGTTCTGTTGGGTACAGTTGTTGTCGTTTGCCCACCCCTCTTAATAACACAGCTTTGGGACATCCCAACATGTCAATGGAGAGCTGCGTCTGTCAGTGAACGTAGGAGAAAAAGGGATTTTATTAAAACTTACCGTAAAATCCTTTTTTCTGAGTTCACTGACAGATGCAGCACCCACCCCTCTGTGTTTTTTTCGGTACGTTACGAACTGATGTACTGAGCAGAGTAGGGGGATTATATGGGAAAGAGAGGACAGCCCCCTGGGAGGGGCCAGCTTTCTTTCTTTCTTTGCCTAGTTAACTCCTAATAGGATCTGCATATAACCCACATGTCAATGGAGAGCTGCGTCTGTCAGTGAACTCAGAGAAAAGGATTTTACGGTAAGTTTTAATAAAATCCATTTTCCCCTTTTTTTGTGTTTTCTTTTATTTTTATTCTTTAAAGTCTTAACTTTTAAATATTTATTAAAATTCTTTCTTTTTTTATTTTTATTAGCTCTGTTGGGAGGGGGGGGGGGTTGGTGAGATATCATGGGTCTACAGAGACCCCTACATCTCCCCTCTGAGACAGGGAAAGGACTGAGGACACAGATTTCTCAGTCCCTTACTCTGTAGCCTCAGCTGCACTAAAGATGAATGAAGAATAGACAGAGGCTCCTGTTCATTCATAAACTGAAGCATTGTAAACACAGGTTACGATGCTAAGTTATGAATGGACAGTCTGTGATCACTGACTCTGTTCATTCAGAAAAGGAAGGAGCCGGTAAATTACATTTGTCGGCTCCTTCCTCCGCTCTCCATCCTGACCGGAGGGGGCAGAGGAGCACAGATGGGGACCGGAGGAGCACAGAGGTGGACACAGGGGGACTGGAGGAGGAGCACAGAGGGGGACCGAAGGAGCACATGGAGAGGGACCAGAGGAGGACACAGAGGGGGACTGGAGGAGCACATGGAGGGGGACTGGAGGAGGAGCACGGAGGGAGACCAGAGGAGCACACGGAGGGGGACTGGAGAAGCACACGGATGAGGACACGGAGGGGGACCAGAGGAGAAGCACATGGAGGGGGACCGGAGGAGGACACGGAGGGAGACCAGTGGAGCACACGAAGGGGGACCGGAGGAGCACACGGAGGGGGACTGGAGGAGCACACGGACGAGGACACGGAGGGGGACCAGAGGAGAAGAACATGGAGGGGGACCAGAGGAGAAGCACACGGAGGGGGACTGGAGGAGCACGTGGAGGGGGACCGGAGGAGTAGCACAGAGGGGGACCAGAGGAGCACGAAGGGGGACCAGAAGAGGACATGAGACAGTTGGGGGTGATCGGTGCAGCGGTGGGGGAGTTACAAGCACTGACCTCCCTGTATAGATTTCAATAAAGCAGCTGAAAGCCGCGGGAGGGAGAAGCGGCTGTCAGCTGCTTTATTGAAATCTATACAGGGAGATCAGTGCTTGTAACTCCCCCCCCCCGTCGCACCGATCACCCCTGACTGCATAAAAGTACTTGTGCAAAAGCATCTTGAACTGGTTCTTTACTTAACGAATGAATGCCAGAAAATTCCTGTTGCCAGGTCTTGCATGCGAAGAGGGAAGCAAAGATCCAGCAGCCCTTAAGGGGGTAGTAATACATACATGTAAGCAGGTTGAAACCTGCTTAACCACTTCAGCCCTGGAAGGATTTTACACTTTAGGACCAGAGCACGTTTTGCGATTCGGCACTGTGTCGCTTTAACTGACAATTGCGCGGTCATGCGGCGTTGTACCCAAACAAAATTTGCGTCCTTTTTTCCCCACAAACAGAGCTTTCTTTTGGTGGTATTTGATCATCGCTGCGTCATTTCTGATCGCCGCTATAAACAAAAGAAGAGAGTCAATTTTGCAAAAAAAAACAAATTTCTTACTTTTTGCTAAAATACAAATCCAAAAAAAAAAAATACAAAAAAACATTTTTTTTCATCGGTTTTGGCCGATTTATATTCTTCCTCATATTTTTGCGCCGGTGAAAACGCGTTTGGTTAGTTATTTGCGTCTAACGCTAAAAAAAATAGTGTTTATACTCCTTCTTATATTTAGCCGGTTTTGGCTACTTTTTTTTACAAAAAAACATAAAAAAAAAAAACCTAAACATAAAATCGTTTTTCATTCTTTAAACAAAAAAAAACGTTTTAACTGAGAGAAGAAAACAAATATCGCCGCTAGTCTTTACTGCGTCGCTACTAGTTTATGGTGGTTTTCTTTCGAGACAAACACCCCTTTTTTCCTGCGTTTAAAACAAACCCATGTTGCGGCGTACTGGCGCGTTAACAGTCAATTTCGCTGTGTCACGGCTTAGCGT
>BLSH010232367.1:193420-211052 GCA_018402905.1 Glandirana rugosa
GCAAGACACTCTCCCCCTTCCCGACACTAGTGTCGGAAGAAGATGTACCTTCGACACTAGTGAAGGGAAGGGGGAAGGGAAGTGATCACAGCTTCCATGTAGAAGAAGGCTGTGATCACAGCCCTTCCCCCTCTCACAGAACGGAGGTCCGTGTTTACTTACACGGACCTCCGTTCTTTCAGTGCGGGGGGTAGCCGGCAGCGATCAAATCAGCCGCACCCGCTCCCTGGCCCCCCCCCCCCCGCACACAGTGGGCGCACCTCCGGTGGCGCGCGCGTGCGCTCACAGTGCACAATCTCACAGCCGCCGTCGTATGACGGCGGTTTGCGATATCGAGCCACTTTGTCGCCATCAACCTGCAGTTGACGGTCGGCAAGTGGTTAAAGCGGAGTTCCACACTTTTTTGTTTATTAAAAGTCAGCAGCTACAAAAAGTGTAGCTGCTGACTTTTAATAAACAGTAACTTACCTGTCTCCTGGTCCAGCGACGGCTGCTCCCGAAGCCTCACTCGTCTCCCCCCTCCTACCGACGGCCCCACCATTCCTAGTGTGGGCACCCGGCCGGGCACCCACTGCGCATGCGCGAGTCGCGCTGCACATTCCTAGTGGCCAGGCAATCTTCTGGGACCTGTGACGTGTCCCAGAAGATTGCCAGGAGGGAGGGGCCGCTGAGGAGGAGTCGCCTAGGCGGCCCCGAGGCGGAAGGTGGAAGAGGGACAGGAAGTCCCTCTGAAACCTGGGGACACACTCCCCCCCCCAAAAAAATTACATGCCAAATGTGGCATGTAAGGGGGCGAGGAGTGCTTAAAGCGGAAGTTCCATTTTTGGGTGGAACTCTGCTTTAAGTGGGTTAGGTATCGGCCCAGGTTGGGATGGGTAAGGGTTAACTTGTGATTACCAATTTGCGGATTTTTGGGTTTCAGTCGGCCCACCTATGATATACAGTAAGTTGGGGAAAGGCTGATGCCTCACAACCTCACTTGTGAATGAGTCCTAAGGACTCATCCACACAGGTACTCTGGCCGTGTAAATGAATGGATTGGTCATGTGGCTGGAGCCATCTGTTACTCTAAGAGAAGGCAGCGGCTATACGAACCCAGTGTTCCTCACTGAAGTCCTGTCTTCCTGTACATCAGGGATCCCACACAACCCTTGAGGTGTATTAGTGCCTTGAGTGTGGGAAATGTCTTCTATATGAATGTTGCTGGACATCACAGCTCTGATGTGGGGAAGAAGCACCCCCTGATATACACCTCAGATATACTCCATGGCTGATCTTCATCATGTAAGAAACAGTTCATAAGGAGATCAGAGATCACCAAAGACATGGATGAAGTGTTGTACCATGTTGACCATTGAGCAGGAGAAAAGTAAAAAGTCATTACCTTCTTTCAGCTGAGTAAATTTTGTGGTGTAACTTTTCATAAACACTTGGAGGTCTATTTTTTAAAAACTATTTTGACAAATGTGACAAGTATTCATCCAGCCATGATGATTATTGGTAGTATTTTATTTAATATAATGCTTTCCTATGATCATTGGCCTAATCTAGTCATTATCTTCTATTGGCTGAATACATTTTGTGGTGGTGATCAGGGACACTGCAACTGCTGTGGTGGTGATCAGATTACTATAACTGGTATGATGATCAGGGACACTGCAACTGGTGTGGTTGTGATCGGGGACAATATGACTTGTGTGGCGTTGACTAGGGAAGCTGAAATTGGTGTGGTGGTGATCAGGGACAATATGACTGCTGTGGCATTGATCAGGAACATTGGGATTGGTTTAGTGGTGTTTGAGGACACTGGTACTGGTGCGGGGGGTAATCAGGGGTACTGTAACTGGTGTGGCGGTGATCAGAGACATTATTACTTGTGTTGCAGTGATCAGGGACAGTATGGCTGGCATGGCAATGACCCGAGATACTGGGATTGGTGCGGCGGTGATCAAGAACACTGTAACTGGTGTGGTGGTGATCAGGGACAATATGACCGGTCTGACATTGGCGCCTTGTCAAAACCACATTCATTTCATTTTTATAAATTTGTGTTTAATTTTAATGTATACCAAATAAAATCATTTTTTTATACATGCCTTTTTTTCTATGCCCTTTAAAGTCCTATTTAGAGGTTGTGTTGTTCTAGAGTGCAGTGGTCAGGAACATGTCATATACAGCCCTGTGTATAGAGTGCAGTGGTCAGGAAAATGTCATATACAGCCCTGTGTATAGAGTACAGTGGTCAGGAACATGTCATATACAGTCCTGTGTATAGAGTGCAGTGATCAGGAACATGTCATATACAGCCATGTGTATAGAGTGCAGTGGTCAGGAAAATGTCATATACAGCCCTGTATATAGAGTGCAGTGGTCAGGAACATGCCATGTACAGTCCTGTGTATAGAGTGCAGTGGTCCGGAACATGTCATATACAGCCCTGTGTATAGAGTGCAGTGGTCAGGAACATGTCATCTACAGTCCTGTGTATAGAGTGCAGTGATCAGGAACATGTCATATACAGGCCTGTGTATAGAGTGCAGTGGTCAGGAACATGTCATGTACATCCCTGTGTATAGAGTGCAGTGGTCAGGAACATGTCATATATAGCCCTGTGTATAGAGTGCAGTGGTCAGGAACATGTCATCTACAGTCCTGTGTATAGAGTGCAGTGATCAGGAACATGTCATCTACAGTCCTGTGTATAGAGTTCAGTGGTCCGGAACATGTCATGTACAGTCCTGTGTATAGAGTGCAGTGGTCCGGAACATGTCATATACAATCCTGTGTATAAAGTGCAGTGGTCAGTTAAAGTGGAATATTAGATCCATGCCAGTCATATTGTCACTAACCAGCACCCTACTACAGAATTGGCAACGTGCCCTCTCAGATAACTGGGAGCGCTGTATCAGCATAGGTCCCCAATACTGGTTGGCAGGCTTTATGTCTACTAAGCATCAAAGAGAAGGAGATGTTGGGGATTGAGGAGTCTCGTATACCTCTGCTAGGTAGGGTGGATCCTAGACATAGCCCCTCATAGCACAATTTCCCTGGGGGTCTATATGTTCCTTTGTGGTTCTGACTCCAGGGGCACCGTTCCTCGGATTCCTGTATGGTTATATATTTTTTAATGCTAACAAAGTTGTTTATTGAGTATAGTTCACAGGGGAAACAACATTAGTCAATGAGAACGTGCAACATGCACTACAAGGAGGATGCGGGGAAGGAAAAAACAAAAAAAACAAACAAAAAAAAGGCAATTGACAGGTACACATCAGTCACTGGTAAGATGTCCTCACTGCTCATGGAAGGGGAACGTGTCATACCAGAGGTTTTAGTCGGCATATCAAACAGTGGCTATCTCGTCACAAGTGACGGAGTCCCCAAGCCATCTATCCCAAATCTTGTTGTACTTGTCCGGCATCCCCTATGGGCATATAATACCTTTTTGTAGGGGAGCATATCATTAATCGCTTTAATCCATTGTTGTAGGGTAGGGGGGGCTCCCCTCAGCCATGTTCTAGCGATCTGCATTCTCGCAGTAGACAATGTTTCCTGCAAGAATATGTTGAGGTATTTCTCCTCCTCAGGGAGAGACAGGATCCCCAGCAAGCAGCGACGGGGCAGAGGGTGAGGGATGAGCCCATTTGATCATGGAGGAACTGGACGACCTGGGACCAGTACCCCTGAAGCAGGACCAGATAAGATGGAAAAAGGTGCTGTTCATGTCACCGCACTGCGGGCATATAGGGTTGTAATTTGGGTTGTGCTTTAGAATACAACACGGCGTGATGTATGATTGGTGCAGAATAAACAGTTGGGTGAATTGGTCCGAAAGTGTGGCACGCCAATTTACAAGTGGCCAGTGCCTCGTCCCAGTCATCGTCATCGATATCACCGAGATCTGTCGCCCAACGGGCCCGTAGCCGCTCCGACTGGGCGGAGGCGTCTGGGGCCACAAGGTGGTTGTAGAATTGGGTTATACGTTTTTTGGGGTCTTGGCCAAGCATAACGTCCACCGTAGGCAGCACTTCGAGATCCGGGATAGTACCATTGAATTGCGAGCAGAGAGCATGGCGAAGCTGCAGGTAAGGAAATAACATATTATGGGGAGTAGGTATTTTTCCTTCAAGGATTGAAAGGTCCTAATTGAGCCACCCACCACCACCTGTGAGAGGAATATGATTCCCCTGGCGATCCAAAGACATCTGCCCGGAACAGAGGTTACCTCGGGTAGGTGTGGGTTATTCCATAAGGGGGTGTGCGAGTGGAACCTAGGGGCTCCATTGAACCTCTGGTCAAGCTGCCATATCCTACAGTAATGAGTGGTCACAGGGCACATGGCGTAGGTGTGGGGCACCCCCCCAGGCCCCCTAAACAGGGTCTGGAAGGGGTGTGCGGTTGGAACTGGGGTGCGCATGCATTCAAGCGTAATGTGTCTAACCCTGTCTCCATGGTTAAGGTGATAGAAGTGGGATAATTGAGAGGTTATGTAGTAGAACAAGAGATCTGGGACGGCCGCCCCGCCCGAAGCAGTCGGGAGCTTAAGAGCCCGCCAAGACAGCTTATGGTGAGAGGAGCACCAGATAAAGGTGTTGATGATGGATTCCATAGCTTTTAGGGAACGTATTGGGATGGAGCATGCCAGAGGATGTATAGAAGTTTAGGGAGAAGAACCATTTTTACCAAGCTAATGCGTCCCATGAGAAATATATATTTGCTTGGCTGAGGGATAGCATAGCTTACGGGATTGGTTTGGTTTGGATTGTTTAGGCCACAAATGCAGGTAATTCTCTTCTACTCCCCTGTCAGTAATGAGGAGGGGAACCTGATGGAGGAATCAACAGAGCCAGATAACCTTTTCCTGGAAATGGGGCAGACGGAAGTTTCCTCCTTCGAGGACTCTGCACCAGAGGAACCCTAGGATCAGAGTGTTTCGCAAACCTCTAGAGTCTTTGTGAATCCTTTTGCAGAATTTAAAATTGTTGCTTCCCATGTCAAGAGGCTTTAGGTTTTGGTTCATGACAGAGGCCACAAGATCATTAGTTTTCCCATAACATTCTCACCATATCGATGTCTAGTATGCGGACTGGGCTCAACTCTAAAGGGTGTTCACTCCTCCACAAAGATTCAACTGGCAATGCCCCAGGGAAAGGGAATTTGCTAACGTTAAAACCAGAAATCTTTTATCCCAATCAGAACCATTAATGCTGGAGGACACTGTGCTGGTTTTAAGGATGATTCCAACAACTGCCTGGAGGTCTGTTTTTTTATGCATCTTTTTTGACACGATGGGACCAGATCTGCAAGTGGCATCCCTTTAGTGGGGATACAAATTCGAATGGACAGCTTGTCCCTGTTGTCGTCTTCTTTTCTTTCCAGTTTAGCGGTCAGTAGCAAGTTTGTGCTTTTTTTTCTTTTCAAGGAACATTTTGTTTGGACCTGTCCTGGTCCAGACAAAGGAGGAGTTATCAGGGTTATAGGCACTCTAGTGCTGACAGGGAGTATGGCAAGCTCATGGTTCAAACAACTTGTCAATCCTTCTAATTCAGTGAGATGTTTCTGCTGCTCTCCAACTTTCAGCGACAGTCCCCAGTTCCATTAGGAGTCCATGCCAGCTATACATGAGACAATGACCTCTTCACTAAAAGAGGTCCCTCACTTGTTGGGTGATAATTTTTTATACAGGCCTTTTGCAGAGAGTGACAGAGTGTAAAAGCAAATGAGTGGGTCTGCAGCATGGCCGTTCACAACTACCAGTTAGGATTTTGAAGTCTTTCACCTTCTTACTTCTTGCTTTGTGTTTTTTCTTTGATTCTACACAAGATGTGTGCGCCTTCACAACTTTGTGATTTTCCTTTGTTTCCGGAAGAGGTCGTTCCAGACTGCAAGAGATTCCATGTTTATGCTCAAAGCTCCTTTGGTTCCAAGACCAATTGGCCATTTCTGATCTGATTCATTTTGACAGGTCTTTTCATGTGTGGAAGTTCTGGATAGCATTAACATGAAGGGGGCACTTCCTCTCCAGAGGGTCGTGCAGTTTATGGTGGGGGAATGTAATCTTCCATCTATTGGCCTACTATTTGACCTGTTCATGCTTCCCAGAGGTTCATCTGGGTCCTGGCTCTGGTTCAGAGCTTTTTTTACAGACCCAGGGTATTCCTAATGTGGGGTACATGGAGGATCTACTTCTATGAGAATTATTCCACTCTTTTCTTGGAACTGAAGGTGACTCTCCTAGTGCCCACTCTACAGAGGTTGGCTGGGTTTTCCAATTCCAGTCACCTTAGTTACTCCTAGCTCAGCAGTTGGAAAACCAGAACCTGTTCATGCCCAGGTGAGAGAGGTTCTCCCCGTTCTCCAAGAACATTCCCTTGCTATGCAGGCTCAGGTGGCTTTGTTTAAGTCGATGATAACATTTCCTCAATTTGTTTTTACCCAAGGGTCTTGGGAAAGAGGTTTTCTTTTTCTTAGTTCCATTGCAGGCTTTTACTGTGGAATGTCCTTATGGTGTGGGACAAGAGGTCGCGATCATTAGATGTTGTCCCTTCACCCTAGCAAACTTTGGTCAGGGCTAGTGGTCGTCTTTGCCACTACTTCTGATGGGCAAGTCCTTTCTCCCTTTTGATACAACAGGACTGGGTTGCTGTGGGTGAGATTGTTGCTTCTCAATGCCCTGATGTTGGGGATGCTTAGTCTTGTTCTCCTACATTGGTTGACAAGGCTAAAGGTCCCTGTCAGGGTCCACTTAAATAACATCACAGCTGTGATATATGTCAGTCATTAAGGAGGCCCCAGAAGTTTGGTGGCCCATGAGCAAGTGAATTTCACTCTGTCTTGGCCAGAACTTCATGTTTATGCTCTGGCAGTCGCTCACCCTCCATAAATGGAAGTTTGCCCGGTTGATTCTTCTCAGTAATCAGCATTTGTCTCTGGAGCAATGGGTTCTTCATCTGGGTGTTTGGGAGCCCTGTCAATGGTGCGTCTCGCCAGATGTGATGTTCAAGTGTCCAGGTTTAATGTGGAACTGGGCAAGTTTGTTTGAGGACCAGGGTTTTTTATGCATCTGGTGACTTTGTGGGATCAGTTATCCCTGCTTTTGTCTTCCCTTATTTGTTCTGTGGGATTTGGGTGAAAGGAACTCCTGTGCTTTTCGTCATTCTGACTTGGTCTAGGAGAACATTGGGAATTGTCAGCGGACTGTCCTTGGATTTCTGGATAGTCAAACCCTGCTGTTGCAAGGCCTGCTTTTTCCAGCCTTATTATGGCAGTGGGCATACCATATTGACTATTGCAGCCCATAAGGTTTTAAGAGACAGGGATTTCCAGGCCTTTTGTTGTTCCTGCTCTTTCGAAGGCTAGGTTGAGGGAGATTCCAACATGTCTTGGCAATCATGTGTGGCATGGTATTGACCTATGAGGTTTCCCCCTTGCCAATGGGTTGTAGACCATATCATGGATTCCTCCAAAGAGGGATTGATTTGTGTCTGGCCTTATGTATCATCACAGGTCAGATTTAAACTTTGGTTGACTCTTATTTCAGAGGCTGACTGCTTTTCACTGTCTTTGTGCATACGTTTGTACTAGGTATCATGCCTTTGTTCATCCAGTCAGCCTGCCGTTTGCTCTGTGGGATCTCAATTTGGGTCTTTTTATAATTCTCTCTTTGAACCTATTCAGGACCTTCCATTTGTTCCTTTTGTTCTTTGACATGAATGTTTGTGTGTTCTGGTTGCTGTTACCTTTCGGCTCATAGGGCTTTGGAACTGGCTGTCCTTTTTCGGTAGAGACCTTTTCAGTCAATCAAGATTGTGAAGCCTCTACCTGGTCTTCAGTGCACTCTTTACAATGTTTACCAGGGAGGTGTTAGAACAGTTGAGAATGCTGACCTTTGGAAACAGTGTTTTTTTGCAGGTTGCTGCATGAGGTTTGTTCCTCTCATGTTGTGGGACATCCCAGTTAGTAAAGATTTCAGAGGGTGCTCTGTGTTCCTTGATGTACGATAAAGAAAATAGGATTTTTGGTTTAATAAGGTTCATAACCTTGTTAGTAAGGAATTAAGAAGATGCTTTGTGTACCGTGATATATGATAAAGAAAATAATATTTTTTCGTTTACCTGTAAAATCCATTTCTTGAAGTACATCACGGCACACAGATCCCTCCCCTCTATGTTACGAGCTATGGCTTGTTGGAGGAACCCTGGTTGGGAAAGGCTGACCTAGGCAGTAATACATTTCTATCCCCCTTGGTGGGAGCAGAGATAAGTCCATCTATAAGCATATACAGTACATACACACACCGCATAAGGCCGTGTTCACACTACAAGATGTTTCCCGGGGCTGCAGTTCCTCTGAGCTCCACAAGATGGTGATCTCACTTCTACCCAGACAGAAAGACTCTATGGAAAGGAGACAGGAAGTGATGTCAGGTACAAACAGGAAGTGATGTCAAGTATAAATAAGTTCCAGGCGAGAGGTGAGTTGGGAGGAAGTAGAGAGGAGACGTTGTTGGAAGTGGCAGGAGAGGAGGTAATAATATCTTATTTTCTATTTACACCCAGTAACCCCCCCCCCCTGTCATGTCCGTCCTCTTCCTCCATAGTCACTGTGAGGTCTTTTATCTCCAGCAGATGATGATACACACATATATAGTGTGGGAACCTAGATTAACCCCTTCAGGGGCACAATATTTCCCCACTTATGGGGCCAGAACGTTCTCATCATTTTGGAGATGTGTCACCATCCCCACCGATCACCTTCTCACCTCATCAGTCTATACTAATGAATTATATGACTTTTATTAGTGGCGGGGGATGAAGGGTTTATTTAGGGGGGATTAGAATATGTATTTCTTTGTTTTATAAGATTCAAATAGAAAGAAAAATGAGAGGGGAAAATGTAATTTGTAGTAAGGCCAGCCATACAAGGAACCGCCTAAGAATCAAACTGTTAATGGGCAGGCTGAATGTTTTGATTGATCGATCAACTTGGGTACAACCAGCCTGCCGAATTCTCTTGCGATTATCACTAGCGCCTGCTATAACCACTAGCGATAATCATTGTTTCTTCCCAGTGGGGAACGCTTCCCCCCGCCGGGAGAAGAAAATTGCTGATTCCCCTGTCAGCACTGTCTGTGTTGATGGGTAATCCTGCTCCCCGTGGTATGGCTGGTCTAAGTGTCCTAAAAACATTTTTTTTTCCATAATGATCCCAGTCTCAGATATTCATCCTAAAATGTGATCATTAAAGTCTCTGAAGTACATGGAGATCACAGGAATATGATGTGTCCTGGCAAAGCCCAAAGACAAAGCTCTTTCAGTTTAGGAGAGATGGGACACACCCGGGAGAAATTAATCTGTGCGTACAGAAACCTCACAGAGCACCCCTCACAGCTTCCCCTCCCAATGTCCCTTCAACCAGAGTTAGAGAATCCTATGACATCACACTGACCTCACAGTTCCTCCTCCCAATGTCCCTCCATGTGGCTCCTTTCAATTTTTTCTGATGCTCTTAAGTGTACCCTTGGCATCCTCCCATGCAAAGGAGGACTGTTGAACCAGCGTTGTGTGTAAGGATGCCAGAATGCCTGTGACAAGCTTTTAACCTGAAGAGGGTGGGGGCCCTGTGTAAGTACATTATACATTGGCCTGAAAATTGAGACCTGAACAGGAAGGAGACCTGAACCTGAGCTGGAAATGTCACTTGATTTTACTATTTACTAGAGTTTTCCTCCTGTGAAGTCTGGTGATCAGGTGATAATCACATTACCTCCACCTATCTCCCTGATAGAATAAAGAAAGAAAAAGAAGATTCTAGAAGTCACCAGAGAGACCACTGAGCTGCAGACAGGAGAGGTGAGCAGTGCTGGGAATTCTGGGACATTATCCAGTAACAGACAAGGGATGTGTCTGGATGGTGACTGTATCATTGTGTGTGTCAGGTTCCTATAAGGTGTCAGGATGTCACTGTCTATTTCTCCATGGAGGAGTGGGAGTATTTAGAAGGACACAAGGATCTCTATAAGGACGTCATGATGGACAATCAGCCGCCCCTCACATCACCGGGTAAGAGGAGACTTTATTGTAAAGGAGAGAGCAGTACAGAGGCTCCACCTAGATCCCCCATCATCTGATAAACACATAGAAACAATGTATTCAGTCAGTGTGTGTGTGTTTCCTACAGATGGATCCAGTAATGGGAACCCACCAGAGAGATGTCCCCGTCCTCTATATTCCCGGGATTCCACACAGGAAGGTCACACCATCCCTCACCATCATCAGGTAGATGAGGAACAATCACTGATAGTATCATTAGGATCTGTACATTATCTGCATTGTTACTATTGATGACATTTGTATTATATATTCAGAGTGGAAACCTGAGAGATTCTAAAGTTGATAATAAAGAAAAGATGAAAGAGGAAGATGATGAGGATGGGATGATAGAAAGGTCAGAGTTTCAAAAAGTACACAAAGAAATTTTGGAGTCATCCAGATATAGAAACCCACCAGAGAGATGTCCCTGTCCTCTGTACTCCCGGGAATCCACACAGGAAGATCACACCATCCCTCACCATCATCAGGTATATGATTGACAATCACCGATATGTATGCTTTGTTTACAAGCATGTTTGTTACAATGAATGTTTTATTCTATATTCAGAGTGCAGTCCTCTGGGATTATAATATTGTTGTTAAAGAAGAGTATAAAGAGGAGGATGAGGAGTATGGAGTGATGGAGGAGTTTTCAGAAGGACACAAGGATAAGGTGGAGTCACCAGAGAAATGTCCCTGTCCTCTGTATTCCCGGGATTCCACACAGGAAGGTCACACCATCCCTCACTGTTACAAGGTTAGTGGGACAGAGCATATAGAACATGGAGTTGTGAAGTGGATGTGTGGAATTTTTATGTGAAGTCACAATATAGTTTTACAGATGATATTTTCTTGGTTTAGGGTGAAGATCTGATAGATATAAAAGTGGAGTTTAAAGCAGAAGAAGAAGAGAGGTATGTGAAGGATGATCAGCAGTCTATGGAGGAAGATGGAATAACGGGGACATTTACAGAGGAGGACCCTCCTACAGAGATCAGCACAGGTTGGTCATTAACACTAAATACATTCCTCCACCCATACTGCTCACTGATTGGTCCAGAGTAGGGCAAGGACTGGGTGATATCAGCCTGTAATACCCTGGTCACTTTCCTGTATTTCTCTCAGATAATCTTGCTTCTCTGTGCTGCAGACACAATTTATGTATTGTGACATTATGCGAGGCGAGATAGTGGACGGGCGATATCTGTTGCCTCGCATGCGTTCACTTGGAGTGGACTAGAAAGACTCCGACCCAGGTTTTGCCAGCCACCGTGGCAGAGCTGGTTCCAGCCTGGAGTTTCTGGTCCACCCAAATCCCTCTTCAGCTGCTTTAAATGACCAAGAGGAGAACTCAGTTTTGCTCTGGCCTGGGGTGCAGTATCACTACACTGAGAGAGCTACAGTTTGGGAGTTGGTTGCTCTAAGGACTCAAAAAGAGAAGGTTTGCTTTGTTTGGAGGTGTCTAGGACTAGCCTGACACCGTTTAGAGAGGTATCCTGCTCTGCATAGTTTAGTGCCGGACGGCAAGGAGTTGTTTTGCTATTTTGTTTGTTTTATGACTTGTAACCTTTTATCAATAAAACTGGCAGCCCTCCAGACTTTTAAGAAAGTTTACCTTTAAGCTGCCTTTTTCCAGGAAGCTAATCTCCCACATGTGGTGGATTCAGCAGGCAATCTTCCCTCCCCGTCTTTCAGGACAGCCACTCTGAGAGACCTTGGCTTCTCCCTTCCATAGGAAACACTGTGCCAGCATCATAAGAAAGAACCTCCCCCTGCCGGTCCTTCAGTTATTGGTGGTTCCTCCCTTGGGGATACACCGCTGAGGGACCGGAGCCTGGTGGCCAGGGAGGCCCAGGGCAGGGTGGCCTGGGAAGGGAGCCAAGGTCTCCTAGGACAAGAGTGGGTGTTTACCTGCGGGCGGGCGGGCGCAATCCGGCCGATACAGCTGCCTCCATTCGGGCTCCAGAGAGGAACAATAGATCCAGACGTCTGCTGCCATGTCCAGTGGGACAGAGAGAGGAGGAGGCCCGCCTCCCCATGCACGCTAGTGCGGCCGAACACTGGCGCCGAGTGGCGGGGGACGTCACATCTGGCGGGGGGCGGGACGCTTCCCTTAAAGCCGCGGCGAGCTCTCCAGGCACCCCACCAGCGGCCATGTCGGAAGGGGATGCCTCAGTGACAGCACCCTCCTGGAAAGGGGGACTCTGGGAGTCCCTAGGGAAGGGACAGGGAAATAACCAGATAGTACATCTTCGGGCTCCCAAGGGGAGTCAGAGGAGGAAGGTCGAGAGGGAGAGCCCAGCAGACCTTCCAAATATAGGAGGTAGAGAATCCCTTGGGGGGGGCTGTTTACGCAACCCTAGGGATCCAGTTGGATAAGAAGCCACTGACTCTCCATGACCAGATATACCAGGGCATGGGGGAGTCTATTTGGAACAAAAATCCAAAGTTAGACGCGGCCTTCTCGCAAGTCTCCAGGCACACCGATTTGACCTTCGAAGACGTGGGGGCCTTTGTGGATGCGATGGACTAGAGCAGGGGTGTCAAACTGGTGGCCCTCCAGCTGTTGCAGAACTACAAGTCCCATCATGCCTCTGCTTGTGGGAGTCAAGCTTGTAACTGTCAGTCTTGCAATGCCTCATGGGACTTGTAGTTCAGCAACACCTGGAGGGCAGCCAGTTTGACACCTGTGGACTAGAGAATGGAATTCACTTCTAAAGAAGACTTGGGAGTCATCCATCAATAATTTGAAAGCAGATGACCGTCAGTCGTGGCACGGAATATGGAGCACTGGCTTACTCAAATACAATGCCATTTTGAGGCAGGGACGGCTAAAGAGACTATTCTGAACGCGTTCCCCCACTTTAATTAAAGGGGTAGCCTATATTGCGGATGCCTCAGCAGAATCCATCCTTTCGCATGTTGGCCAGATCCTTGGCTCTTGCGAATTCGGCTAGAAGGCTTTATGGCTGAAAACTTAGCAGGCTGATAGTGCCTCCAAGGTGAAATTGTGCAGGATTCCCCTGACGGGTGACCTTTTTGGTCCAGACTTAGAATCAGTAGGAAAATTCCCACCAACCGGAAGGGGTTTCGCGCTCAAAATCGCAAAGGGACCCCCAAAACCCAAGGGGGGAAGAAGTCTTGGGGCCGCAAGGGCAAGGGAGGAGTGAGATGAACGCGGGTATCAGATCGATGCCCTCCTCACCGACCGGCGACCGAGGACCCCCCTGATCCAATACCGCACTTGTCACAAACGCAACAATGCCACTCTCAGCTGCTTTCAGCACAAAGATTTCCCAGTTTGGGGGACCACCGTCTAAGTGTCAGCCGCCTGAGAGCGATTGTTACCGGGCTAATGCAAACAACTAACCCTTTCACTGCCATCACTTCTGGATTCTGGCCAGAAGACCCGTATGCTAGCAATACCAGTATTTCAGAATAACCACCTGTACACACACTGTCACCGCAGGCAGGTATATTCAGATGCATTATTCTAAAAACAGTAACGCTCTTTGAAGGAACAGATTCGTAATAGTTGCATTAAGAGCTTTAGGGACAAAATGAACATTTTTCAAAATAAGGTTTAATAATGAAAAGGTCAAGTTTTAGGTGCAGTAAAATATTTACAGAAAAATAAAAGTACAAAGTGAGACAAAATTACAGCGAAAAAGAGCAGAATGAAAAAATACCTGCATTTGAAATGTCCGTGCCTAATCAGTGTTTCTAAGATGATTTCCTGGTCCTCTGATGTTTCTTGATGGTAAAATGAGAACTCCCAATTTGATCTTGACAGTCCCTTTTCTCTGAATTACCAGGGGTGGGGCCATTCCTCTCTGGCCATTCGATAAAAGAGGGCGTTTCCTTAGACAATGTCCAGGGCGGACCGTAGAGATACATGCTTCATAATCATGCATGGATCGTAACTTGTGATTGGACCGTCCGGCATATCTTACAGTAAGAAATTTAATTTCAGCTTGCATAAAGTTTTTAAATGACTCCAAACACGAGAGTTTTAAGACCTCCTAGGACCCTGGGGAGGGAATGGACTAATTCTATCCCTCCTTGGGTAACAAGGGGTGAATGTTTATACTTGAATTATCCGGGCTGAAATTCTACATTCAAATATGTAATGTTTATCACTATGGCATACGTATAGCGGAAGTTATGACTGTATGTAAGTTTTTCTAACTTTTCATGTTCCAAAGTTATTGAAAGGGTCAGAACTCCTGGGGGGTGATTTACGATATATGACCTGCCCCACATTGGTTTGTTGTATGTTTTTGTTCAAGATAAGCGGACAGGGCCTTCCTGGCCAGCCATAAACCGTAATCAGAGTCTCCTTTGTAGTTGATCTGCCAGGGACAGAGGGGGGTGTAAAGGAAAAGCTTGTTCTAACGGCCATGTTAGAAGGAGAGAGAGAAAAAAAAAAGCTTAACTATTTACATAGCTTCCCTGCCAAGATGGAGTCAGTGTCGCTTCAGGCCTGGTATAATTACTTTGCGTGGGTTTCACGCGTGATACCATCACAAGGAGCAATTTTTTTTTCTCCCTCCTGAACAGTCCCGTATGGCCCAATGAGGCCCAGCCACAGTGGGGCGAAGTCTTGGGGCCTTCCTCCCACAATGGGGAGTGGTCTCCTCCAGCCAATTCATTTTGGGGATCATCAGGAGGGGATACCGCCTAGAATTTGCATGACCACCCCAACAAAGAGTATTGGTCATGCAACTCCCCCGGTGTGCGGAGAAGGCCGAAGCCCTTCTAGGGGCTCTAAGGGAACTGGAAGACCAGAAGGTAGTGCGCAGAGTTCCATCAGAGGAAAGAGGCAAAGGGTTTTACTCACACGTGTTCATGGTGAGAAAACCCTCAGGAAGGTATAAACTCATCCTGAATTTAAAACCCTTAAACCAGTCGGTCACTTTCAAGAGGTTTTGCATGGAATCAATCTCCCACAGGACTGTTTCATGGCCTTGATCGACCTCAAGGACACCTACCTGCGCATCCCCATTGCAGAGGTCCTCCAGAAGCTCCTACGGTTGGCCTTAAAGCTAGAGGGAGAAGAGATTCACTTGCAGTTCTAGGCTCTACCATTCGGCCTGTCATCTTCCCCGCGAATATTTACCAAGGTGATGGAAGCCATGGCCCTTCTGCGTCTCAGGGGAATTGCAATCGTGGCATATCTGGATGATCTGCTTCTTTTTGCGGTCTCACCAGAACAGTTGTCATTGACACATGGAGTTCACAATAACTTTCCTGAAGTATCTGGGCTGCTTACTAAATTTAGGAAAATCAAACTTAGTACCGTCTCAGAGAATCACTTACCCTGGGATACCTTCTAGATTCCACTCAACAGAGAGAGAGAAAACCCAGAAGGTAAACAAGGCAGTAAGGTTGTTGCAATGCAATCACTTCCTTTCCAATCAGGACAGTTATGTCGGTTCTAGGTTTGTTAACGTTGGCAATCCCAGCAGTGCAATGGGCAGATCTGCATTTCTGTTCTCTCCAGGTCTTCCTTCTAAGCACTTGGGCCCACTGTCCGGAATCTCTAGATACCCAAGTGAAGGTGCCACAGCAGGTCAAAAGAGAACTGTGGTGGTGGAGGAAAGCAGAAAATCTGTCCTGGGGCCGTCTGTGGGTCACCCTAGTATCCAAGGTGCTAACCACGGACGCAAGTGCAAAAGGCTGAGGTGCCTATCTAGAGTCAAGAGTGGCGCAAGGCAACTGGGAAGCCTCAGAAAAGACAAAGTCTTCCAATTGGAGAGAGCTAAAGGCCGTATGGTTAGCACTCAAAGCCTTCCAGGAGCAGTTACAGGGCCACCATATATAGCTGAGATCAGACAACTCATCGGTTGTCGCTTACATAAACAAACAGGGCAACACAAGGAATGGAGTGTTACTGTCCCTGGCCACAGATATTCTAAGCTGGGCCGAAAGGAATGCTCTCTCTCTCACAGCAGTGCATCTGAAAGAGAACGTTATCGCGGACTTCCTTAGCAGGAAAAAGCTGAGAGCAAGCGAGTGGTCATTGAACCAGGAGGTCTTCAACCTCATATTAGAGAAATGGGGGTTTCCAGATTTGGATTTGTTTGCCACAAAAGAAAACACAAAGACTCATCTACAGGCGGTCCCCTAGTTATAAACATCCGACTTACAAACGACTCCTACTTACAAACGGAGGGAGACAACAGGAAGTGAGAGGAAATCTATACCTAGAAAGGGAAATTTACTCCTGTAAGAGTTATTATGGGAAAAAGATGTCTCCACTGATGCTTTATCACCAAGGTTTGTTTCCACAACGACCTAAAATTTTCAAAATCCAATTATCATTGGGACAGGAAGTGAGGTGAAATCTTCTGAACAGAAACCTAGACAGCAAAAAAAACATTACAGGGGTATTACCCCTTTCCCTATGATATCCAAAAAGCTCAAAAATAGTTTATTTGGCTGAAACTACACTTAAAAAATGTACCTGTTCTGACTTACAGACAAATTCAACTTAAGAATAAACCTACAGTTCCTATCTTGTTTGCAGCACAGGGACTGCCTGTATTCTTTTCCTTGAACAGATGGGAAGGTGCTCTGGGAGTCAGCGGCCTAGCAAAGGAATGGCGATTCGCAAAATGCTATGCCTTCCCTCCCCCAACCCTGCTCCCGGCGGTCTTAAGGAAATTTCAAACACAAAAGACCTCATTGATCTTGGTGGCCCCGTACTGGCCCCAAGAGGGCCTGGTTCTCATCCCTGAAGCAGCTGGCGGTAGAACCCCCTTGGTTTCTGCCATCCGGGGGGACCTTCTCTCACAAGGTCCAGTACTGTGCTCTGTGGTACAGCGGTGGAACCTCACAGCATGGCTTCTTAGGAGGGGTTGTTAAGCTCCAAGGGGACGCCATTTAATATATGGGAAGGTATGGAAGTGTTTTTGTGACTGATGAGAGAGGAATTTCTTTGACATACAGAGCCCCATTGCCATCCTGGAATTCTTACAGAATGGGGCAGATATGGGGATAGTGTTAAGCACCCTAAACGGGCAGGTTTCGGCGCTTAGCATGTTTTTGGAGAAACCAGTAGCCTCGGACCCCTGGGTGGTTTGATTTTTTAAAAATCTATAGGGAGGCTAAGACCAGTCCATTGAGCATCCTTTCCCAGGTGGGATCTTTCATTAGTTTTGCAGTCTTTAGTGGAGAACCCGTTTGAGCCTTCGTAAAATTGTTCCTTAACCCCTTCCTTACCCGGCACTTAAACCCCCCTCCTGCCCAGACCAATTTTTGGCTTTCAGCGCTGTCGCATTTTGAATGACAATTGCGCGGTCGTGCGACGTTTAGTTTGGTGGGTCCCCAGGCTCCGATGACCAAAGAGGTTTTTGTACGATTCGCGGCTTTGGACGGGCAAATCCCACGAATTGTGATAGGGGTATAGACGGGGTAAGACATTCTTAAGGTCCTACCGTTACCCCGAGACATACAGTTTCTTTAAGGAGAGAGTAGTCAGTGTTTTTGTGAAGGTATGGAAGGGTATATAATTTACCGCAGGGGAACCTCGAATTGTT
>BLSH010232367.1:219039-265885 GCA_018402905.1 Glandirana rugosa
AGAAAACACTGGATATTTAATTGTAAGCCACTAATGTGAGAAAGGGTTTAGTCTTTAAATGGTTAAACTTTCCTGATAACAGCCCGGGAGATAATTGCTTTGAAAGAAGAAGATACATTGTTGTTCCTTTATTCTTGTAACTCTCAACAACTAGAAGAAGATACATTGTTTGTTACTTTTCTTCATTCTAAGTAGAAACAAATATCCCGGGAAGCCGGGCAGCCGGCCAAGTTTAACAGCTGTTCGATTAAGCAGAGAAGGCTCTCGGCTCTCGCTGAATCTGACACGCTGTTTTAACATAGGGAGAGAAGGAACGGCTGACACTCGCCAGGACGCGATTTCTGGTCGCCATGGCGACCTGGCGCCTGGGGTTTGTCGAGGCCTGATCTATGCACATGTCTTTACACCATTACCACTATCAGTGATCGCTGCATTGGTGGCCCTTTGATTTCATAGTGCTCATTCACCTTATTTCTCTGGTTGATGCATGCAGTTTGTGATCACCATTGCTATACTAGCATGGGTGATCAAAATCACTGTTAACCCATTCATTATCTGTCATGTGTTCATTGGTCTGGTCGGGTTATATTACTTTGCAGTATTTCATCGATGTCATTTATTAATTAACCCTGAAGTGTACTTATACCCAGATGTTCCTCATACCACTGGCCATACTTCACTGAGTGGCAGTGTGCTCTGAAAGGATTTCCTGGGCTGTATACACTTATCGGGATTACCGAGTATTGTTTACATACCTATATTTATTGTGTTAAGCGTTCCCTCACCCCGGGGTGCCTGTTTTTAGACAACGTTGTCAGTTGTGTGAATCTAAATGTCATTGTGCTCTCATATGTTTTCATAATAAATTTATATTTCTGCATACACCTTTTATGCTGCTGGGTTATCCCTCCTTTTCCTATCCGGGAAGGCATGGACCTCCTTTTTGGTTAGGGGTTCTTTCCCCAACTTTGGTAGTTCAAACAAAATTTCAATACCTAACTAATAGCTAACAAACAGAAGCCTATCTAAAAACGAACTATATAGAAAATGGGGAACACCAAAAAGCAGGAAAAACTATAGATGCAGGGGGCAGAAGGGGGAAACAAAACTGGGATCAGAAACTAGGGGAAGCAGGCACAAGCAGCAGGGAACAGGATACAGTGTAGGAACAGGATAATGGCCAGCAGTATCTGGCAGCAAGCAAAACACTGAAGTGAGAGCCCTTAGTAGGGAAGGACCTAAATACACTCCCAGCAGACAGCATCAGGTGGAAGCTGATTACTAGAGTGCTGGTTAACACCTGCTGGTGGACATTGGAATTAGAGCTCTCCCCCAGGGAACCACAGCACCACCAGCAGATGATCCCACCCTACAGGAGGGACCTCTGGATGCTCCGCTGTGCCCTCCACTGGGGTCCAGAAGCTGACTGGGTATCCCGCCAACAGAGTGCAGCTGGACAGAAGGTAGGGAATCAGTAATGTCTGGTTGAACAGTGGCCCAGGAGTCGGCAAACTTCAGCTGGGCAGCGGCCAAGGAATCAGCAAAGTCTGGCTGGACAATGGACAGGGAATCAGCAAATTCCAGTTAGGCAATGCCAGGGATCCAGCAAAGTCTGGCTGGGCAGCAGCCAGGGAACCAGCACCAGCCAACTTGACAGCTGGCAGCAGGTCCTCACAGGCTAACTTGGCAGCAGACAATGAATCACCAGCAGCTGGCTTGACAGTAGACCACCAGAGGCAAGCTTGGCAGCAGACAGAGGTCCACCAGAGGTAGGCTTGGCAGCAGACCAC
The DNA here is from genome assembly GCA_018402905.1 of Glandirana rugosa. NCBI lineage: Eukaryota > Metazoa > Chordata > Amphibia > Anura > Ranidae > Glandirana > Glandirana rugosa. The sequence goes on from BLSH010232367.1 coordinate 220,830, forward strand.
TAGAGACAGGCTTGGCAATGAAAAGCAGGCCACCAGCGGCTGGCCTGGCAGTGGACCGCAGACCACCAGAGGCAGGCTTGACAGCAGACCACCAGGGGCAGGCTTGACAGCAGACCACCAGGGGCAGGCTTGACAGCAGACCACCAGGGGCAGGCTTGGCAGCAGACCACCAGAGGCAAGCTTGGCAGCAGACAGCAGGTCAACTGAGACAGGCATTGAGGCAGACTGAACTCCATCAGCAGGCATCGAGGCAGACTGAACCCCATTGACAGACATTGACGTAGACTGATCCCCATCAGCAGGCATTGAGTTACACTGAACACCATAGGCAGGCATTGAGACAGACTGGACCCCTTCAGCAGGCATTGAGGCAGACTGAATCCCATCGGGAGGCATTGAGGCAGACTAGACCCCATTGGCAGGCAGCATTGAGGCAGACTGGACCCCATCGGCAGGCAGCTTGGAAGCGGACTGAAATCCATCGGCAATCAGCTTGGTGGCAGACTTGACCCTATCAGCAGGCATCATGACAGCAGACTGGACTCCATCAGCAGGCATTATGGAGATGGACTGGACTCCATTGGCAGGCATCATGGAGGCGGACTGGACCCCATCAGTAGGCAGCATGGAGGCGTACTGGACGCCATCAGTAGGCAGCATGGAGGCGTACTGGACGCCATCAGTAGGCAGCATGGAGGCTTACTGGACCCAATCAGCAGGCAGCATGGAGGCATACTGAACCCCATCGGCAGGCAGCATGGAGGCATACTGAACCCCATCAGCAGGCAGCATGGAGGCAGACTGGACCCCATCAGCAGGCAGCATAGAATCAAAAACTAGGTGATCAATGTTTGAGGCAGCGGTGGACAATGGCAGAGTTGTGCGGGTAGAAAATAACTTTTGTTCCTTTTTCAGTTTAAATGCTGGAGTCATGCATGTGGTTACAGGACGCTGACCAGATTGTGCTGCTGGTGGGAAAGTAATAAAAAGTACTGGCGCACAAAGAGGGAAAGTTAGCAGAAGCAGAGGAAGGTGTCTGAAAGGTTGCCATGGGTAATGGAACTATAGAGGGATCCCTCAGAGTACTGGTATACATGAGGTAAGGAATATTGAGTACCAGTTGGGGTTGCTAAGGGTAATGAAGGAAATGATTCTTTAAATTTAGAGGCAGATCTGAAATGGTGTTAATCAACTGAAACTGGGGGTAGGATCTCTGACCGGGCTTGGAGCAGAGGCTGAGCAAAGTTAGTTCCCTTGTCTGACTAGGGAAATCACAGCTGTAACCCAAGCTAACATGAGCCTCAACAGGTTTGCTCAAAGAAGTTGTGTCACCTTCCACAAACTATACCAAAGACTCAACTTGAGGAATATTAAAGGGAGGAGTGAAAACATCAAGGCCGTGAGATTTAGAAAGTGCAGCTAATTCAGAACAAACCTGAAGCAGAGGCTGTATTTCTCCAAATGAAAATCTGCCCTGATCCACTAAGGCATGCACTGCCTGAATGTACTCCAGCAGTCTTTCCCCAGTGCAATTCTGCATAATCAAGTAGCAAAGATCTTTATCTTCTAACGCCAATTTCACATGACTAAGAACCTCCTCTAGATGCAGCCTAACGCAAGACAGCAAATACCCCAAATGCAATATCAATCATTTCGGAATCATTGCCAGGGATCTGCGTGGCTACACTCAGGAGACTGGGACCAGGCTGTGTATGATTTAGGGCCAGTTCACACCACAAAAATGCACTCCAGATACGTTCTGGATCAGTTTTTGTTTACAGTTCACACCACACGCAGTTCCAGTGCGTTTTTGATACAATTTGCTATGTTCCAGTACAGTTCATACTCTACATTCTTTCTGCACCGGAAACTGACTTCACTGGTGTGAACTAGAGCCATTGGAATACATGGAAAACACTGTGCATGCATTTTTAGTGCAGAAAAAAAGTGCATGGAACTGCATCTGGTGTGAACTAGCACTCAAAGCGGAGTTACACCCATATTTTTCACTCCTCACCATGCAGCACTAATGTGCATTCTTAAAATGAATTGGCATATTTTTTCTGTTCACTTACCTGATTTATGCCTAATATCTAATTTTTGCATTGCCTCCTGGGAGATCTTGGTCAGCTTGACATGGCACTGCTCCCGTAACATTTAACAGTGTCGTCTATGAAAAATCTTGGTCAGCTTGGCATGGCTGTGCCTGGGTAGTGTAAGGTATTATAGTGGCAGGTCTGGGTAGTATAGTGGCAGGTCTGGGTAGTATAAGGTATTATAGTGGCAGGTTTGGGTAGTATAAGGTATTATAGTGGTAGGTCTGGGTAGTATAGTGGCAGGTCTGGGTCGTGTAAGGTATTATAGTGGTAGCTTAGGACTGTATGTAGTGACAAGTGTGCTCAGTCACTTACAGCAAGGCTAGAGATGCAGACACCCGGGCTCCTGTGTTCTGTCCTCCTTCGGCTGCAGGATCAGCCAGTGTTTGGGAGGAGTGGAGGAGACAGCCACCAACCCTGTATGGTAACCGGGGAGAACACAGCAGGTGTATGTCAGCTGTGGACCTGGCCTGGATGAGCAGAGAGACATTGCACCTCATGTCATTATCAGTTATCAAACTGACGGGAATGTTAAGTATATCACAATGCTTGAATTGTGTTAAACTGTGTAAGTGCATTTTAAAAAGGGGGGTTTTGGAGGCTGAATAAAAGTTTTATGGAGTTACACTATGGTGCTACCATTTGTTCTTTCTGAGACCACAGCATGATCCACAACAGCCCGTGTTAAAGCGGTTGTATGCTCCCCTACAAAAAAATACCTGTAAGGCAAAGGCATAATGAGCTAGTATGCACCGCACCGCATACTAGCTCATTATGAACTACTTACCTCAGTACGAAGCTCCGTGCAGAGGGAGCGGACATCTTCCCTTGCATGCGCACGGGAGCTCTTTTTTCGGGCAAGTTCCGTCGCTACGCGTTGAGTCTTTGCCGGTACATCACTGACGTCAGCAGCTGCATGCAACTGGAATATCTCCTAAACTGTACTGTGCTTGTTAAAATATTATGTATATGTCTTCATTTGTGATTACTATGTTTCTTTTTAGAGGATACTAGCATTTGGTTAGTATATAGCGCTGCTTATTTTTATAATAATGTTAGTAATGTCTATATATAATATATACAAAATGGGGAACACCAAAAAGCAGGGGTAAAGTGGATGTTCAGGGAGCAGATGAGAAGGGGGAACCAATACTGGGATCAGGAACCAGGGGGGAGCAGATACAAGGCAAAAGGGTACAGGGCAGGAACAGGATAACGGCTAGCAGAATCGGGCAGCAAGCAAAACACTGGATCGTGAACACTTCGTAGGGGAGGACCTAAATACCCTCCCAGCAGCCAGCATCAGGTGGAAACAAATTACTGGGGGCTGCTGGGAGACACCTGCTGGTGGACACCAGAACCTCAACCCTCCACCCAGGGAACCACAGTGCCACCAGCAGGTGATCCTGGTCCTGACACTATGTTGTACATTACATAGTCCTGACCTCCGCACTATATACTCTATGTTGTACATTACATACTCCTGACCTCCACGCTATATACTCTGTTGTACATTACATACTCCTGACCTCCGCACTATATACTCTGTTGTACATTACATAGTCCTGACCCCTGCACTATATACTCTATGTTGTATATTACATACTCCTGATCCCTGCACTATATACTCTATGTTGTACATTACATCATTCTGATACTTTTTAGTCCAAATTGCAGAATCTTATACAATCTGTATATGTTCCATAGTTCGGAGATGTGCATTTTCCATCTACCCGCTGCTATATATAAGCATAATATGTATTCTATTTTGTTACACCCATTTTCTACCAGATGGACATTTTATATCTGATAATTTGATTGGAGCACAGACTTTTACATGTTGATAATAATGTGATAACATTCTCATACTTTGGAACCTTACACAGAAAGTGATAATGAGGGAGGAGTCAATAACCCAATGATGGTGGTCTTCAGGATCAGTCCAGTCTTCATCTTGGTTGTTCTCCCCCCATCCTCACTCTCTGACCTCTGGTGGGGCTCAGCCCCGCTGTTATTCATGACTAAATAAGGAAGTGCAGGATTTCTTGTGTTGGGAAGATGGCAATGAGTGATAGATGGGGTGGGGACACTCATTCTATAATCCCCCCATCACTGTCACTCCTATAAAAGACAGTTCTGGTTGTTTCCTCACTCTCTGACTAAGGTCCATGAATAAAGAAATGAACTGGTAGGAGATCAGAGGAGCCATTTACTTGTTACCTTGAGGGGGGAATTGTAAGATCCTCAGAGACAAAGCTTCCTGATGTGGGCGGAGTCCTAGTTTAGGGGAACCAATCAGCTCATGTCTATTAATAATCTTTTTATTTCTATTTTATTAGATGGACGGGAGATGAGGAAAACCTCAGAGGATTGTCTCACTTTGTCTCCAGACTGTAAAGTAGAAGATGAGGACATCACACAGTATAGTCCAGGAGAAAACCTGGCTACCTCAAATGTCCATCCGGCACCACACAGTGTAGATGGACCATCGTATTCCTCTTATCCTGAGGAACCTCAGACTGTGAGAGACGGTGCCACCCTTCCAACAGATAAAAGGTTTACCTGTACTGAGTGTGGGAAGTGTTTCCATTTTAAATTTAATCTTGATGAGCATAAAAGATCTCACACAGATAAGAAGCCGTATTTCTGTCCTGAGTGTGGGAAATGTTTTTTAAGGAAATCTCATTTGTCCACACATCAGAGATCTCACACGGTGCAGAAGCTATTTTCCTGTCCTGTGTGTGGGAAATATTTTGTACAAAAATCACAGCTTGTCACTCATCAATCATCGCACATGGAAAAAAAATCATATTCCTGTCCTGAGTGCGAGAAATGTTTTTCTCTGAAGTCCAGCCTTCGCAGACATCAGAAACTGCACACCGGGGAGAAGCCATATTCCTGTTCTGAGTGCGGGAAATGTTTTGCACGAAAATCTGAATTTGTCGCACATCAGAGATGTCACACAGGGGAACAGCAGTATTCCTGTCCGGCACCACACAGTGTAGATGGACCAGCGTATTCCTCTAATCCTGAGGAACCTCAGACTGTGAGGGACGGAGCCGTCCTTCCAACAGATAAGAGGTTTTCCTGTACTGAGTGTGGGAAGCGGTTTCATTCTAAATCCAATCTTAATGCGCATAAAAGATCTCACACAGGGGAAAAACCGTATTCCTGTCCTGAGTGCGGGAAATGTTTTTCAAAGACTTCCAGTCTCTACAGACATCATAAATCTCACACAGGGGAGAAGCCATTTTCTTGTTCAGAGTGTGGGAAATGTTTTGTAAATAAATCCCTTCTTGTCACACATCAGAGGTTTCACACAGGGGAGAAGCCATTTTCCTGTCCTGAGTGCGGGAAATGTTATTCAGAGAAGTCACATCTTCATGCTCATCAGAGATTGCACACAGGTGAGAAGCCACATTCCTGTCCTGAATGCGGGAAATGTTTTTCAAGGAAGTCCATTCTTTCCATACATCTGAGAACTCACACGGGGGCAAAGCCGTATTCATGTCCTGAATGTGGGAAATGTTTTGCAAATAAACAACGTTTTGTCATACATGAGAGGTCTCACACAGGGGAGAAGCCGTTTTCGTGTGCTCAGTGCGGGAAATGTTTTTCAGACAAGTTCTCTCTTTTCAGACATCAGAAGTGGCACACAGGGGAGAAGCCGTTTACTTGTTCTGAGTGTGCAAAATGTTTTGTAGATAAATCAGATCTTGTTACACATCAGCGATCGCACACAGGGGAGAAGCCATATTCTTGTTCTGACTGTGGGAAATGTTTTTCAGGGAAGTCCAATCTTTACAGACATCAAAGATTGCACACAGGTGAGAAGCCACGTTCTTGTCCTGAGTGAGGGAATTGTTCCTCACTGAAGTCCTGTCTTCCTGTACATCATGGATCCCACACAGCGAGGTGTATTAGTGTCTTGAGTGTGGGGAAATGTCTTCTATATGAATATTGCTAGACATGTGGGGAAGAAGCACACCCTGATATACACCTCAGATATACTCCATGGCTGATCTTCATTATGTAAGAAACAGTTTATAAGGAGATCAGAGATCACCAAAGACATGGATGAAGTGTTGTACCGTGTTGGCCATTGATAGCAGTAGAAAAATAAAAATTGAGTCATTACCTTTCATTGGCTGAGTGCATTTTGTGGTGTAAGCTTTTGAAAACACTTTAGAAGTCTATTTTTTAAATATTTTTGGAGACATGTCACAAGCAATTATCGAGCCATGACAAATATTGGCCGTATTTGATTTCATACAGTAATTGCTTATGATACTTGGCGCCATATTTTGGCATTGCTTTTTATTTACTGCATTATAGCCAATAGATGGAGCTGACGATGGTATGAAATCACTGAATAGGTGGAACATATTACCACTTAATAATAGATATAAAAATAAAGTAGTGCAAAAATCATAAAGGTGATCATTGCTCTAATGCTTCAATAGTTAACATCCATATGAGAAAGTGCATAAGTCTTAATGTATAAACGTAATAGTGTCATGTACCTAGTGGACGAGTCTGACTTATGCAGTGGGTAACCTCCCTTACTACCCTGACTCGGGAACCCCTGGTACAGTAGACAGGTGGCTCGGGAGTGCAGGATGGCACGAGGGTCGGACTGGGTCACTGGTGTTGGTAGAAATCCGTTGGTCACAAGAAGCATGGTCATACAGGCCGTGTCGTGAAGCGGGCTGGCGGTGCAGTGCAAAAGGAGCAGGCAGAAGGATGGTCGGGTACAGGCAGGGTCGTCAGCAGGCAGGCAGCAGAAGTACAGGAGGGCTAGGCAGAAGAGTGGTCGTAGGCAATCAAGAGGTCGGTGCAGGCAGGCCGGGTTGCAGGAACAGGTCACTCAGGAACACACACCAAACGCTGTAGATCAGTCAGCACTTGCTGCAGGGTGCACTCTGATCAAATACAGCCAATTGGCGCCGTTTCCGGTGCGTGTGTGCGAATGCGCACAAGTGCTAAAAAGCACAAAAAGGTGCAAACAGTCCTTTTAGGCACCTGTCTTCTTCTAACAAATAGTCAATATACAAATGATCCAATAAAGTGCTTCAAGTAGTAATAAAGTGCTTCAAGTGGTAATAAAGTGCTTCAAACTCAGTGTGTGTCTTCATGTGCTGAATGCTCCATTAAAATCGCCTTAAGCTGTTGTGTCTTGGATGTCAGCGATGGGGTCAGTCACCATAGGTCTGTATACTCCTTCCCTGTGGCTCCAGTGTGTTTAAGCTCCCAGCGTTCATATTTGGTCAGCGGAACATAAAGGATTAAATGGAAGGGACCCTCATGGTGTATTGTAAACAATGAATCGTTTATTTAATAGTAGATGCTTACATTAAAATTAGGTAAAATAGGTAATGCTACAATGTAAAGTAGTGAGTGTACAGCTTGTATAACAGTGTAAATTTGCTGTCCCCTCAAAATAACTCAACACACAGCCATTAGGCCTCATACACACGGACGTTTCTAAAAAAATAAACAAAACGTTGGGCCCGACGTCAAGGAAAAAAAGTCAGCGTTTTTCGGCGTTATGCATCGGCATTTTTGAGCGTCGGCGTCAATAGGCATTTTTTTTTAAAAATCATCCCTCTGCTATTTTTCAACCTAAAAACGTCGGCGTCAAAAAACGCCGGAAAACACCGGTACAATATTAGGTGGCGTTAGTTGGCGTTTTGTGGCATCAAAAAATGTCAAAACGTTACAGCCTCAGAACGCGCTGGCCGTGGGTTCTACTTTCAGCTCACTAACGCCGACGCCATCTACAGCTCAAAAACGTTGGTGTTTTTATGGGGCCATTGACTAACATGGAGAGCTGCAAAAAACGCCGGCGTCAAAAAACGCCGGACGTTTCTAAAAAAATAAACAAACCATCGGGCCCGACGTCAAGGAAAAAAAGTCTGCGTTTTTCGGGGTTATGCATCTGCGTTTTTGAGCGTTAGCGTCAATAGGCGTTTTTTTAAAAAAATCACCCCTCTGCTGTTTTTCAACCTAAAAACGTCGGCGTCAAAAAACGCCGGTACAATATTAGGTGGCATTTGTTGGCGTTTTGTGGCGTCGGCGTCAAAAAATGCCAAAACTTTACAGCCTCAGAACGCACTGGCCGTGGGTTCTAGTTTCAGCTCACTAACGCTGACGCCATCTACAGCTCAAAAACGTTGTTTTTTTATGGGGCCATTGACTAACATGGAGAGCTACAAAAAACGCCAGAAAACACCGGCGACAAAAAAAGTCCGTGTGTATGAGGCCTTAATGTCTAAACCTCTGGCAACAAAAGTGAGTGCACCTCTAAGTGAAAATGTCCAAATTGGGTCCAAAGTGTCAATATTTTGTGCAGCTACCATTATTTTCCAGCACTGCCTTAACCCTCTTGGGCATGGAGTTCACCAGAGCTTCACAGGTTGCCACTGGAGTCCTCTTCCACTCCTCCATGATGACATCACGGAGCTGGTGAATGTTAGAGACCTTGCCCCCCTCCACCTTCAGTTTTCAGGGCAGAGGGGGGCCCCCAGGGCTGACCCTACTATGGGTCCTGCTGGGCCCATTGGGCTGCCATCCCCATTCACAGCTCATCCATCCCCATCCATGGCTCATCCATCCACGCTCATCCATCCCCACCCATGCTCATGCATCACCATCCACAGCTCATCCATCCCCACCCAAGGCTTATCAATCTCCATCCATGCTCATCCATCCCCACCCATGGCTCATCCATCCCCACCCACGGCTCATCCATCCCCACCCACAGCTCATCCATCCCCATTCGTGGCTCATCCATCCCCATCCATGGCTCATTCATGCTTATCCATCCATGGCTCATTCATTCTTATCCATCCCCATCCACGGCTCATCCATCCCCATCCATGGCTTTTTCATTCTCAGCCATATCTCATCCATCCCCATCCATGGCTCATTCATAAGGTATATAAAGTGTAGCGCTGCACTTTATCTACGTTATACTGCTTACACAATTTTGTTGGATTGTAGTGCCGGCTGATTCATTTTTTCGAAAATCGCAGTATTTTTCTCTTTGTTTTGCATGGCTCATTCATGCTCATCCATCCACATCCATGGCTCATTTATGCCTCATTCATGCTCATCAATGCCATATCAGTGATCATCCGTGCCACATCAGTGATCATCCATACCACATCAGTGAATATTCATGCCACATCAGTAATCATCCAGGCCACATCTGTGGCACATCAGTGATTATCCATACCACATCACTGATCATCCAGGCCACATCAGTGCTCATCCATGCCACATTAGTTCTCATCTGTGCCACATCAGTGCTCATCCGTGCCACATCCATGTCACTACAGTGCCCCACAAAAGTGTAATAGGTAGTGTAGCCAATTGTCCTCTTAGGGGTGGCTGGTTGATGTGGTTCATCTGATCACAGTGCCCTCAATCACACTTTTTTATCCGGAGACACAGAACAAGCTGGTACTTTGTTTTTGTTGTTTTATTAGGGATAGGGTAGGGACGATTGTGGGATGTCCAGGAATTGAACAGTTCTGTACATGGGACCTCTATATACACCTGCAGTATATACACTTCTCCATCTTCCTCCAGCACTGACAGTTGCGGACCGTTACTCTCCTTTTACTTCTCTCCTGCACAACACTTGCTTCTCACAGGTGAGACCTGAAAGGATATTTATCAGGTCTGCAACATCTTCTGCCCTAGCTAGCACATGGTGAGGTCTACTGTAGTTGAAGCAGGACCTCTGGACCACCCATTACAGGCTGGGGCTAATAGCCTCCATTGTGTAGCAAAGTACTGAGTGCTAGCTGGCCTGATGGACTACTACTCCCGGCCTATCTTCCTCCAGGCCCTGTCAGCTCCTCCAGCTGCGATGGCCCTCTCCACTACCACAGCAACATACTGACTTCTGCATCCTTCCCAGATTGTCTCTCACCCCAATCTGCTCCGGCATGCCTCAAACAGTTTCCCAGGGTATGTTGTGGGCTGTCGTGGCCCAGGGGGAGCCCCCAGTCTGGGGGGGGGGTGACCCCAGGCTTAGAGAGAGCTTGGGTGCAGCCAGGAGGAGTGAGACATTGGTGGCTGGCACAAGGCAGAGTGGAAAGGACAGTAGGAGAGAGCACTATCTGGCTCTAGTCTACACTCCTTTTACCACAACAGACTTACTGAACTGGAAGACCCATAACCCCTCTTACACTGAGAAGCCCCAAGCAATGACTGACCTGTTTCGGTCAATAATCCAAACACATAAACCTACCTGGTCTGACTGTCAACAACTTCTACTAACTGTTTTTAATACTCAGGAAAGACACGGAATTAACCAGGCAACTCAGACGTATGTGGAAGAGTTAGGAAAACTCCAGTGGGACCCCCCTGGCTGGGTGGGAGATCATTGCCCAAAAGCAAACCCACTCTGGGACCCGAATATGCAGGTTGATATGGAAAAGCTTCACCTTTATCGGACAGCAAAATCCTTCAACAGGCCAATGAAAGCCTGGGACACTTTTATGAAAGACTATGTGAAGCTTTTAGACTGTATACCCCCTTTGATTCAAAGGCAGACGATAGCAAGAATTTGGTAAACACAGCTTTTGTCAGTCAATCTGCAAGAGACATTAAAGTGGTTATATCATCATTTCTCTATTTTTTCTATTACAATGCTATCAGTAAGACTATTTCATAGCGCTGTATGTCAGCGCTCCTACCTCCTTCATTCTTCATATATCTGCATTTTCTTTTGCTGTGACGTCACCCACACATGCAGTATATCGCAATTTTCCGGCAGGCCAGGACTCCACCGTAAATATGCTTGGGCTATACGGGTAGCATCATTTCCTATTGCTGACGTCAGCCCCCCAACAACTCGCAAGACAGAAAAGGAGGAGCGGAATGTTGCTTACAAAAAGTCCCATGCGTGCGACGTCACGGGTGAAGGAGAGAGGGACGGAGACACAGACAGCACTACAGTGGAGAGCAAACAAAATATATTATAAAACTCATCGAAAAGAAGAGGCCGGAATTTATTTTGTAATGCGCATGCACGGGATTAGAGACTGGAATAATAAGTGAGAGCAGAAATAGGGAACTGTACAAGACGCGGAAGCCCTCATTTAACATGGTGGCGCCGAACAGGATTGCAGAACGAAAATAGAATATATTTTATATACAGTAAGAGTATGTTTCATTTATTCTAAATAAGATAGTTTAACTAACAATACGATATTATATTGTATGAGTTAAAAGAAAAATGCTTTAAAAGAAAATCACAGAAATAGGAAGAATTTGCAGCAATGAACCTCAGCTGCTAAAAATAGCCCCAAAAGTGTTTGTTAACAGGGATATAGAATCTAAACGAGAGGATGACCGAAAGATGAAGAAGAAAGTTGATTTATTAGCTGAAGCCCTGACTGAAAAAGTACAGAGAACCAGAGAATGCTCCGATGGAGGCTTGAGAGGGGGTAGAGGGAATTATGTGCCAAAATTAGGAAGAAACCAGTGTGCATATTGCAAAGAGGAAGGACATTGGAAACAGGATTGTCCTCACAGAGGACCTGAGAGGCGGGAAACGGACCTTGCCAGAAAGGAGTCATGGGGAGGACAGGTTTAGAACGGACGCTATGAGAGAAAGAGACAAGAGAATGAATATTTTGTGGAACTAACAGGCTCAGTGTACCCAGACAACGACCAGTACTGAGGCCGACCGGGCTCCATCTTGTTAGGTCCCCAGGAGCCCTTGGTCACCGCTAATATAGGGGATCGCCAGACAAACTACTATTAGATACAGGGGCTCAATATTCAGTGATGACCCAACAAATAGCCCCTCTCTCTAACAAACAAATCACTATTGTAGGAGCCACAGGAAATAAAGTTAAAAGACCTTTGCTGACAAAAAGACTTTGTAGCCTGGGTGGACATCAAGGCCAACATCCGTTCCTCTATATGCCAGACTGTCCTATTCCCCTACTGGGTAGAGACTTACTTGCAAAACTCAGAGCCCACATATACTTTCAATCTGACGGACAGGTTGCACTACAATTGCCCCATCCCTCTGAGGCCCACATCATGGCCCTCAATATGCCAAAAGAGGAAGACTAGAGAATGGAAAATGTTCACTCTGACAGAGGAACCACTCCCTATAGGACTCCACCACATCTCGGGAGTATGGGCAGAAGACAATCTGCCAGGATTAGCCAGGCACATCCCACCAATCCTCATTGAATTAACATCAGGAGCCACCCCAGTCAGTCTGAAACAATACCCAGTCTCTCAAAAAGCCCTGGCAGGAATACAAAAGTATTTGAACAAGTTCCTGCACTATGGGATTCTGAAGCCCAGTCAGTCACCCTGGAATACTCCTCTTCTCCCAGTACAGAAGCCTGGAACAATGGACTACCATCCTGTTCCATACCACAGAGCTGTTAATCAGGCTGTAACGACCATCCACCCAGTGGTGCCGAACCCCTATAACCTGTTGGGACTGATACCTGGGAAAGCCACCCATTTCACAGTCCTAGATCTGAAAGGTGCCCTCTTCTACCCTCAGAGTGGCAGAACAATCCCAGCGCATTTTTGCCTTTCAGTGAGAAGACCCAAAGACTGGGGGTAAGGGACAATTGACATGGACATATTTACCCCAGGGATTCAAAAACTCCCCCACCTTATATGGCGCAGCCCCAACCCAAGACCTAAAGCCCTTCAGGTCAGACCCTGAGAGTAGAGTCCTTCTTCAGTATTTGGATGACCTCTTGAGCTCTGCCAGAAGTAAAGAGGAATGCCTCCAAGCCACAAATGAACTGTTGCAGCTACTGAGGCAGGCTATAAGCTATCCAGGAAGAAGGCTCAATTATGCCAAGAGACTGCAAAATACCTGGGGTTCAGGGTATTGCAAGGTCAGAGACAGTTGGGTGAAGACAGGAAAGAAGCTGTTTGTCAGATCCCCACCCCAATCAGCAGACGCCAGGTGCATGAGTTCTTGGGAGCAGTAGGATTCTGCCGGATTTGGATACCGGACTTTGCCACAAAAGCCAAACCCCTCTATGAATCCACAAAAGAGGGAGAAAAATAACCCTTTTATGGGAAGAACAACAAGACCAAGCATTCCAAAACATTAAGACTTCCCTAATGCAGCCCCCTACCCTAGGCCTACCAGACAGCCAGAAATTATTCTACCTGTACATCAGTGAAAAACAGGGGATAGCAGTGGGAGTCCTGACACAGTACCTGAAATCATGGCAGTGCCCTGTAGCATACCTTGCAAAGCAACTGGACACTGTAGCTCAGGGATGACCACCTTGTTTGTAGACCATCACAGCAACAGCCCTATTAGTGGCCAAAGCTGACAAGCTGTCGTTGGGTCAGGAAACCTATGTCTGAGTCCCACACCAAGTACAGGTACTGATGGATTACAAGAGAAATCACTGGTTCACAAACAGCCGCATGGTCAAATACCAAGCCATGCTGTTTGAAAATCCCCGAAATTCATTTAGAGACTGTCAGTACCCTAAACCCAGCCACTCTGCTCCCCACTCCACAACACCCTCCCTAACACATGACTGTCTTCAGGTGATGGATGAAGTCTATGCAAGTCGACCTGACTTGAAAGACAGCCTCTTGGAAAAGCCAGATCTATAGTAGTTTACTGACGGCTGCATCTTTGTAAAAGACGGGGTCCGTTACGCAGGCTATGCAGTAGTCACACAGGAGGCGGTAATAGAGGCAGGAGCCTTACCACAGGGTAACTCAGCACAGAAAGCGGAACTGATTGCACTGACCAGAGCCTTACAGTTGGCAGCGGGACTGAGACTGAATGTCTATGTAGACTCTAAGTATGCCTTCCTGACCCTTCATGCACATGGGGCCCTGTATAAGGAGAGGGGACTTATTACATCTGGAGGGAAGAGCATTAAATATGGGACAGAGATACGGGAACTCTTATAAGCAGTATGGGCCCCCTCTGAAGTTGCAGTGATCCACTGCAGGGGCCATCAGAAGGGAGGCTCCCAAGTAACCAGAGGGAATAGCAAAGCAGACCGAGCAGCCAAGGATGCAGCATTGCAGCGGCCCCCACAACAGATAATGGCCCCTCTATTCCCAGCACCGCTCTCTGAATGGGACCCAGTCTACACAAATGCAGAACAAGAATGGCTAGAGACTGAACCGGAAAGTACAGGGAAGATCACTGGTATCAACTAAATGGAATGGGAGAATTGTTATCCCAGCCGCTGTAGCAGCTGAATTAGTGTCAGAATTTCACAAAGGAGCACACATGGGAAAAACAGCCATTGAAAGTGCCCTAGAAAGACATTTTTATATTCCCCGGCTATCCACACTAGCATGAGTTGCAGCCAATAGATGCATAGAATGTGCCCGAAATAACCCAACACAAGGATCCGTGCCAGCCCCTGGAGTACAAGCTGTAGGGACCTCACCCATGGAAGAACTAATGGTTGATTTCACTGCTATGCCCCCAGCAGGAAAGTTTCAAATATTTGCTAGTAGCCGTTTGCACCTACTCAGGTTGGGTAGAGGCATGGCCCACACGGACTGAGACTACAAAAGAAGTGGTCAGATGCCTGACTCAGGAGATTATCCCCAGATATGGAATCCCCTCCACCATAGGCTCAGATAATTGCCCTGCCTTTGTGCACAAATGCCTCCAGGAATTAACTACAGCACTTAAGATTACTTGGAAACTGCACACTGCGTATAGGCCCCAAAGCTCTGGAAAAGTGGAACAAATGAATTGCACCCTTAAGTTACAACTAGCCAAGCTTTGTCAGGAAACCCTACTGAAATAGATCTTGATGTTGCCCATTGCTTTGCTGAGAATTCGGAGGGCTCCAATCAAGAGGACACATTTGTCCCCTTTTGAAGTACTGTATAGTAGGCCATACCTCCCAACTTTCTGAGATGGGAATGAGGGACACCTATTAGCAAAATTATGTAGGCATAGGACACATACCCTACCACGCCCCCTTAGAGGAGAATTATACCAAAAAAAAATGATTGGTTAAACCCACAAGTGTTTTCTTTTACCACTACTATTCCTTTATAATGGCTTTTGGTATTTACAGATGCAGCAATTTAGAATTTGGATGAGAGTTTTAGCATTGTAAAACACTTTTGGATAAATAGTGCATTTTATATACACCTATATAAATCAGACCAAAATGAGGAGGAAAGAGGGACAGAGGGACTTTGTTCCAAATCAGGGACAGTCCCTTGAAATCAGGAACAGTTGGGAGCTATGTGGTAAGCCCCCACCCATCATAAAGGGTATCAAGGGAGATTTACACTAAATAGGAGGGGTGGTGAATCGTGAATTGTTATAAAGACTCGGGGAGAGTATGCAGGAAATAGGGAAATGGGTTCAGGAGAAACTCCCCATCAGCCTGTCAAACTCAGTACACCCCTTTGTACCAGGAGATGCAGTATGGGTAAAAGAGTGGAACCTAACCCCTTTAGGGCCCAGATGGAGAGGTCCTTACACTGTTCTGCTATCTACCCCAACAGCCATTAAGGTGGCCGAGGTGATCCTCTGGAAACATCACTCCAGGGTAAAGTGAGCGGCTGACCACACTTGGCAAAGTGCAATAGATCATCAAGACCCCTTAAGACTGAGATTGACCAGAGAAATCAGAGGGAAGAACTCCAGCCCTGCTTTCCTCACACAACCGAGAGCTGCGGAATCGACGCATTTGCTCAGAGAAGCTAGGAACCGGTTGTTCTAGGGAAGAATGGAACTATTGTTCCCAGTGGAACTGTGTTGCTTGGAAAACATGGGCAGGGACGAACCAGGATGCTACCCTGCAGTCCTTGCCCAGTTTCCTTTCCAGCTGTTCAGTAGGGAGTTGCACCCCTGTAAACTTCACCATAAATAACCCTGCCCAATTTTTGACACAATGGGGTAATGCGTTCGGGGTAAGCATTCATGGGAAAGGGTCAGACCCCGGAACAATTGTGTAACTATCAATAGAGAACAGAACACAGAAAAGCGCCACTCATCAGCTATTCCACTCCCTTTATGAGGAACTGGCCACCAGTATAGAAATACCCCCTAGTACCAAGAACCTGTTTATAGAATTGGCAGAAAGAGTGGCTGACAACTTAAAGGTATCAAATTGTTATGTGTGTGGGGGACTAATATGGGGAACAGTGGCCCTGGGAAGCCCGAGAGATAGATTACAATGTACCATTCAATGTCACATCTGAGAAACCTTCTGAGCGAGTGAAATCAGAATAGCATCTGAAAACCTCTATAATTGGGGAGTACTGTATAGCCAGATCAGGTCCCCTGTATAAAACTCATGTAGGAGAGATGGCCTGCTTAGGACAGCAGATTTACAATGACACTTCTAAAAATATATCCTGGTGGAGTGAAAAAGATATGCCCATGCCTGACCCACACCCTTTTGCTAGATTCCCCCACTTAAAGGGTGTTTGGGAAGATCCAACAAAGGAATTTGAATGGAAGGCCTCAGAGAATATGTACTGGGTTTGTTGGAATAAAGCCTACTCAGAGCTTCCCCAAGACAGGACCGGAGCTTGTATCCTGGGTACATTGAAACCCTAATTTCTCTTACGTTCACTGACAGACGCAGCCCTTCTTTTGACAAGTGGGTTATATTCACATCCTACCAGGAGTAGACCTAGGCAAATAGAAAGAAAGCAAGCTGACCCCTCCCAGGGGGCCGTCCTCTCTCTCACATATAACCCCCCTGCTGTGCATAGCTTATCAGTTTTATTATGCCTAATGCAAGGAGTTAGACCTGGTTCCCTTATGGGACCTGCGGTTTCTTTTTTTGTGCTACCGCTTTTTTATTTTTTTTCAAGCTTTCTGATGAAGACTGCTATCAAGAAGCCGGCTGGGGCATAGAGGATATCCAGAATCCTGTACTATCCCCAGCGCGGCTGACTGATGCGAGCTAACCCTAGCCGTGGCAGGGTCCGCCGCATCGTGCCCTTTCCGCGCGGGTGGCCAGTGGGTGACCCCCACTTGCGCCCAGTGACCGGACTTTGTTCCCGTCCAGGGGCCTGTGGCCTGCAGCATTCCTCTCCGGCAGGGGTGGAAGGTCTGCAACCGGGTGGCTACCCGCTACACCGTCGGACTGGTGAGTGACCCCGTCTCCCCCCCTAGGGACGCGGAGGGGGGGTGGGCTGGGCGCTTGTGGCGGTTTGGGCTGGCCGGTGGAGGGCCTATGTTCTAGGGCAGGTTTTCCTGGGTGTTTTCGCCCCCCCTCCTACACCCTTTCCCCCTACCCCGCACCGCACCCCGCACTTAGAAGTCGCCATGCGGCGATCCGCCGCCATTTTGCGTCAGTTTGCTGCCATTTTGCCGGATTTTGGCCTCTAGTGTCGAGCGGCGGCCATTTTGCCGTAGTCGCGGCCTGTTCATCAGGCTTTTGGCCTTGTGCGACCGCTTAGCGGCCATTTTGGATGTGCCTGGGGAAGGAAAAAACGCGCGTTTGCAGCCGATGCTTCCTCTTTCACCCTGGAATGGTGTGGACGGCACAGGCTCTCTGACTGGCGGTCACTAGCACTCCTACTGGGACGCAGCGCTTTGAGAGGCAACAAACAGCAAGTATAGCTGGGCTCTCCCTGGGGTGCTGATTGCGGTGGGTGCAGTCCTCCTGGGTTTTTTCTCCCCTGGTTGATCTGTGGGGCTGCATTGTGGGGGTGTCAGGTCCCTTCTGTTGTCAGTGTACTGGGGCGCAATGGCGGCTGAACCTGCGGGTCCCTCCAAGGAGGAGCCAGCGGAAGCGCAAACTGCAATAGGGACTTTGGTGTCCCTGGACCAGTTGAGGTCAGTATTTGGGGAATTTTTTCCCTGGGAGGGGCCGTTTGAAGGAGGAGGGGGTGCTGCGGGGGCCCCTAAGAAATGTCCACCCCCTCCTCCTTCATCGGGGGAAGAGTCTGAGCCGGAAGTGGCCTCGGTGGTCACGGGGACCCCAGTGGAACTCTCTAAGGGTGAGCTGGGGGTCTCGGACGGCGAGGAAGACCAGGGGGCCTCGGTTGCGTGCGAGAAGGCGCTGGTGGCCGCACTTATCGCTGATGTTTGTGCTTCTTTGCGACTGGACCAAGCAGAGGAGTCGCAGGACACTGCATACGTCTGCGGGTTTGCTAGGCCACCCAGGTCTCCTAGGGCTTACCCTCATGATCAATTCTTTGACCATTTGGTCTATAGGGAATGGCAGCGTCCGCAGAATTCCTTCGCCCTGCCCAAACGCTTCGCTATATGCTACCCGTTTGAGGAAAGCTTTGTGAAGAAGTGGGTATCCCCCACAGTGGACCCTCCGGTGGCTCGCCTGAATAAGGCAACAACCATTCCCTTGGAGGGGTCCCCCTCCTTTAAGGATCCGGCCGATAGGTGGACAGAGACTGTGTCTAAGGCACTTTTTTTGCAGGCGGGATCAGCCATGAGACCGGCTCTGGCGTCAGCTATGGCAGCACAATCTCTTACCGATTGTGCGACTGAGTTGCAAACTGACTTGAACGGCGGAAGGCCGCTTGAGGCGTCGCAGTGAGCAGACCATCTGATAGATGATCTTCGGTACCTGTGTGAAGCAGCTCTGGACCTGCTTCCCATGTTGTCCATGTCTGTTTTCGCAGTCATTATCAAACGGGTGCTGTGGTTACGCTCTTGGTCGGGTGACCATGCGTCTAAGAAGGGTCTCACGGATCTCCCTTTTCAGGGCGGTCTGCTATTTGGGGCGCAGTTGGATGAAATCATTAAGGATTTCACTGGGGGGAAGGGTTCTCCCGGAGCCCAGGTGGCGGGAGTTCCGCCGTAAGCAGGGTCCTGCTCCTTCGGGTCAGAAGAGGTTTTTTCGTGCGCCCGGTGCAACGGGCAAGGGTTCGAGGCCCGGTAAGGTTACCTCGGGGCTCGGTAATTGACCCTGGCAATGCAAGAGCGAAAAGACAGAGGATAAGTCCTCCTCCGCATGATGGGCTGCCCCCACCCGACTCGCGGGTGGGGGGCCGACTTCTGGGGCTTCGCAGACAGGTGGACTGCCCGCATTTCCAACCGGTGGGTGCAGGAAGTGGTGTCCTCCGGGTACAGGATAGAGTTCAGCACTCTACCCCCAGACAGGTTCTTCCCATCGAACTTGAGGGGCGTCGGGAGGCCCTCCTAAGGGCTGTTCAGGCACTCCCCGACCAGGGGGTGATCGTGCCAGTACTTTCTTTGGAAAGGTTCCACGGTTTCTATTCAAACCTATTTGTGGTCCCCAAAAAGGGGGGGTTCAGGCCAGTTCTGGACCTAAAGGCGCTAAACCACTTTGTGAAAGTGCGAAAATTCAGAATGGAATCTGTCCGTTCGGTCGTGGCCGCCCTGCACCAAGGGGACTTGATGGCGTCTCTGGATATCAGGGACGCATACCTCCACGTTCCCATTTGTCTCCGGCACCAGCGCTTCCTGTGCTTTGTGGTGGGAGATCTTCATTACCAATTCGTGGCACTTCCCTTCGGTCTGGCCTCGGCTCCTCGGGTGCTCACCAAGCTGGTAGCTCTGGTGCTGGCGCTGTTGAGGCAGAGGGGCATCGCGGTGGTAGCTTACCTTGACGACCTACTCCTGAGAGCGGAGTCTGCATCGGCTCTGGAGGAGAACGTGGCTATCACCATGGCCTCATTGAGGGACTTCGGCTGGCTGATCAACCTGCAGAAGTCGTCTTTGACCCCGTCCTGTCGACTGGAATATCTGGGTCTGATTCTGGACACGGGGCAGGCGAAGGTATTCTTACCTCCGGCCAAGTTACTGACTCTGCAAGCAGCGGTACGTACCCTGCTGTCACGCCAGTGGTCCTCATTACGGTTCTGTATGCGGGTGTTGGGGCTCATGGTCTCGGCCTTCGAGGCGATACCTTACACCCAGAGTCACACTCGGCTCCTTCAGCGAGCGATTCTGTCACGATGGGACAAGTCTCTGCTGTCCCAGGACCGGCTGATCAGATTGGATCATCAGACCAAGGGATCATTAGCTTGGTGGCTTCGGGCCACGGCCCTGAAGTTGGGGAAGTCCTTCCTTCTTCTGAATTGGTCGATAGTCACGACGGACGCCAGCCAATCGGGCTGGGGAGGGGTCCTGGGGCAGCTGTCTGCTCAGGGCCGTTGGTCGGCGCAGGAATCTTGCCTTCCGATCAATGTACTGGAGTTGAGGGTGCTCAGGCTTTGCCTCTTCCACTGGATGGTAAGGCTGCGCGGCCTCCCGGTTCAGGTTCAGTCGGACAATGCCACGGCGGTGGCGTATGTGAACCATCAGGGCGGAACAAGGAGCTCGGCAGCAGCTGCAGAAACGGCTATAATTCTGAAAAGGGCAGAACTGCACGTGCCGGCAATCTCCGCATTTACATTCCTGGCGTAAAAAATTGGCAGGCGGACTTTCTCAGTCGCCAGATGCTGGATCAGGGGGAATGGTCCCTACATCCAGAGGTGTCACAAGTGGGGCATGCCAGACGTGGACCTCATGGTGTCCAGGTTCAATCACAAGGTGCAGACCTTCGTGTGCAGGACAAGGGACCAGTTGGTGGCCGCCACGGACGCGTTGGTAGGGTCGTGGGGTGAGTATCGGCTCCTGTACGCCTTCCCTCCCTTCAAGCTTCTACCGCGGTTACTACACAGATTAGAAGCGGAGGGGATTCCGACAATCCTGGTGGCCCTGGATTGGCCTCGGCGTCCTTGGTACGCCGACGTGGTGCGAATGGTGGCAGATGTTCCCTGGCGTCTTCCACTGCGAGAAGATCTCCTGTCACAGGGACCCATTCTGCACCATGCTTTACCCTCGCTGGCTTTGACGGCTTGGCTATTGTGTCCCAGGTGTTGAGGGATAGGGGTGTCGCTAACTCCGTGATCCCTACCATGCTTAAGGCGCGCAAGTGTACTTCTCGCAAGATTTATCATCGCACCTGGAAGGCCTATATTGCTTGGTGCGAGGCGGGGTTTGGAACCCCCGCTCTTACGTGGTGTCCAGGGTCCTGACTTATTTGCAGCAGGGCCTGGATAAAAAGTTGGCATTGAGTACCCTCAAGGGTCAGATTTCAGCTCTGGCGATTCTTTTTCAGCGGCCTTTGGCGTCGCATTCTTTGATTCGTACATTTGTACAGGGTGTACACCATGTGGCTCCTCCGAGACGGTCACCCTTGGCACCGTGGGATTTGAATTTGGTGCTTTCTGTTCTGCAGAAACCGCCGTATGAGAAGATCAGGGATATTCCCTTACAATTGCTGTCACAGAAAGTGGCTTTCTTGGTGGTGGTGGCCATTACATCCGCTAGGCGGGTGTCTGAGGTGGCAGCGTTGTCCTGCAAGTCTCCTTACCTAGTCCTTCATAAGGACAAGGCAGTCTTGCGCCCTTCTCATTAGTTTCTACCGAAGGTGGTTTCTCCTTTTCACATTAATGAAGATATTGTTCTTCCTTCCTTATGTCCGCACCCGTCTCATGCCAAAGAATTTGAATTACATTCCTTGGATGCCATGAGGGCTTTGCGGGTGTACTTGGAGACTACAGCTTCTTTTCGGAAGTCTGATGCGCTGTTTGTACTGACGGATGGTCCGCGCAAGGGATTGGAGGCCTCGTCGGCTACTGTTTCCCGTTGGATCAGACAGACCGTGACCCATGCGTATACTATTCGGGGCAAAGTCCCTCCTTTTCCGGTCACGGCTCATTCCACCAGGGCAGTTATCACGTCCTGTGCTTTCAGACACCAGGCTTTGGTGTCGCAGGTGTGCAAGGCGGCTACTTGGGCCTCGGTGCACACGTTTACTAAGTTTTACAAAGTTGATATTTCAGCATCTGCGGATGCTGCCTTTGGCCGCAAAGTTTTGAGGCGGCAGTGTAGGCGTGACTGGCGCCTCCTGAGAGGACTTTGTTGGGTACAGTTGTTATTGTTTACCCACCCCTCTTACCTGACACAGCTTTGGGATGTCCCAATTGTCAAAAGAAGGGCTGCGTCTGTCAGTGAACATAAGAGAAAAAGGGATTTTATTAAAACTTACCGTAAAATCCTTTTCTCTGAGTTCACTGACAGACGCAGCACCCACCCCTCTGTTGTTGTGCTTGTACGGCTTGTTACGAACTGATATGCTATGCACAGCAGGGGGGTTATATGTGAGAGAGAGGATGGCCCCATGGGAGGGGTCAACTTGCTTTCTTTCTATTTGCCTAGGTCTACTCCTGGTAGGATGTGCATATAACCCACTTGTCAAAAGAAGGGCTGCGTCTGTCAGTGAACTCAGAGAAAAGGATTTTACGGTAGTTTTAATAAAATCCCTTTTTTTCCTCCTTCCTGAGGAGTAGAGAACAGCTGGGAGTCCCTGTGTACACAGGAACAAGGAGAAAAAGAAGGTCATCCAGTATAGAGATAGGAAGCTGGAAAGACAACAAGTGGCCCCCAGAACGTATTGTCCAGTATTATGGTCCTGTGACTTGGGCTGAAGATGGGAGATGGTTATAGGACCTCAGTTTACATGCTTAATCGAATAATAAGGTTACAAGCTGCATTAGAAATAATTACAAATTAAACTTCTACTGCTCCCAATATACTTGCTAAATGAGGAACTAATTTACGCACCAAGGTTTACCACAACAGGCTTGCATTAGATTATCTATTAGCCGCTGAGAGAGCGGTATGTGGAAAATTCAATCTGAGTAATTGTTGTTTGGAGGTAGAGACAGGAAAGGTAATTGAGGAAATTACAAATAGGATCAGAAAGTTAGCCCACGTCCCAGTGCAGACATGGGACGGGTTTAACACCATTAGCTGGTTTGGGGATTGGTTCCCCAACACATATGGACTAAAGGCCATGTTGGGAATAGTTGTAATAATACTTGCAGCCTGCCTGTTGCTTCACTGTCTGATTAGTCTCGGGACTAGAATGATCCAGAGCTTCATTGAAGCCACTGTAAAAAGAAAGGCTGCAACCCATATTATGGCTATGTGGAAGTACCAACCACTAACTCCCCAGGACTAAGCAGAATCCCTACCATGCTGGGCTCATAAACGGTATGTTATTTAGTGATGCTTAATCTCGCTCAAATTATCGCTATGATTATGATCAAATGGGGGAAATGTAGCAGTAAAGGTTAGTTTGGAACTTAGCTAAAAATCATTCTTTACATGCTTTTGTCTTACTTGTAAAATTGTGGTTAGCTCCACATCGCTCACTCAAAACCCCCCCTCCCCTTAGGTACAATACTGAGTAGGTCCTTAGCAATATGGCTTGCTTGCTGACTGTTAAAATAGATAAGAAACTACAAAAAGCAGAACCTACAGGAAACTCTTCAAGAGCACCAGAAATGGCATGTTTTGCATAAATATATATTATAGCTTGAAAATATGCAAATGAAAGAAAACCACAAGTTACAGGAAGCTACCCATTAGCTAGTGACGTACAATTGTAGAGATGATGTATGTTGTAAGCTCTCATTTTTACTCACTTGATCATTGTGGCATGAGTCAGGTCAAGTGTCGCTCTGGCCAGGGCAAAATAAATCATCGTTTTTCCCACGAAGTCTGCATCCGGAAGGTCATTTCCTGATATTTCTATTTCATCATGACATATACTGCTGGGTCACACCACTTACATCTGATGCCGCCAGTCTACAAGAAGAATGGCGGCTGGACCTCAAGCGTATCATAGTAATAACATCCACATATGTATGTTCAGATCTGGTAGTAGATAACTTACATCTGGTGCCACCACCCTAAAAACAGAATGGCGTCTACACCTCAGGCACGTAAGACAAAGCTCAATGGCCGCTTCGCAACAAGCGCTTTATCGGGAGCATTACATTACCAGCAAAAGCACACACCTTTTATATCCTCACAGGATGAGGATGCACCTTTTATATCCTCACAGGATGAGGATGCACCTTTTATATCCTCACAGGATGTCAGAAATGGGGACAGACAGGGCTCAGATGATCACTTCCTGTCTCAGCGCCATATTTAAGAGCCTATGATCTCATTTCCGGAGTCTGCACCATGTTTTTGTGATCTAAAATGTTACTTCCTTTCTGACGCCATTTTCCTATAGACCAACAGCAGGAAGTAGTCCAGGTGCCATTTTGAAGAAGACCAGGAAGTAAAAATGACACATACAATGCCATTAAGAGTGCTTACAAGATAAGTAGTCACAAAATGTGAGGGATAATCTATTAACCACTTCAGCCCAGGAAGGTTCTACCCCCTTTATCACTTCTGTACTGCCCACCGCACATTTACTGCAGCAGTGTGGCCCAGCTGCGCAAGACAATGTACTTGTATGTTGTTTCCTCTTCGGGTTCTGGGGTGTGTGCGCGTCTCCTGTGACCCACTCCCGCTGTGTCCAGTGGGAGATAATCAGTGGTCCGGTGGCTGCCAGGACCCACCGATCGTTCACTGGAGAGGCAGAACGGCGGTCTGCCTATGTAAACAAGGCAGAACGCTGTTCTTTCAGAGAGGAAAATAGAGATATTGTTCCTGCTAATATTCTGTTAACCACTTCCAGATAGGGTTGCCACCTCATCCCTATAAACCCGAACATATATGAATTACACAGGTTCTAAGGTTAGTTTAATTCAGATGAGGCACCAAATGAGTTTAATTACCACCTTAATCAGCCACAGAACCTGTGTCATTCATATGTGTTCTGTTTTAAAGGGATGAGGTGGCAACCCTACTTCTGGACCGCCGATTGTACATATACGGCGGTACTTTGAAGTGGAATACCGTTGCTATGTTAGCAGATAGCTACCATAACCCCGGTATTTTTTTTTCAGCAATCGGTCCGCTTTCAGATAAAAGTGGTCTCTGCAGTAGATTTGCCAAAAGATCACTTTTATCGGGGGCGGGAGAGATGCCCCTGCCACTTTCCCACCATCTCCACCACTTACTGGACCCGCCGGTAGCAGCAGAGACGATCGGGTCTGCTCCCCCCAATGCCTGTGAGCCGAGTGAGCGGCAGCGCCCACTCGGCTCCATAGCATTGACTGGCGGAAGTGATGTCAAACATCACTTCTGCCCAAAGCTCTTAAAGGGGACTTTTTTTTTCAAGTGTCATTTTTTTTTGTTGCATTTAAGTGTAAGTATGAGATGTTAGGTCTTTTTGACCCCAGATCTGATATTTAAGAGGTCCTGGCATGCTTTTTCTATTAAAAGGAATGTTTACATTTCTTGTAATAGGAATAAAAGTGATCAAAAAATTTAAAGCGCCCCAGCCCGCCAAGCTCGCGTGCAGAAGTGAGCGCATATGTAAGTCCCGTCCGCAATAAGCAATTTAGCTCTAGACCACCTCTGTAACTCAAAACTGGTAACCTGTAGGAATTTTTAAACGTCGCCAATGGAGATTTTTAAGTGCCAAAGTTTGTTGCCATTCCACGAGCGGCCGCAATTTTGAGGCATGGCATGTTGGGTATCAATTTACTCGGCGTAACTTTATCTTTCACAATATGGAAAAAAATTGAGCTAACTTTACCGTTGTCTTATTTTTTAACTCAAAAAATTGATTTTTTTTTTCCCCAAAAAAATCATGCTTGTAAGACCGCTGTGCAAATACAGTGTGACATAAAGTATTGCAACCACCACCATTTTATTCTCTAGGGTGTTAGAAAAAAATATATAATGTTTGGGGGTTTCCTAGTAATTTTATAGCAATAAAACCTGATTTTAACTTGTAAATACCGAATCTCAAAAAGAAGCTCGGTCTTAAAGTGACCATCCCCCACACAGTTAGAAAGCATCCCCAGGAGCACACTTAACCCTTTGATCGCCCCTGATGTTAACCCCTTCCCTGCCAGTGTAATTTATACAGTGACAGTGCATTTTTTAGCACTGATCACTGTATTAGTGTCACTGGCCCCTAAAAAGTGTCACTTAGTGTCAGATTTGTCCGCCACTGATCGAGATTACTAGTGAAAATAAAAATATAAATGCCATAAAAATATCTCATAGTTTGTAGACGCTATAACTTTTGTGAAAACCAATCAATATACGCTTATTGGGATTTTTTTTACCAAAAATATGTAGCAAAATAAATATTGGCCTACATTAATGAAGAAATTAGATTTTTTACATTTTTTATTGGATGTGTTTTATAACAGAAAGTAAAAAATATTGTTTTTCTTTTCAAAATTGTCTGTCTTTTTTTGTTGATAGCGCAAACAATAAAAACCACAGAGGTGATCAAATACCACCAAAAGAAAGCTCTATTTGTGGGAAAAAAGGACATCAATTTTGTTTGGGTACAGCGTGCATGAATGCACAATTGTCAGTTAAAGCAATGCAGTGCCATATTGCAA
Source organism: Glandirana rugosa (assembly GCA_018402905.1). NCBI lineage: Eukaryota > Metazoa > Chordata > Amphibia > Anura > Ranidae > Glandirana > Glandirana rugosa. The sequence continues at coordinate 247,199 of BLSH010232367.1, forward strand.
AAAATGGCCTGGACATGCAGGGGGTGAAACCTTCCAGGGCTGAAGTGGTTAATGACCAGGCCATTTTTTGTGATACGGCACTGTGTTCCTTTAACTGACAATTGCGCGGTCATGTGACACTGTACCCAAATAAAATTGATATATATTTTTTATTTTTCCCCACAAATAGAGCTTTCTTTTGGCGGTATTTGATCACCTCTGTGGTTTTTATTTTTTGCACTATAAACAAAAAAATAGGGTCAATTTTGAAAAAGAAAACAATATTTTTTACTTTTTGCTATACTAAATATCCAATAAAAAATTTAAAAAATCAAATTTCTTCATCAATTTAGGCCAATATGTATTCTGCTACATATTTTTGGTAAAAAAAAACCCCAATCAGCGTATATTGATTGGCTTGTGCAAAAGTTATAGCGTTTACAAACTATGGGATATTTTTATGGCGTTTTTATTTATTTATTTTTTTTACTAGTAATGGTGGCAATCAGTGATCTTTAGTGGGACTGCGATATTGTGGTGGACAAATCGGACTCCTAACTGACACTTTTTGGGAACCAGTGACATTAGTACAGTAATCAGTGCTAAAAATATGCACTGTCACTGCACTAAAGACACTGGCAAGGGGTTAACACCAGGGGCTATCAAAGGGTTAAATGTGTCCCTAGGGCAGTGGTTCTCAACTCCGGTCCTCGGGCCCCCCCAACAGGCCAGGTTTGCAGGATAACTGAAATACATCACAGGTGATAGAATTTTACTGCTCAGTGATTGCAGTATTCTAGTCTGCATCTCTCCAAGGTAATACTTAAAATCTGGCCTGTTGGGGGGGCCCGAGGACCGGAGTTGAGAACCACTGCCCTAGGGGATGCTTTATAACTGTGTGGGGGATGGTCTGACTGGATGAAGACAGAGATCGGTGTTCCTACTTAGGACCTTAGATTGTAAGCGCTGTGTAAATTGATGGCGCTGTATAAGTACCTGAAATGAATAATAAATAAATAAATATGAATAAAATATATAAAGAATTCATAAAAAATACTGATTGTAAAAAATACTGAATACTGAAAATGTTTTTACAAATAAGCGAAAAAGCAAAAAAAATAAAATAAAAAATGTATATATATATATATATATATTAGAAACATGTATATTTTTAAAAATTATGGCGGAATCTAAAATGCAATGTGAGTCGCATATTATACGTAAAATGCATATAAAGACAAAGGCATGTACTGGTGAAAGTTTTCTGTATTCTCTCCAATGCCGTTGAAGTTTGCGAATACCTATAAATTTTAAAGAAAAAATAATTTCTACTCCCCGGGAGGGGAACCTGATAGAGGAATGATCAGAGGCAGACAAACTTTTTTCGGAAATGCAGAAGACGGAAGACTCCTCCGAGGACTCTGAACCAGAGGACTCCCAGGATCAGAGTTTTTTGCAGACCCCTAGAGCCTTTGTGAATCCTTTTGCAGAATTTAAAATCCTTGCTTCCCAAGTCAAGAGGCCAAATCAGAGCCCACAAGATCATAATTTCTCCCATTACATTCTCACCATATTGATGTCTACTATGCAGACTGGGCTCAACTCGAAGAGGTGCTCACTCCACTGCAGAGATTCACCTGGCAATGACCCGGGGAAAGGAAATTCGCTCCCAGTAGAGCCTGAAATCTTTTATCTCAGTCAGAACCTGCCATGCCACAGGACACTGTTCTGGTTTTAAGGATTCTTCCAACAACCACTTGCAGGTTTGTTTTTTGAAGCATCTTATTCGACATGATGGGAGCAGATCTGCAAGATCTTAAGGTTATAGGAGTCTGACACAGTGCCAAGGTATGGGCTTTATGTCTGTCCAACCAGGGATCTCTTTAGTGGGGATACAAATTTGAGTGGACACCTCGTCCCTGTTATCCTCTTTTCTCTTTCCAGTTCTCTGGTCGGCATGTGGTGCAAGCTCATGGTTCCAACAACGTATCACTTCTAATTCAATTGAGAAGATTCTCTTGCTGCTCTCCAACATCTGGCTTTCAGCAGCCACCCCCCAGCCTCCATTAGGAGTCCTAGGAGTCCATGCCAGCTAAACAAGAGACAATGACTTCCTTACTTGAAGAGGCCCCTCACTCGTTGGGTGGTGATTTTTTTACAGGCATTTTGCAGAGAATGGTAGGGCGTAAAGGCCAATGAGTGGGTCTGCAGCATGGCGGTTCACAACTACCTGTTAGGCTTTCTGAGTCTTTCCTTTTCTCACGTCACGCTATTTTTTCTTTGATTCTACATGAAATATGTGCTCCTTCTCAAATTTGTGATCCTCCTTTGTTTCAGGAAGAGGTTGTTCCAGAGTGCAAGAGATTTCATGTTTATGCTCAAAGCTCCTATGGTTCCAAGACCAGGTGGTCATTTCTGATCTGATTCATTTTGACAGGTCTTTTCATGTGTGGAAGTTCTGGATGGAATTAGTGCACCTGGTGGTAGCCTCTCTCCAGCTGGGGGTCTTCCTGGCATCAGTGGACATGAAGGGGGCCCTTCCACTCTAGAGGGCCTTTCAGTTTATGGTGGAGAAATGTCATCTCCCATTTATGGCCCTACTATTTGGCCTGTTCATGGTTCTCAGATGTTCATCAGGGTACTGGCTGATCTACTTCTATGGGAATTATTCCATTCTTTTCTTGGAACTGTAGGTGACTCATCTGGTGCCCAATCTACAGAGGTTGGCTGGGTTTTCCAATTCCAGTACCCTTAGTTACTCCTGGCTCAGCAGTTGGAATATCAGAGCTTGTTCATGCCCAGATGAGAGAGGAGCTCACTGTTCTCCAGGAACATTGCCTTGCTATGTAGGCTCAGATGGCTTTGTTGATGATAACATTTCCTCAGTTTGTTTTTACCCAAGGGTCTTGGGAAAGAGGTTTTCTTTTTCCTAGTTCCTTTGCAGGCTTTTACTGTGGAATGCCCTTATGGTGTGGGACAAGAGGTCACATTAGATTCTCTCTTGTCCCTTCACCCTAGCAAACTTTTGTCAGGGCCAGTGGTCGTCTTTGCTACTACTTCTGATGGGCAAGTCCTATTGATACAATGGGACTGGGTTGCTGTGTGTGAGGTTGTTGCTTATCAATGCCCTGATGTTGGGAATGCTTAGTCTTGTTCTCCTGCATTGGTTGACAAGGCTAAAGGTCCCTGTGAGGGTCCACTTAAATAACACCACAACTGTGGCATATGTTATTGATTAAGGAAGCCCCAGTAGTTGGGTGGCCCATAAGGAAGTGAATTTCACTCTGTCTTGGGCGGAACTTCATGTTTGCACTCTGGCTGTCATTCACCCTCCAAAAATGCAAGTTCTTCTCAGTCATCAGCATTTGCCTCTGGAGGAATGGGCTGTTCATCTGGAGGCGTTTGGGAGCTCGGTCAATGGTGTGTCTCTCCGGATGTAATTTTCAAGTGTCCAGGTTTAATGTGGAACTGGGTAAGTTTGTCTAAGGACCAGGGTTCTTTATGCGTCTTGTGGTGTTGTGGGATCAGTTATCCCTGCTTCTGCCTTCCCTTGTTTGCTCTGTGGTATTCGGGTGAAAGGAACTCCTGTGCTTTTGGTCTTTCTGACTTGGTCTAGGAGAACATTGTGAATTGTCAGTGAACTGTCCTTGGATTTCTGGATAGTCAAACCCTGCTGTTGCAAGGCCTGATTTTTAAGCCTTATTATGGCAGTGGGCATACCATGTTGGCTATTGAAGCCAATAAGCTTTTTAGAGACAGGGGTTTCCAGGCCTTTTGTTGTCCCTGCTCATTTGAAGGCTAGGTCGAGGAAGATTCCAACATGTCTTGGCAATCATGTGTTGCGTGGCGTGGACCTATGAGGTTTCCTCCTTGCCAGTGGGTTGTATACCGTATCTTGGATTCCTCCAAAGGTCAGATTTCAGCTTTGGTTGACTCTTCTTTCAGAGGCTGACTGCTTTTCACTGTCTTTATACATACCTTTGTACTAGGTGTCATACACTTTGTTCAACCAGTCAGCCTGCCGTCTGCTCAGTGGGATCTCAATTTGGGTCTTTTTGTTTTGCCAGATTTCTCTATTTGAGTATATTCAGGTCCTTCCATTTGTTCCTTTTGTCCTTTGACATGGAATTTTGTGTGTTCTGGTTGCTGTTTCTTTGGCTCATAGGGCTTTGGAACTGACTGTCCTCTTCTATAAGGGGCCATTCCTTTTTTTTTCCCTCGTGCTAAATTGGCTTTTCAGCCTCACGGTTTCCAAATCTACTTTTTTCTGTTGAACTCATCAGCTTATTGCTCAAGCTAATGGATTGAAAGGACAGGTTCCACCTTTTTTTGGTGACAACTCTACTCTACTTTTTTGGTGTCAACTCTTCTCAGTGAATCAAGATTGTGAGGCCTCTACCTGGTCTTCAGTGCACTCTTTATGAAGTTTACCATGGAGGTGTTAGAACCGTTGAGAATGCTGCCCTTTGCACACAATGTTTTTTTTGCAGGCTGCTGCGTGTGGTCCGTTACCTTCCGTTCTAGTGGGACATCCCTGTTAGTAAAGATTTAAGAAGGTGCTCTGTGTCCCATAAAGAAAATAGGATTTTTGGTTAACTTGTAAAATCCATTTCTTGAAGTACATCACAGGACACAGAGAACCCTCCCCTCCGTGTTATGGTCTATGACTTGCTACACAAATGAAAAGGGGTGATGTACCAGGCGGGGACTTCCTGTCTTTTTTTTTTGCTAGTGTCCAATCACTTGTACAAGTTTCATAACCCTGTTAGTAAGGAATTAAGAAGATGCTCTCTGTACCGTGATGTATGATAAAGAAAATTATATTTTTTTGTTTACCTATAAAATCCGTTTTTGGAGTACATCACGGCACACAGAGATCCCTCCCCTCTGTGTTATGGTCTATGGCTTGCTACAAAACTGATGTCCTACTTAAGGTTGCCTCATCATCCCTTTAATCCAGGACACATATTAATTTACACAAGTTTGGAGGCTAATGTAATGCAGATAAGGCACCAAGTGAGTTTAACCACTTCCCGACCAGCGCCGTAAATAGGCGGCGGTCGGCTTTGAGCGGCTCTAACGGGATATAGTCTGCAGGCTATATCCCGGTATAATTTTTTACAGCTGGCGGTCGGCTATCCAGGGGTAACGACCGATCCGGCTCGGGAGCTGCTCAGTTGTTATCCCAGGGGGCGGGAGGGGACATTCCCCCCACTTCCCGCCGCCTTCCGCCACTCTTCTCCGGCCTCCCGTCCCACCGGGAGCCCTGAGCGACGATCCGGCGCGTCTGCCGGCTGGAAGGAGACCTGACAGAAGCCGTAATCGGCTTCGATCGGGTCTCCTTCGGCAAATTCCAGAAGCGACGTCACGATGTCACTTCCGGTTTACAATGGCGCCAATTTAAAAAAACTGACAGTATTCAGAATCGCCGTTTTTGGCAATCTGAATACTGTGAAGTGCAAAGGAGGGATGGGGGGTCTTTTAGACCCCCCGGCCCTCCAAAAAGAGTACCTGTCACCATCTATTACTATCACAAGGGATGTTTACTTTCCTTGTGATAGCAATAAAAGTGATCAGATTTTTTTTTTTAAAGGAACAGTGCTAAAAATAAATAAAATTAAAAAAAAATAAAATTTAAAGCGCCACCGTCCCCGCGAGCTCGCGCAGCAAAGAAAACGCATACATAAGTCGCGCCCACATATGAAAACGGTGTTCAAACAACACATGTAAGGTATCGCCGCGATCGCCAGAGTGTGAGCAATAATTCTAGCAAAAGACCTCCTCTGCACCTCTAACCTGGTAACCGATAAAAATTTTTAAAGCGTCGCCTATAGAACTTTTTAAATACTGGACTTTGTCGCCATTCCGCGAGTGCGCGCAATTTTCATCCGTATCATGTATGGTATCTATTTACTCGCCGTAACATCCTCCTTTACAATATACAAAAAAATTGGGCTAACTTTACTGTTGTCTTATTTTTTAACTCAAAAAAGTAACATTTTTCCAAAAAAAAAATCGCGCTTGAAAGACCGCTGCGCAAATACCGTGTGACAAAAAGTATTGCAACAATCGCCATTTTATTCTCTAGGGTGTTTGAAAAAAATATATATATATATAATGTTTTGGGGTTCTAAGTCATTTTCTAGCAAAAAAAAAGTTTTTAGCTTGTGACCACCAAATGTAAAAAAGTGGCCCGGTTGGTAAGTGGTTAATTACCACCTTAATCAGCCACAGAATAAGAATGTTTCCTGGATTAAAGGGGTGATGTGGCAACCCTAGTCCTACTTACCTTGGCTGGGATATGCACTAGGAGGGGCTCTTTTTTGTGTTCAGTCACCTAAAGGTGGTGAATAACAATGTTAGTAAAGAAGATGCTGTGTGTCCTGTGACGTACTCCAAGAAATTGATTTTATAGATAAACCAAAAATGTTTTCTCTAGGAACCCTGGCTGAGAAAGTCTGGACTAGGCAGTAATATATTTCTATCCCCCTTGGTGGGAGTGGAGATGACCCCATCTATAAGGATATACAGTACAGGCGGTCCCCTAGTTACAAACATCCGACTTACAAATGACTCCTACTTGCAAATGGAGGGAGACAACAGGAAGTGAGTGGAAATCTACCTCAGGAAGGGAAAGTTTACACCCACACACAGCACAAGGCCGTGTTCACACTACCAGACATTTCTCAGGGCTGCAGTTCCTCTGAGCTCCACAAGGTGGTGATTTCACTTCTACCCAGGAAGACAGGAAGTCTCTATGGAAGGGAGAAAGGAAGTGATGTCAGGTACAGACAGGAAGTGAGGTCAGGTATAAATTAGAAGCTCCAGGCGACTGGTGAGTCGGGAGGCAGTAGAGAGGAGAAATTGCTGGAATTGGCAGCAGAGGAGGTAATAAGATCTTATTTTCTATTTACCCCCAGTAACCCCCCCGTCATGTCCGTCCTCTTCCTCCATAGTCACTGTGATGTCTTTTATCTCCAGCAGATGATGATACACACATATATAGTGTGGGAACCTAGATTAACCCCTTTCAGGGGCACAACATTTCCCCCACTTACAGGGCCGGAACATTTTCTCACCTCATTAGTGGCGGTGAATGGGGGTTTATTTAGGAAGGAATTGAATATGTATTTCTTTGTTTTATAAGATTCAATTAGGAAGAAAGGGAAAAATGCCATTTGTAGTAAGGCTGGTCATACAGGGTTCGAATCTCGGCCGGTTCAGCAGGAACCACCCAAGAATCAAACCATTAATGGGCAAGCTGAATGTATCAAGTTGATTGTTTGATCAACTTGAGTACAACCAACCTGCCAGATTCTCTTGCGATTATCGCTAGCGCCTGCTATAACCACTAGCGATAATCATTGTCTTTTCCTGACGGGGACGGCTTCCCCCACCCACCCACCTAGAGAAAAAAATTGCTGATTCCCCTGTCAACACTGTCTGTGTTGATGGGGGAATCCTGTTAATTTCTTTCCTGCAACCCGTGGTATGGCCGGTCTAAGTGTCCTAAAAACAAATGTTTCCATAATGATCGCAGTCTCAGATATTCATCCTAAAATGTGATCAATAAAGTCTCCGGAGTACACAGGAATATGATGTGCCTGACAAAGCTTATCGTTTCATTTAGGAGAGGTGGGACACACCTAGAAGAAATTATTCTCTGTGTACAGAAACCTCACAGAGCACCCCCCACAGCTCCTCCTCCCAATGTCCCTCCATCCAAGGTCAGAGAATCTTATGACATCACACTGACATCACAGCTCTTCCTCCCAATGTCCCTCCATCCAGAGTCAGAGAATCCTATGACATCACACTGACCTCACAGCTCTTCCTCCCAATGTCCCTCCAACCAGAGTTAGTAAATCCTATGACATCACAATGACCTCACAGCTCTTTCTCCCAATGTCCCCCCAACCAGAGTCAGGGAATCCTATGACATCACACTGACCTCACAGCTCCTCCTCTCAATGTCCCTTCAACCAGAGTCAAAGAATCTTATGACATGCTCCTTCCAATGTCCCTCCATACAGAGCCATTGCCTATCAGTATTTGACAGACTTCAGAAAGTGGTTGACTGCCCAGAAACAATTCCATTGATCAGAACAGCCCACTTCTGTTGTTTTCTTGTATCCGGAATGTTTATTTGGAGTCTGTACGTTGTTCGGCTTCTAAACTCCACTGACAGCCCAGTGCAGGCTTTAGGCTTACCAAGGGTGGCTGCCAATCACTGGACTGAGCTCCTGAGGACTCCAGTATTCACATCTTACTTGACATGGAAACAGATACTTTGCTTTGTTGTTATATTAAAGCTACATTTTATCAGTCATCTCGGCACCCTGCTTCTTATTATCACACTGACATCACAGCTCCTCCTCCCAATGTCCCTCCATCCAAAGTCAACTCCTCCTATGACGTCACATTGACCTCCCAGTTCCTTCTCCCAATGTCCCTCCATCTAGAGTCAGAGAATCCTATTACATCACATTGACCTCCCAGTTCCTTCTCCCAATGTCCCTCCATCCAGAGTCAGAGAATCCTATGACATCACACTGACCTCACGGCTCCTTCTTCTAATGTCCCTCCATACAGAGCCATTGCCTATCAGTATTTGACAGACTTCAGAAAGTGGTTGACTGCCCAGAAACAATTCCATTGATCAGAACAGCCCACTTCTGTTGGTTTCTTGTATCCGTAATGTTTCTTTGGAGTCTTCATGTTGTTTGGCTTCTAAACTCTATGACAGCCCAGTGCAGGCTTTAGGCTTACCAAGGGAGGCTACCAATCACTGGACTGAGCTCCTGAGGACTCCAGCGTTCACATCTTACTTGACATGGAAACAGATACTTTGCTTTGTTGTTATATTAAAGCTACATTTTATCAATCATCTTGGCACCCTGCTTCTTATCACACTGACCCTACACTGACATCACAGCTCCTCCTCCCAATGTCGCTCCATCCGCAGTCAACTCATCCTATGACATCACACTGACCTTGCAGTTCCTTCTCCCAATTTCCCTCCATTCAGAGTTAGAGAATCCTATGACATCACACTGACCTCACAGCTCCTTCTCCCAATGCCATTCCATCTTTAGTTAGCCTATCCTTTCACATCACACTGACCTCAGAGTTCCTCCTCCCAATGTCCCTCCATATGGCCCTTTTCTATTTTTTCCAATGCTCTTAAGCTGTGGGTAGACCCTTGGCATCCTCGCATGTAAAGCAGTACTGTTGGACTAGCGTTGTGTGTAAGGATGCCAGAATGCATGTGACAAGTTTTCATTGACAAGTCACTTCAGCCCCGGAAGGATTTCCCACTTTAGGACCAGAGCACTTTTTGTGATTCGGCACTGACTTTAACTGACAATTGCGCGGTCACGCCACGTTGTACACAAACGAAATTGGCGTCCTTTATTTCCCACAAATAGAGCTTTCTTTTGGTGGTATTTAATCACCTCTACATCACTTCTGATCACCGCTATAAACAAAAAAGGAGCGACAATTTTGAAAAAAAACAAAACAATATTTCTTACTTTTTGCTATAATACATATCCAAAAAAATTGTAAAAAAAACTAATTCATTGTTCAGTTTAGGCCAATATATATTCTTCTACATATATTTGGTAAAAAAAAAAAATCGCAATCACCGTTTGCGCAAAAGTTGCTGCGTTTACAAACCATGAGAATTAATTTATGGCGTTTTCACAATATTTTTTTTTTTACTAGTAATGGCGGCGATCTGTGATTTTTATCGGGACTGCGACATTGCAGTCGGACATTTTTTACACTTTTTTGGGACCATTGACATTTATACAGCGATCAGATCTAAAAAAAAAAAACACTGATTACTGTATAAATGTCATTGGTAGTGAAGGGGATAACCTGTAGAGGGTGATCTAGGGGTTAACTGTGTTCCCTGTGTGGGGGCTGGGCTGGCAGGGGCATAACAGATCTAACTGATCCCGCTCACAAGGATCAGTAGATCAGTGTCATGCTGCCTGTCAGAACGGTGACCCCCGTGTTTACATCGGCGGTTCCCCATTCTTCCTCTCTCACAGGCAATTGCGGGTCGCCAGCGGACATCGAGTCCACCTGACCCCACTCAGTAAGTGCTTGGCGGGCATGAAAGTGCGCTGCCGGTAGCTTGCGCACACTCACTACCGCGACTGCGCAGATTACCGTTTATGAACCGCGATCTGCGGTATTGTGCCACTTTGCCGCCGTGTATATATACTATATGTGGTCCGCAAGTGGTTAACCTGAAAAGGGTGGGAACCCTGTGTTGGTAAATTTATACCTCGACCTGAAAATGGAGACCTGAACGGGAGGGAGACCTGAACCTGACCTGGGAATGTCACTTGGTTTTACTATTCCTGTTCAAATCTTGAGTTTTCCTCCTGTGAAGTCTGGCGATCAGATGATCATAACATTACCTCCACCTCCCTCCCTGATAGAATAAAGAAAGAAAAAGAAGATTCCAGATTCACCAGAGAGATCACTAAGCTTCTGACAGGAGAGGTGAGCGGTGCTGGGACATTATCCAGTAACAGACAAGGGATGTGTCTAGGGCTGCAACTAATGATTATTTTCATAATCGATTAGTTGGTTGATTATTGTTTAGATTAATCGATTAATCGGATAATAACCTTACAAAAAAATGTGGTGTAAAATTTAGTGAATATTTAAAGTTTTAAAAGAAAAAAAGGCAGTTTTGTCTTAAATATCTATATGCAGTGATAAATATAAATAACCAACTATATGGTTGGGGAGCAAAATCTCAAATCCACTCTGAGAATAACAGACAGAAGCATATATAATAATAAATACACTCAGAAGTAGGATATATGGGCATTTTAACTAGGATTCGGACAAGAAGTTATATGAAGGGTGTAGAGCTGCACGATTCTGGCCAAAATGAGAATCACGATTTTTTTGCTTAGAATACAGAGCACGATTCTCTCACGATTCTCGCGGCGTAATATATTAAATATATAAAAAAAAATTGGGCTAAGAGCACTGTTTAGGTTTTTGAAAGGGGTAATTTTTCCAAAAAAATTGCGTTTAAAAGTCTGCTGCGCAAACAGCATGTCGCATAAAATATTGCAACAACTGCCATTTTATTCTCTAGGGTCTCTGCTAAAAAAAAATATAATGTTTGGGGGTTCTAAGTCATTTTCAAGCACAAAAAAATTGATTTTTATTTGTAAACAGCAAGTGTCAGGAAAAATTGAGTCTTTAAATGGTTAAACCAAAGAACTATACAAGGGGAGTTCATTCAGAGTTCAATGCCTTTGATGTATCTCTTGTATCAATGATGACTCAGAAGCTGGCTGTCTGCCCAGACTTGGCTGCCTCCCCTGAGACTCAAGCCGCTCCGACTTCAAAAGGCTTCAGGCACTTTTATTTTACTGTCAAGTCGCGCTGATTCGCCCCCCAAGTCGGATCCCATTAAAAGCACTGAAAATCGCGGTAATGCCCAATGGAGATCGCAGGGGGGGTAGATCGAGATCGCGATCTTCATACGATTAATCGTGCAGCTCTAGAAGGGTGGAAGGGAGATAGAAATCTTTTATATTAAAGTAGTGCTAAAAGCTGAGCCTTTTTTTTTCCCTGGATCTGATCATTTTAAATATAAATGCACAATACTGGTAAAAGTTGACTTTAAATGTAGTTGCAATGCCTTCTATTACCTCCAGTCTATCAGCCTCCACCTTCTCTGGGTTCAGATGCTGATCTTCTTGAACACAGTCTTTAAAGTATTTTTTTTTTAATAACAAACATGCTATACTTACCTGCTCTGTGTAATGGTTTTGCACAGAGCAGCCCTGATTCCCCTCTTCTGGGATCAACACCTCTGGCTCCTCCTGCCTTCAGAGTGCCCCAATATCAAGCTGCAAAGTATAGTATAGAAAGACCCTATAGCAAGGTAAAAAAAAATTCTACCTTTGGAACCTCTCATTTCCTGCCCAGGACTACATGTCCCATGACGCATTGCTCCTCACACATTCACACGTTCTCAGGCACTTACTGACATTTCCGGACCGTGTACTGAGCTATATGTGTGCTGTATTGTGTCTTCTGAGATGTATGGATGGTGTACTGAGCTGTATGTGTGCTGCACTGTATTTCCTGATATGTAAACAAATAATACATTCTGTACACCGGCCAACTAATCAGCTGGCCGATTAATCGATTATGAAAATAGTTGACAACTATTTTAATAATCGATTAGTTGACGACTAATTGATTAGTTGTTTCGGCCCTAGATGTGTCTGGATGGTGACTGTATCATTGTGTATTTCAGGTTCCTATAAGGTGTCAGGATGTCACTGTCTATTTCTCCATGGAGGAGTGGGAATATTTAGAAGGACACAAGGATCTCTACAAGGACGTCATGACGGACAATCAGCCACCCCTCACATCACCGGGTAAGAGGAGACTTTATTGTAAAGGAGAGAGCAGTATGGAGGGTCCACCTAGACCCCCCATCATCTGATAAACACATAGAAACAATGTATTCAGTATGGGAACCCACCAGAGAGATGTCCCCGTCCTCTGTATTCCCGGGATTCCACACAGGAAGGTCACACCATCCCTCACCATCATCAGGTAGATGAGGAACAATCATTGATAGGTATAATTTATTTACAATCATGCTTCTTACAAGGAATGTTTTATTATATATTCAGAGTGCAATCCTCAAGGATGATAATATTGTTGTTAAAGAAGAGTATAAAGAGGAGGATGAGGAGTATGGAGTGATGAAGAAGCTTTCAGAAGAACACAAGGATATTATGGAGCCACCGAATACCAGGAACCCACCAGAGAGATGTCCCCATCCTCTGTATTCCCGGGATTCCACACAGGAAGATCACACCATCCCTCACTGTTACAAGGTTTGTGGGATGGAGCATCTAAAAAATGGAGTTGTGAAGATGATGTGTGGATTTTTATGTGATGTCACAATATTAAAGCTTATAGTTTACAGATGTTATTTTCTCCCATTAACTTGGTTTAGGGTGAAGATCTGATAGATATGAAAGTTGAGGTTAAAACAGAAGAAGAAGAGAGGTATGTGAAGGATGATCAGCAGTCTATGGAGGAGGATGGAATAACGGGGACATTTATAGAGGAGGGCACTCCTACAGAGATCAGCACAGGTGGGTCATTAACACTAAATACATTCCTCCACCCATACTGCTCACTGATTGGTCCAGAGTAGGGCAAGGACTGGGTGATATCAGCCTGTAATACCCTGGTCACTTTCCTGAGCTGTGTTCCCTGTCCTGTATTCCTGTATTTCTCTCGGATAATCTTCCTTCTCTGTGCTGCAGACACAATTTATGTCTCTAGACTGGATTTATGGAGATTCTGGGGTTCAGCTGACGGCAAATTGTTGATTTTCAACATACACTGGGCATGTGTCTTGGGTCTTTTGCCCCATGCCTGGGTCTAGCAGGAACTCCGAAAGAGCAATTCTCCCAGGGTTACTTGTTCTGGTGTTTGCTGGCTGTGTCGGGTGGAGGGATATGTCTGTATAGTCTCAGACCCAAGTCACTGAGTGCAGCAATGTGGGACCTCTGCAACTTGTCTCATGTAAACATTTAAGCTACCTGTCAGTAAAAAGGACTTTGCCAGTGTTCCTGGCCGTTTCCGGGTGGTGCGCGCGCATCCGTGCGCGCTCCCGTGCGCGTTCGCGCGCTCCCGTGCGCGTGCGCGCGCCTGTGCGCGCGCACGCGCCGGAAACGGCGCCAAATGGTGCCTATTTAAACCCTGGACATACTGCACCAAGTTGCTGCTTGTTCTACAGCGTTCCAGACCTGTGAGCCTCAGCTCCCTACCTGTTCCTGTGTTTTCACCTGTTTCCTGTCTACCCGGCTTGCTTTGACCTGTTGTCCGCTACCTGCATCGACCCCGGCTATCCACGACCATCCGTTTGTCTACTCCTCTGTACCTCCGCTGCCCGCCCGTTAACGAACCTTGCCTGAACTTGACGATCCGCTTGCCTAACCCCTTTTGTACCTTTCTGCCTGCACGTTGCCAACCCTGCTTGTACGACCATTCTCCTGTTTGCACGACCTGCTGGAATCCCACTACAACATCTGTGACCATCCAGCCCTCGTGCCATCCCGCACTCTCGGGCCTCTGTCTACACTACCAGGGGTCCTTGAATCGGGTGCGCAAGAGCGGTTGTTCCCTGCACAAGACAGACTCCACCGTCAGGTACGTAACACTACCGCTGATTACTGAATACCAATATTATGAGTTCTGACACTATATAATTTATATTGTACATTATGTATTCCTGACATCTATGCCAGGAATCAGCAGCAGGGATGACCAAATCTGTGTGGCTACACTCCGGAAACTGGGATCAGACTGTGTATGATTTGAGTGAGATTTATTTACAGTGAAAAAAATTCCTTCCAAACACCAGCACACCGCAAACATAAAAATATAAGTGACCCAAAAAACCCAGTGACAAGATGCCTAACTAATAACTAACAAACTGAAGCCTAACTATAATCTAACTATATACAAAATGGGGAACGCTAAAAAGCCGGAAAAACTGGAGGTGCAGGGAGCAGATGGGAAGGGGGGAACAAAACTGGGATCAGAAACAAGGAGAAGCAAGTACAAGGCAGCAGGAACAGGATAACAGCTAGCAGTATCTGGCAGCAAACAAAACACTGAAGTGAGAGCACTTAGTAGGGGAGGACCGAAATACAGCCCTCCCCTCAGGGAACCACAGCACCACCAGCAGGTAATCAAGGTTCTGACAGCTCCCACTCTAAAGGAGGGGCCTTTGGATGCTCCACTGTGTCCTCCTGCAGGGGTCCAGAAGCTGACTAGGTATCCGACCAACAGGGTCCAGCTGGGCAGCAGGTAGGGAATCAGTAAAGTCTGGTTGAGCAGCGGCCCAGGAATCAGCAACGTTCAGCTGGGCAATGACCAGGAAACCAGCAAAATGCAGCTGGGTAGTGGCCAGGGAAGTTGCAATGTCTGGCTGTGCGGCATCCAGAGAACCAGCGCCGGCTACTTGACACCTTGCAGCTAATTCTTACAGGCTAACTTTGCAGCAGAAAGTGTATCACCAGTGGCTGGCTTATCAGTGGACAGCAGACCACCAGAGCCAGGCTTGACAGCAGACCACCAGAGCCAGGCTTGGCAGCAGACAGACCACCAGAGGCAGGTTTGACAGCAGACAGCAGATCACCAGAGGCAGGCTTGGCAGCAGGCAGGAGACCACCAGAGGCAGGCTTGGCAGCAGCCCACCAGAGGCAGGCTTGGTAGCAGACAGCAGACCACCAGAGGCAGGCTTGCCAGCAGACCACCAGAGGCACGATTAGCAGCAGGCAGTGAATCAACAAAGGCAGGCATTGAGGCAGACTGGACCCCATCAGCAGGCATCAAGGCAGACTGAGCCCCGTAAGCAGGCATTCGGATAGACTGAACACCATTGGAAGGCATTGAGGCAAACAGAACCCCATGGGCAGGCATTGAGACAGACTTGACCCCATCAGCAGGCAGCTTGGAGGTGGACTGGAACCCATTGGCAGCCAGCTTGGGGGCAGACTGGACCCCATTAATAGGCAGCACTGAGACGGGTTGGACCTCATCGGCAGGCACTGAGGCAAACTGGACCCCCTCTGCAGGTATTTTAGGCAGACTGGACCCCATCGGCAGGCAGCATGGAGGCAGACAGGGTCCAGTCTGCCTCCATGCTGCCTGCCGATGGGGTCCAGTCTGCCTAAAATACCTGCAGAGGGGGTCCAGTTTGCCTCAGGGCCTGCCGATGAGGTCCAACCCGTCTCAGTGCTGCCTGTTAATGGGGTCCAGTCTGCCCCCAAGCTGGCTGCCAATGGATTCCATCAGCAGGCAACATGGAATCAAAAACTAGATGATCAATGTTCTAGGCAGCACTGGACAATGAAAATATTTTAGGAATGTTCCTTATGCCAGCGCAATGTAAATCTACTAAGCAGAGCTGCTGGTGCTATGGGCTATTCCCAGAGAAATGTACAGTATAAAGTATTAACTGCCCTCTTGTGACTGTCCACTAGGGGCCAGAATAAATCAACACTTCGCATAGATGCATGTAAAGTAGTTGTAAACCATCAAATGTGTATCACCAAACATATATGTAAATGGGAAACATAAAGTGCATATTAATGAAGTATAGAGTTCACGTATCACAGTCCAACCTATTTGTGCAAATTATACGAATTAAAGTGCAAAAAGTTCATATGATGAAATAATCAAATTAAGGTGCAGGTGATAGGCGACTCCAATATCTTGAGTGCATATCAACAAATCCATCCACATATTAAACTGTCCCAACCTTCCAAAGTGACCGTGCAGTCCTCCATCCGTGAAGTAATAAGAATGCCTACTTACCAGACCTCTGTGATCCCCATCACAGCGATCAACAGCGCTTTAGGAGTAGGCAGATATTCTACGGCTCCACGCAGTGAGAACCAAACAGCTCATGGAAAAAAATGGGGAGGCTTTCATAGTGTAAAAATGCTTGGGCATGGACGGTACTGAGGCTACCACAGCAAAAGGTATCCTTACCTGTTTCCATGATTTTTATGTCAATATGTATGCAACCACACTTGGTCCTTTTACCGAAATGTTTATATGTTGCCTCCCACATGCTCGTCTCTGTGCCTAAATCCTATTTTAAATCACTTGATGCTCAGCTGGGCGGTTTTATTTGAGCACAGTCCAGGAGAAAACGTAAGTTCTCCGCACTTCAATGTCCCAAAACGGAGGCGGGCATGGCCCTCCATAACCTATTTTACTATTACATAGCAGGGCAACTGCGTCATTTGACCACCTGGTTGGATCCGGTCACATCGGAGGTGGTGGAGTCACATTTGGCCCATGTTCTTAGGGTAGACAACCTGTTGATAGCACTAGAAGCCCCTAGGACATCTCTTGCCCAGGCATGAATACCGATTTTGACCTTAGCGAGGGCAATATGGAAAGAATCTAAACGCATTACTAATTTCGGAGATATTGAGGCGTCACTTAAACTCTGTCACAAACCCATGTTCACACATTTACTGCGTCTGGAGGACAGCTCCTTTTGGTAACAGAGAGGGTGAGTACTTTAGCTGATGTATGCACTGACTCTACCCTTAGATCGTTCGAGGACTTGCGCGGGAGTTATCACCTTCATCACACGAGCTTCTATAGATACCTTCAGCTGCGGCATGCTTTGCATGCCCAGTTTGGTCACAATGCCCCTAAATTCTCTAAATACCCAGTAATAGGTATTCTGAAGTTGCAGGGCCCCGGGGGTCTCATATCCAAGCTGTATACCCACCTATTGACGACCACTGTAGGCCATACACTGCTATTGGTACGTCTTCAATGGCAACAAATAATACCTGACATCACAGATGAGGACTGGGAAGAGGCTTGTCCATCTCACCTGCATGTATCCCCTGCTGTTAATAATAGGTTAACACAGCTATATGTGATACACCAGGCATATCTCACACCGGTGAGATTACATGCTATGCATCGCATTCCCACAGCTGAATATATGAGATGCACTAATCCACATGCAGATTTTGTACACTTAATGTGGGAATGCCCTGTAGTAGCTCAATTTTGGAAGCGGGTGACGGAATGCTCTCCTCAGTATTGTCCATCCCGGTCCCCTGTGAACCTAGGATCTGTCTGCTAGGTATTATAGATGAGGAACAGTGGCAGCGATACCACAGAATTCTGTTAAGCCAAACTCTTTTTATGGCCAGAAAGACTTTGGCCTTAATTTGGATTCAGACCAGGCCCCCATCCTTTCGCAGATGGATTCAATTAGTGAACCAGGTTTTGCCATTTGAAAAATTTATGTATGAAAACCGAGGGTGCCCACATAAATTTAATAAAATCTGAGATGAGTGGAACGCCTCTGAATTCACGGTGGGTGGGGTACGCGACTGAGGGACACCCACCCCCCCCCCCCCCCGTTTCATGCTCTACAGGTCTGCACAAATATGTTGACACCATATATTGGATACAAATAGCCCCATGCCGCTGGTGTTTAGGGTGACTTCATTCAATGTTAATGTATGATGTCCCACCATGTACAAACTGTAATATTTGTCACTTTTTTCTTGAACGATTGCCGATGCAAAAGTACAATGTATGTTGTTCTATATATGTGTTAATAAAAAGTATTTTAACCACTTCAGCCCCGGAAGGATTTCCAGCTTTAGGACCGGAGCCCTTCTTGCGATTCGGCACTGCGTCGCTTTAACTGAAAATTGCGCGGTCGTGCGACGTTGTACCCAAACGAAATTTGCGTCCTTTTTTTCCCACAAACAGAGCTTTCTTTTGGTGACACCCTTTTTTTCCTGCGTTTAAAGCAAACCCATGTTGCAGCGTGCTGGCGCGTTAAAAGTCAATTTCGCTGCGTCACGGCTTAGCGTTCTTCCCGAGGCCAGGATTTCGACCTTTAGGAAGGCCCCGACTTCACCAATTTTATGAAAAATAATTGTGTATATATCTTGTTGTATGTAACATGAAAACGTAGCCGTTAGCAAGTTCTTTTTTCACTGTTTATAATGTCAAACATGTACCACCCTGTAGTATGTAATTGTAACTTACTTCAGTGGGATTTGTGGTCGCCGTACCCCGATAAACATAGGTTATATACCACAGTTGTATAAACACGTCTGGACATCTCGTACTTTG
>BLSH010232367.1:275556-291973 GCA_018402905.1 Glandirana rugosa
TCCCTGGCCCCCCCCCCCCCCCGACACAGTGAGCGCGCCTCCGGCAGTGCACGCGCGCTCACAGTGCACAATCTCGCAGCCGTCATCATATGACGGCAGTTTGCATTATCGAGCCACCTTGTCGCCATCAACCTGCGGTTGGCAGTCGGCAAATGGTTAATACAACAGAGGGGTTGAGCCCATATCCATTGCATTTTTGGGTAGATTCATACTGTACTTACCTAGGTAGATGCAGCATCGATCCCCCGGCACCTCTAACACTGAGAACCGAGCGATTGAACACTGTCGATCACTCAGTTCTCACAGCTCCATGAGCAAAGAGCTGCTGACTGTCAATCAGCAGCTCTGCTCTGCCCCCCTGCGCTCACTGGAGGGCTGTGGAGGGGGTGGGAGTGGCTGGCTCAGGCTCTCAGCGGCTCACTTAGAGGCTGAGCCGGGTGCCGGTCCAGACATGTGGGTGGATCCTGACTCTATGGTCGTGAACCAACTCTGTTATGTCAGCAGAGAGTGGACTTCAACCCGCTCTCTGCTGAAAACGGGTCACAGATGTGCAAAACGAACCGAACTCCTGTGATAAACATGAGAAGTACAGCCAAATGAGCTTTGGCTGTACTCCTTTAACAACCGGTGATGATTCATCAGCTGTCAGCGGACTTCCTCACTGAGAGCTGAAATGTAAACAAAAGAATGCCAGCAATAGAAAATTTAGGAAAAAAACACACCAAAATGTAAAAAATCTCAGCCTGGGGTCCCCATCCCCCCAAAATCCATACCAGACTCTTATCTGAGCATGCAGGTCAGGAAAGGGAGGGGACAAGGAAGCGCTCCCCCTCCTGAACTATACCAGACAAAATGCCCTCTACCCAGCCCCACCCCAAAGCACCTTGTCCCCATGTTTATGGGGACAAGGGCCTCTTCCCCACCACCCTGGGTGGCGGTTGTGGGGGTCTGCGGGTGGGGGCATATCAGGACCTGAAAATACAATGCCACATGTTGGGGGCATGTGGCCTGGTATGGTTCAAGAGGGGGGGTGCTCGCTCATCGCCCCTATTTCCTGGCCTGCAGGCTGAGTGCTAGTATAAGGATCTGGTATGGTTTGTAGGGGGACCACTTCTGCCACCATTCTTTTGTTTACAATTCAGCCCTCAGTGGGGAAGCCCGCTGACAGCTGATGAGTCATCAGTTGTTAAGGACGCAGCGGCCGGCTTCTCAGCCGCCTCCTTAACAAACAACTATTCTTCACACAGAATTCAAATTGACTGAACATTTTTCAACCGATCTGATTTCGAATCATTCTGAATATTTTTAATTACATAGAAAATGATTAAACAAAATTAAATTTAACAAAACTAAACAAATTCCGAAACAAATCAACAAAACAAAGATAGTAACATAACAAATCTATCTGAAACTAAACTAATTTTTCCGTTCTGCACATGTCTAGTTTAGAGTGAAACAGGAATGAAGGACCGAGCATTATTGCTCTCAGACTGGTGTGCGTGGCAATATGTAATGTGTGTAGCGCAAATGACATTTTTGTATGTAGGAGCATGCAACGTGTGTGTATTTATGTGTACATAGGATCTCAGAAATTTGGGGAGGTCAAGTGCTTTAGAGCAGCCCTCATAATTTCCACTCGCCTGCTCATATTTGGCGAGTGGAAATTAGTGGAGGATGAGTGTTAAGCAGGGGAGGACTGGGCTGACAGTTTTCAGGCTGATCGCTTCTGGCAGAAGAAGCCATCAGAGCAGCCCTGAGAGTGGTCTCCCTGCCCCCGGGCCTCTCTGATACCCTGTAAAAAACCTGAACCGCTTCAGCCAGAACCTATCAGCCAGGAAACTGTCAGGAGGATCTGCCGGCCAGATCACACATAGTGGGGTCGCACTGTGAGGCGGCACTGATGAGGCTGAACTGATAAGTTGCACTGATGGCCACTGATGGGGCTGCACTGATGAGGGGGCAATGACGGGTACTAATAAACTGCACAGATGGGCATTAATGAGGCTGCACTGATAAGGCAGCATTGATATGCTGCACTGATGGGGCTGCACTCATACAGCAGCACTGATATGAAAAACAAAAAAGACTGGTGATGGCGCCTCAATTTCTAGGTGAATGCATATAACCATATACAATCCTGATGTATGTGAATAATGAAGTGATAGCTGCCCCTTTAAATGTGACAAAACACTAAAGATAGCAAACAAAAAAGTGTAAAGGTGATGGCGCTATATACTCTTATGCAATATGTCATATTAAACAAATAATTGCAAATATGGGAAAAAACGTGTAAAAAATCAATCAATAGTCCATAGTGACAGTCCCAACACCAACATGAATTCTGACCAAGCCTGTACCAGCCATCGGGACTATTGGGAGTTTCCAGGGGGGCCTATGGCTCAGTGGGCCGGCCTCATGCTCACAGGGGTCCACGGCGATATACCCGTTAATCACCAACAGTCAGCTGACGCCTTGATCGGGATTGAGCATGCAGAGTAGCGTGGGAAGCTTCTGTAATAAGTTCTCTTTCTTGTCACGCAGCTCCCCGGAGGCCCCGCCCCTCCTCTCTTTTCATCCATCCCAATTTGCTTGTGACATCACCTGGGATGGACGAGAAGTGAGGAGGGGGTGGGGTCGCCGCGTGACATGAAAGAGAACTTATTAAAGCCACTTCCCTCGCTACTCTGCAAGAAAAAGGCTAGTAAACAATGCGCCCCTTGTGCCCTAATGTGCTCCATGTGCCCTGATGTGCCATGATGTGATGTGCCCTAACATGCTGTACGCTGATGTGCTGTGCCTTGTACCCTGGTGTGCTCTGCCCTGTACTCTGATGTGCTGTGCCCTGTACCCTGATGTGTTGTGCCCTGATGTGCGCTGTACCCTGATGTGCTGTGCTCTGTACCCTGATGTGCTGTACCCTGATGTGCTGTGCCCTGATGTGCTTTGCTCTGTACCCTGATGTGTTGTGCCCTGATGTGCTGGGCTCTGTACCCTGATGTGCAGTGCCCTGATGTGTTATACTTTGTACCCTGATGTGCTGTGCTCTGTACCCTGCTGTGTCCTGATGTGCTGTGCTCTGTACCCTGACGTGTTGTGCAATGATGTGCTGTGCTCTGTACCCTGATGTGCTGTGCCCTGATGTGCTGTGCTCTGTACCCTGACGTGTTGTGCAATGATGTGCTGTGCTCTGTACCCTGATGTGCTGTGCCCTGATGTTCTGTGCTCTGTACCCTGATGTGCACTGTACCCTGATGTGCCCTGGGCCGGTCTGGATGAAGTCCAGGGCCAAATGTTTGTCCCAGTCCAGCCTCGATTATGACATGTGCTTCAGATGTGATGTATCTTCAACAAGAGCGCTTCACAAGTGCTAAAAAGGTGGATGTCCACTCACCAAAAAGCGCATGTGTATATACACCATATGGGTCCTGGGCTCAAGTTTTTCAACTGGTCCTGTCCTCCCATAGGGCTAAGGATGCGAGGGACAAACTCCACCAAGAAACACAAGAAGGAACAACTATAACAAAAGCCTTAAAAGTATTGTACAAAAGTATCCACTCACATGCGATCGTACCATGCAAGTTACTAAGGTGTCTACAGCGTGGGTGGACGTACAGTTTTGCTAATAAGTTTACATACCCTGGCAGAATTTATGATTTCTTGGCCATTTTTTCAGAGATTATGAATGAGAACACAAAAACATTTCTTTCACTCATGGTTAGTGTTTGGCTGAAGCCATTTATTATCAATCGTGTTTACGCTTTTTAAATTAATGACAACAGAAACTACCCAAATGACCCTGATCAAAAGTTTATATACCCTGGTGATTTTGGCCTGATAACATGCACACAAGTTGACACAAAGGGGTTTGAATGGCTATTAAAGGTAACCATCCTTACCTTTGACCTGTTTGCTTGTAATTATTGTGTGTATTTAAAAGGTCAATGAGTTTCTGGACTCCTGACAGACCCTTGCATCTTTCATCCAATGCTGCACTGATGTTTCTGGATTCTGAGTCATGGGGAAAGCAAAAGAATTGTCAAAGACTCTGTGTGAAAAGTTAGTTGAACTGTATAAAACAGGAAAGGGATATAAAATGATATCCAAGGAATTGAGAATGCCAATCAGCAGTGTTCAAACTCTAATCAAGAAATGGAAAATGAGGGGTTCTGTTGAAACCAAACCACGGTCAGGTAGACCAACTAAAATTTCAGCCACAACTGCCAGGAAAATTGTTTGGGATGCAAAGAAAAAACCCACAAATAACTTCAGGACTCTCTGTAAACATGTGGTGTGGCTGTTTCAAGATGTACAATAAGGAGGCGCTTGAAGGAAGATGGGCTGCATGGTCGAGTCGCCAGAAGAAAGCCATTACTGCGCAAATGCCACAAAGTATCCCACTTACAACACACCAAACAGCACAGAGACAAGCCTCAAACCTTCTGGCACAAAGTCATTTGGAGTGATGAGACCAAAATGTAGCTTTTTGGCCACAACCATAAACCCTACATTTGAAGAGGAGTCAACAAGGCCTGTGAAACATGAAGGTGGGTCACTGATGTTTTGGTGTAAGTGTGAGCTACAAAGGCACAGGAAATACTGGAGGAACATTTGCATTCATCAGCCAGGAAGCTGCGCATGGCACTTACTTGGACATTCCAACACGACAATGATCCAAAACACAAGGCCAAGTCGATCTGTCATTGGCTACAGCAGAATAAAGTGAAGGTTCTGGAGTGGCCATCCCAGTATCCTGACCTCAATATCATTGAGCCACTCTGGGGAGATCTCAAACGTGCAGCTCATGCAAGACAGCCCAAGAATTTCCAGGAACTGGAGGCTTTTTCCCAAAAGGAATGGGCAGCTTTACCATCTGAGAAGATAAAGAGCCTCATCCACAAATACCGCAAAAGACTTCAAGCTGTCATTGATGTTAAAGGGGGCAATACACAGTATTAAGAACTGGGGTATGTAAACTTTTGACCAGGGTCATTTGGGTAGTTTCTGTTGTCATTATGATTTAAACACAGTTGATTGATAATAAATGGCTTCAGCCAAACACTAACCATAAGTGAAAGAAATGTTTTTGTGTTCTCATTCATATTCTCTGAAAAATGGCCAAAGAATCATAAATTCTGCCAGGGTATGTAAACTTATGAGCACAACTGTATGTACAGCGATGTTGCCGGCGTGCACACCACACCTCCTTGTGGCTGAGGTGTTTGGATCAGCATCACCTATGGGACCCGGATGTAGCAGATGCCCACTTCGACATATGTTCTGCCATTTTAGCGTCTTCGGGAAGTGTTAGTCAGGCAGCGGAAATCGCAAGCAATTTATATTGATTATGTGTATTGGAGGTATTCATCGAAGAAGCAGAAGAGGTCCCAATACAACCATCTTGTCTTATGTTCCTCCGACTTGTAACACAGAGCAGAGGTCATTTCTTCCATTTGTTCGATATACTTCACTCTTGTTAGCCATTTGGATACCATTGGTGCAGACTGTTGCTTCCAGAGGCATGGGATGCAAGCCCATGCAGCATTAAGGAGGTGTTTGAGAAGGAATTTATGGTATTGTTTCCTTAATAAAGGGGTAAGGTTAAGTAGGACTGCAGCTGGATCATTCTGTAAATGTTCAGCTTCCCCCTTCTTTTCAGTCTTCTCTCTTCTATCTCTCGGCCTCCCCCCTTTGCTCTGTTCGAGGTATTGGTTTCTTGTGCGTTTAGAACCACAAAAAGGAGACAGAAAAGGTACCGACACCAGATTAGCTGCACACCAATATTTATTCAACATCATGTCAAGAAAACAGCATGGGTCACATAAACCAGCTTCTCTCATCCCAACCCTACTTCAAACATTCCAGACCAATGCAATACCGATGGCGGGTGATCGGCAAGCGGTTAACAATAATGCCCAATTTCTGGGTTAAAGTGGTTGTAAACCTCAGACATGAAATATGAAGAAAGCATATCCCAATATAGCATGTACTTGGCTCAATCAAGAGAACTAAGTATCATTTCTGTCCACTGCCTTGTTCCTCTTCTATCAGCATGAGTCACTTCTGACAAGTTTTCCTGACATCAAGAGAAAAATGGTGACAGAGGAGGGCACAACCTGTGATTGACAGCCTCAAATCTGTTCCAGTGTGCAGTGTGAAGGATGTGTGTCTCTTCCCTCCAATCAACTCTCTCCTCACTGATGTAACTTCAGCTCTCTGCCCCCTGCTTTTCAGAGCTGAGAGATCCTGTGTAAATTCTGCACTTAGAATGGATGTAGCGGAAATATTGCTGTAGCTAAACAGGTACAACTTACTGTATGTAGGAGGATTTTTATCATTTCTCTGAGGCCAATTACCTCACTGGTTATATGTGCGAGTATAACCTAATATTTTTTTTTATTTCATTCGGCCAGAAGCAGTGATTTTTTTTTAAATGCTTAAAGAAAAACATTACAATTATCCAATTTCATTTAAATTACTGTCTGGGGCGTTCTAATTCTGCCTGTAAAGGGCCATCTCTGATGTACAGAAAGTGCTGCAGCAGAGCTGACATTTACAAAGGAAAGCAGTTTGTAAATTGCTGACAAATTACATTTCAATGCCAGTTTAACCACTTGCCGACCAGGTCAGCTCTACTGCTCAGATCGGCATAGCTGTACGGTGGAGCTTTAAGAGACTATAGCAGGCGCGCGTGCACGCCCGCTGCACCTCTCTGGAGCCACTCGCGATCTCTCCTCACAGAGCCAGAACGGGGATCCGTTGATGTAAACAAACAGATCCCTATTCTGACAGGGAAGTGGAGAGCGTTCTGCTGTTCACAGTGATCGGGAACAGCATTCTCTCTCTACCCCCAGTCACTACACTCCCCCTACAGTTAGAAACACCTCCCTAGGGAGCATTGATTGCCCCCTTCCCTGCCAGTGACATTTATACAGTAATCAGTGGCTATTTTTAGCACTAATCGCTGTATAAATGTCAGTGGTCCCAAAAAAGTGTCAAATATGTCCGATCTGTCCGCCGCAATATCACAGTCCCGATAAAAATCACAGATCGCCGCCATTACTAGTAAAAAAAAAAAAAAAATAATAAAAATGCCATAAATCTATCCCCTATTTTGTAGACATTATAACTTTTGCGCAAACCAATCAATATAAGCTTATTGCAAATTTTTTTTTTTACTAAAGATATGTAGAAGATTATATATCGGCAATTACATTTATTTTTGGGATATATATTATAGCAAAAAGTAAAAAAATATTGTTTATTTTTTTCAAAATTGTCACTCTTTGTTTTTGTTTATAGCGCAAAAAATAAAAACCACAGAGGTGATCAAATACCACCAAAAGAAAGCTCTATTGGTGGGGGAAAAAAGGATGATTTTGCTTGGTACAGCGTTGCACAACCGCGCAATTGTCAGTTAAAATGATGCAGTGCCGTATCGCAAAAATGGCCTGGTCATTAAGGGGGTAAATACTTCCGGGGCTGAAGTGGTTAAAAAAAATAAAATAACGCACACTGACCCTTGACACTTCTAATGGTCTGCTATGTATTTGGGAGGGGTTTGTGTGCTTTTTTTTTTGCCAGGATCTGGCAATGAAATGTCATTTTCTGTTGCCAGTTCAGATCCCCTCGCACATATTGCGAATTCATCAATATATAACAGTTCATATAATATTGAAATTCATTTGAGGCTCAACGCATCCTCAGATTAATAAACAGGTTTTGTATGCCTAGAGGATTAATGAGAGCTTCTCGGCCCCCAATCTTCAAGCCTAAAACACGGCAGCGAACATCGCTCCTTTATCTTGCCTTCATGATACAGATCAAATGCCGTTATGGGCCAATATCGACACAGTGGATTCTCGCCCCATTCCCTCCATACTTTGACTTCAACTTTAACTTCGGACCATGTTTAATGCACTCTCTTCATGTTTGGGACTCGGTTAAATTGTCAGCTAGCCTAATATCACCTCATCTACCCTAGAGGCATCTTATGCATTGCCCGTTGTTCCCTCCGGGCTCCGAAAATCCCAAGCAATTCTCGTGTTGGACGGAGAGTGGCTTCACTGATGTTCATTCTCTGTTCACCCCTACGAGAATAACAACATTCGATGCCCTTAGATCTTCTCACAATATTCCCTTACGGGAACACTTATGTTATCTACAGATCAAACATTTCCTCCAACAGTTTATAAAAGCCAGACCCACTCCATAAACGTTGACCCCATTTGAAAGTCTCTTTAGGGCAAACCCTCATTCCCGGGCCTGATTTCCCTGATATACTCCATGGTCATCTCTTTAAGGAAACCCCAAGTGAAACGGTACCATCTCCAATGGGAGAGGGACTTGGGAACGCAGTTGGATCCAGAGGACTGGCAGATCATGACTATAGTCCTTAGTAAGAGCTCTAGAAATATTCTCACCTTGGAAAATGCCTATAAAGTATTTTACTGATGGTACTATACGCCAGCTAGGCTAGCCCGCTTTATCCCAACCTATTCTCCCTCTTGCTTCCAAGGTTGCCCCCAGGACAGTACTATGGCCCATATATGGTGGACATGTCCTAGGGTATGCAGACTATGGGTCAGGGTATGCAATCTACTTAGAAATCTGCTCCATTCTAATTTAAAAAGAGACCCCTATGAAGCCCTCCTCTGCAAACCTATCCTAGAGCTCCTTCACTTGAAGCCCCAACTGGCTCAGCATCTTTTTAATGCAACTAAACTTACCATAGCAAAGGCATGGAAAACTCCGGTGCTCAGTTTTGAAGCAGTTGAAAAACATATGAATGACCTTGTGATTAATGAGAAACTACCAGCTCTGCTCTCTGATACCCACAATACATTTCTTAAGGTTTGGCAACTTTGGATCACTTACACTCAACCTCCGAGGTTTAGTACTACACTCCTTTTAATCTAACGGCCTCCTGGCACAGCCCCCGATGGACTCCCTCTCCTTCTTATTTTCTCATCTCTCTTCTTTTAGTTTAAATTTTTTTTTTTAAATAATCCTCTCCCTCAGCTGCACCTGGTTCCCAGGGGGTATGTGAATGATTTAATATATCCATTGAATCCCATTACAGGGATCTTTTACATGTTTGAAATGCTATCACCATTGTATTGTTCTGCTATTCTGCTGAACCAATAAAATACTTTGTAAAAGAAATGTCAACTCTATCGTTAATTTTCTTTGTAAATGTCACTGTTGCTGCAGCACATCCTACAGCCAGAATAATAAAAAAAAAATTGTATAGAGTCCCCCAAAATTACATACAACACCCTTTGAGGAAGGGGATCCTCGTGCAAAAAAAATAAAAACTTGAAGTCCATACCAGCCCCTAAATCCGAGGAGGCAACCGGGGGGGGGGGGGGTGCAGCAGGAGAGAAGATCAAGTTAGTTACTTTGTATTTTGTAAGCACAGGCTGATCTCTGATTCGGTACAGCCAATCCATGGCAAAAGTCATTGGCCCAGACCTGATGACTGATCAGTGCGGTAACGAATCACAGCACCACCGGGCTGGTGCGTGTGCCCCCTTCCCTGGAAAGCTGATCACGTAATGGGTACATGAACCAGCGCAGAGCGGCCTCCCCGCAGCAGTAAATGTACGTGGGGAGGTCCGTAACTGGATATTTCAGCACTTGGATGATAAATTCTTTTTTATGTGTGATATTGTTTCTTGGATTTATTGGTGAGATTGACTTTTTACGTACAGTGATATTTATACACAGCACGGCACAGGGGTGATTGATGAAGATATTGTGGGAGATTAGCTTTCTGGGAAGAAGGCAGCTTGAAGGCAAACCTTAAAATGTGGCAGGTTGCCAGTTTTTTATGGTAAAAGGTTGCAAGTAATAAAACAAACAAAATAGCAAAACAAAACCTTGCCGTCCAGCGCTAAACTACTACAGAGCAGGATATCTCTCTATACGATGTTGGGCTTGTCCTGACACCTCCAAACAAAACAAATGCAAACCTTTTCTCTTGAAGTCCTTAGAGCAACCAAGTCTTAACGTGTAGCTCTCTCAGTGTAGTTCTACTGAGTCCCAGGCCAGAGCACCACTGAGATCTCTTCCTCGTCATTTAATGCAGCTGAAGAGGGATTTGGGTGGACCAGAAATTCCGGGCCGGAACCAGCTCTGCCACGGTGGTTGGCAAAACCCGGGTCAGACTCTCATTAGTCCACTCCAAGTGAACACATGCGAGGTGACAAATATCGCCCGTCCACTATCGCGCCTCGCATAACGTCACAATGCATATTAAATTTCATTCAAGTTTGTAATTTTAAAATCTTGTTTAATAAGAAAACATTTAAACAAATGCAAAGGAAATATTTACAGAAAAGAGGCAATAATGCAACAAAAAAAACATAAAGGGTTTAAGAGTGAAAATAGTTCACTAAGTACAGGTTCTGTGCATTCTGCAAAGTCCCATCAATGAGCCTAAGATGGATCAGTGGAATCTTGGTTGATGTTCTCGTTTCATGGTAAAGGAAAGCTCCAAATTGCTGATGCAGAGGGTGTGGACAGAAATGATCTGACCAATGAAAAGGTATGAAAATTCCTGAGGAGTGGCTGATGAGATGTCACTTGGGCGTGTTCGCAACTGCACCTGCCTGAGCCCGCCAGAAAGTTTACACTGCACTGCGCTAATCACAGGCAGTGAGAAATTTCCCGATGCGCGGCTGCGGTTGCGAACACACCCAAGCCCGTCCTTATTTATGACCATGTAGCTGATACTCCCTCAGATACAGTTTTCTACAGGTATTACTATCTTGAGATAGCTACAGATTACATTCTGGTAACTTGGATAATAAAATGTTGGCGATATATAAATCCTGTATAATAATAATGTTGTCCAGCATGAAATTACAGTGTGAATGAATACAAAGATGATGGGTATCGGATGTATATTTCAGCAAGGAGATACAATGTGTCTCATCTGCCTTCCAAACCTTCTAATAAAGTGGTGTTCAGGCTTAAAATTCTGATAATTAACCACTTCTATCCTGACCACTGTCACCCCTTCCTGTCCAGGCTATATTTCAGCTTTCAGCACTGTTACACTTTGAATGACAATTGCGTGGTCATGTACCACTGTACCCAAATTACATTTTCATGTTTTTTTCACACAAATAGAGCTTTCTTTTGGAGGTATTTAATCACCACTGTTTTTTTTTTATTTCTTGCTAAATAAACAAAAAAGCCTGAACATTTTGAAAAAAAAAACAGTTTTAGTTTCTGTTATAAGATTTTGAAAATTATTGTTGTTCATAAACTTAGGCAAAAATGTATTCTGCTGCATTTCTTTGGTTAAAATAACACAAATCAGTGTATATTATTTAGTCTGTATGAAAGTTAGAGTCTCTAAAAACTATGGGATATATACTTGAAAATTCATCAATCCCGATGTACTGACGGTTGATCTCGTTTCTTGAGGCCCTAAAATGCCAGGACAATACAAATACCCCCCAAAGGACCCCTTTTTGGAAAGCAGACATAGTCTGCGGATTTCAGTAAGAGGCATGGTGAGTTTTTGAAGTTACAATTTTTTTAGAAAATTAAGGAATCAAGTCATCATATGACTGTGGTGTTGCGGTGATCAGGGACACTGACCGGTGACAGTATTTAAAAAAAATAAAAGAAAAAAAAAAAAATAGATTTTTTTCTTTATTATATATATATATATATATATATATATATATATATATATATATATACACTTTTTTTTACATACTTTGACCGGAGCAGTACAGTGTTAGCATAGTAACACTGTACTATTCTGGAGAGGCGATCAGGATTTTTTTTTTTTTGGCTTATTGTTGTGATTAGCCATAGTTAATTACATTGTACAGATTATTATTACTATACAGGATCTATATAGCGCAGTGCTTTGCATAATGAAGGCAGACATTACAGTTACGATACAATTTGGTACAAGAGGAATTAGAGGGTACTGCACACTAGCCCTGGCTGTACCATGTGATCACTGTGATCAATCACAGAGATCAACTCAATAGTACACAATGAATGGCTACGAATGGAAGCCATTCATTGTGTACAATTGTCATGTGATCGGTCAAAGCAATCACATGATACCAGGAGAGGTATCATTGATCTGTCATCTGCTGTGTCCACCGGAGTGACAGAATGATGCCACAGCTGGGCCCATGGGGTGATCCTGGGAGGACGTCATATGACATCCACCCAGAATGGCAGCGCTCCCATCCGACGTTCATATTACTATAGGCTGGTGGGAAGTAGTTAACTGAGACAGGTAAAGATGTCCTCATTCTTACTGTACTGGTATCACCTAGGAGTTTTGAAATACATTAAAGTTTTGACTGTGGGTAGTAATAGCCAGTAACAGTCAGCCAGAAATGTGTGTTCAGATGAGTCTTCTGATACTATTAGCTAGGACGGATATCTGCTTGCTGTTCTAATTACTTAAGCTTGGACTTGAAGGGATTATGACTATTAGAGTCAGACTGGGATGGGTATTGTGTCCTGTTGGGTTCTGGTAATGGGGTTTATGTTGGCTCAATCAAAGGGCTATCTGTTTACCATGCTTTGTTTTGAAATTGGTTGATTTGGTTTGGAGGTTCTGCTGTGTCCTATCAATGGACTGATAAGAATGTTTGGGAATGCAGCTAAAAGTTTGTGAATTGCAGAAGATGCCTTCCCTGGATTATGGAAAGCAGATCACCACTTTTAGGTGTCTCCTATTCTACAAAATGCCATGGCTGACCCCTAAATTATGAACAACAAGGTTGCCCTGGTTCTTCTCAGAGAGCTTTTAGGGTGCCCACTTAGCATTATCATCAAAATAAGCATTTGTTCTGAGTGCTTCAGTTTTAGCAAATCTCCCCCTAAGTAAAAGGTTACACCTCAAAATGTACTCAGCCAATGAAATGTAATGACTCCATTTTTATTTTTCTACTGCTATCAATGGCCAAAACGGTACAACACTTCATCCATGTCTTTGGTGATTTCTGATCCCCTTATGAACTGTTTTTTACATGATGAAGATCAGCCAAGGAGTATATCTGAGATGTACATCAGGGTGTGCTTCTTCCCCACATGAGACCTGTGATGTCCATCAACATTCATATAGAAGACATTTCCCGCACTCAAGGCACGAATACACCTCAAGGGTTGTGTGGGATCTCTGATGTACAGGAAGACGGGACTTCAGTGATTAACAATTCCCTCACAAAGAACAGGAAAGTGACTTCTCCTCTATGTGCAATCTTTGATGTCTGGATAGATTGGACTTCACTGAAAAACATTTCCCGCAATTAGAACAGGAATATGGCTTCTCCCTCATGTGCAATCTTTGATGGTTGTAAAGAGTGGACTTCTGTGAAAAACTTTTTCCACACTCAGGACACAAATAAGGCTTCTCCCCTGTGTGAGATCTCTGATGTACAGAAAGATGGGATTTACGTGAAAAACATTTTCCACACTCAGGACAAGAAAGTGGCTTATCCCCTGTGTGCAATCTCTGATGTCTGGAAAGATGGAACTTCTGTGAAAAACATTTTCCACACTCAGGACAGGAATATGGCTTCTCCTCTGTGTGAGATCTCTGATGTTTGTTAAGATTGGACTTCTGTGCAAAACATTTCCCACACACAGCACAGGAATAAGGCTTTTCCCCCGTGTGAGATCTCTGATGTATGACAAGATCTGATTTTTGTATATAACATTTCCCACACTCAGAACAGGAATATGGCTTCTCGCCTGTGTGCAATTTCTGATGTCTGCAAAGCTGTGACTTAGATGAAAAACAGTTCCCACATTCGGGACAGGAAAAAAATGACTTCATACCTGTGTGCAGTCTCTGATGTTTGTAAAAATTGGACTTATGGGAAAAACATTTCCCGCACTCAGGACAGGAATATGGCTTCTCACCTGTGTGAGATCTTTTATGCACATTAAGATCGCATTTAAAACGGAAACACTTCCCGCACTCAGCACAGGAAAACCTCTTATCTGTTGGAAGGACGGCACCGTCCCTCACAGTCTGAGGTTCCTCAGGATAAGAGGAATACGATGGTCCATCTACACTGTGTGGTGCCGGATGGACATTTGAGGTAGCCGGGTTTGCTCCTGGACTATACTGTGTGATGTCCTCATCTTCTACTTTACAGTCTGGAGACAAAGTGAGACAATCCTCTGAGCTTTCCCTCATCTCCCGTCCATCTACTAAAATAGAAAGAAAAAGATTATTACTAGACATGAGCTGATTGATTCCTCTAAACTAGGACTCTGCCCACATCAGGCAGCTTTGTCTCTGAGGATCTTACAATTCCCCCCTCAAAGTAATGAGTAAATGGCTCCTCTGATCTCCTACCAGTTCATTTCTTTATTCATGGACCTTAGTCAGAGAGTGAGGAAACAACGAGAACTGTCTTTTATAGGAGTGACAGTGATGAGGGGATTATAGGACGAGTGTCCCCACCCCCTCTATCACTCATTGCCATCTTACTTATTTAGTCCATGATTTAGTGCAGTACTTCTTGTGTTGGGAAGATGGCAATGAGTGATAGAGGGGACACTCGTCCTATAATCGCCTCATCACTGTCACCGCTATAAAAGACAGTTCTCGTATAACCACGATGATGCAGTCACTGACCTTGAACCGCGTATCCTGGAAAGTGGAGTCAAGTGGGCCTTAGAATGCATTGCTAATAACAAAGCTAGCACAAGTGATGGTATCGCAGCTGAGTTATTTAAAATCCTAAAAGATGTTGCTGTTAAAATGCTGCACTCAATATGCCAACAAATTTGGAAAACTTAACAATGGCAACAGGACTGGAAGAGGTCCATTTACGTTCCGATACCAAAGAAGGGCAGCACCAAAGAATGTCCAAACTACCAAACGATCGCACTCATCTCACACGTTAGCAAGGTTATGCTGAAAATTCTACAAGCTAGGCTTCAGCAGCATGTGAACCGAGAGCTACCACAAGTACATTCTGTATTTCAAAGAGGCGGAGGAACTAGAGATCAAATTATCCACTGGATTATGGAGAAAGCAAGGGAGTTCCCGAAGAATGTCTACTTCTGCTTTATTGACTACAGTAAAGCCTTTGGTTGTGCGGATCACAACAAGATGTGGCAAATATTGAAAGAAATGGGAATACCAGACCACTTCACCTGTCTTCTGAAAAACCTGTATGCAAGTCAAGAAGCAACAGTTACAGATTCTGGAACAACTGACTGGTTCAATATTGAGAAAGAAGTGAAGCAAGGGTGTGTACATTGTCACCCTACTTATTCAACTTATATGCCAAGTACATCATGCGAAATGCCAGGATCGATGAATCACAAGCTGGAATTAAGACCGCCGGGAGAAATATCAACAACCTAAGATATGGAGATGATATCACACTAATAACAGAAAGTGAAGAGTCTCTTAATGAACATGAAAGAGGAGAGTGGAAAAGCTGGCCTGAAATTGAACATTAACCAGTTGCCAACCGGCCGCTGTGCATTGAGGTCGGCAGGTTGGCACTGATGCGTGAATCACCGTCATCAGGCGCGGGAGCGTGTATTGTGGGCGCACACTGCTGGAGGCACTTTTGCACACTCACTGTCTAGCGGGGAACCGTTCAGCGGGTGGGGCGGACTCTATGTCCACCGGCCACCCGCGATCGCAGAACGGGGATCTGTGAATGTAAACAAGCGAAATCCCGTTCTGGCAGGGGAGAGGAGAGCGATCGTATGTTCCTTGTATATGGGAGCAGCGATCTCTCTCCTCCCCCAGTCATCCCAGCCCCTGCACAGTTAGAATATTGTGACACATTTAACCCTTTGATCGCCCCCTAGTGTTAACCCCTTCCCTGCCAGTGACATTTATACAGTGATCAGTGGCTATTTTTAGATCTGATCCCTGTATAAATGTCAATGGTCCAAAAAGTGTCAAAAAGTATAAAAAAAAAAGTATATCGCAGTCTCTATAAAAAATTGCAGATCGCCTCCATTAACCACTTAAGGACCGGAAGGATTTCCAGCTTTAGGACCGGAGCCCTTTTTGTGATTCGGCGCTGCGTCGCTTTAACTGACAATTGCGCGGTCGTGCGGCGTTGTAGTGACTAGTGACATATTTACAGTGACCGTCCCTTCCCCAATTGTGATCCCCCGCTAGTTTCCCAATTTACACAGTGTTATAAGATTGACACGTCCCCGACCCTACTGACCCCCTCCTCTCTCTAGCGACGAGGGTATATGTTCCTTGTATGCTAGCGAGAGGAGAGGGGACGGTCTTGCCCTAAAGCGAACAAATGTAAGTGTCTAGGGGCAAGACGCTAGCGCCCACCGGCCACCTGTATCTCAGGCGGGGTGGGCGACTTGCCAAGGGGCGATCTGTCACTCACACGTTTTCACGGAGGTCGTCACACGCGGGTGTTATGTGCGA
>BLSH010232367.1:302729-316558 GCA_018402905.1 Glandirana rugosa
GTAACATAGAGTAAAAATCCCTGAGGAATTACTGACCTTATCATGGTGACCTAACCGCATCCCGGTTACACCACGGGTATAAATTTTTCCCTAGTTTCAGAAATGGTTCATTGATATCTGGACAATCAAATTGAAGATATCGACCCTTCTATGACCTCTCAAATTATTTTCTGGTGTATCTACTCAAGAACAACCTTTTTTTACAAAACTCGTTGTCTGGTGTACCTAAGTATTTTCTGTCTTCAGTTTGTTTGGACTAAAGAAAAATACTCCTCCATTTATCATTCAGAATAAGAATCATTAACCACTACTCTCTGAATTCGGTCTTTTAGCCAGTTTTCTATCCATTTACAAACTGATCTTTCCAAGCCTGTAGACTTTACCTTACATATTAGCCGTGTGTGGGGAACGGTGTCAAACGCTTTTGCAAAATCCAAGTATACCACGTCCACAGCCACCCCTCTGTCCAAGGTTTTATTTACCTCCTCATAAAAAGAAATCAGGTTTGTTTGACTTCTGTCTTTTATGAATCCATGTGGTCTGTTGCTCAAAACATTTTTTTCCAACAAGAACTCATCTATGTGGTCTTTTATTAAACTCTCCAGTATCTTCCCAGCTATAGAAGTTAAACTAACAGGTCTATAGTTACTTGGTAAAGACTTTGATCCCTTTTTAAATATGGGCACCACATTGGCCCTACGCCAATCCAGTGGTACTATTCCAGTCATTAAGGAGTCCCTAAAAATGAGATACAATGGCTTTGAAATGACAGAGCTCAATTCCTTTAGGATCCATGGATATATGCCATCTGGTCCAGGTGCTTTATCTACTTTTATTCTGTCTAAATACTTCTGAACCATTTCACTTTTGAGCCATTGTGGATCATTTGGGGCTGTGTCACTACCACCCCCATCGTGGACATGAGCTCCCCCATTCTCCTTTGTATACACAGAGCTGAAGAATGTATTTAATAAGTTTGCCTTCTCTTTGTCCCCAGTCTTGCACTCTAGATTATTTTGTAAAGGGCCTACATGCTCAGACCTGACCTTTTTACTATTAATATATTTGAAGAATTTTTTGGGGTTTGTTCTACTATCTTTTGCAATCTGTCGTTCGTTGTGAATTTTTGCATCCTTGATTTCCTTTTTACATATTCTGTTATATTCTTTATAACATTTAAAATATGATAGTGTTCCCTCATTTTTATATTTTTTTAAATGCTCTTTTCTTATCATTTATAACTCCTTTAACTTTGGCCGTGAGCCACATAGGTTTTCTTTTTAGCCTTTTAAACTTATTGCCCATGGGAATATACTTTGCAGTGAGTTTGCATACAGTTTTTTTTTTTTTTTAAATTCCCATTTCTGTTCTGTGTTCATCGATGCCAATATTCCCTCCCAGTCTAAGTCCTGGACAGCAGCCCTCATCTTTGTAAAATTTGCCCTCTTAAAATTAAGTGTTTTTATCTTTCCCGTATGTGTTTGTTGCTTGCAGCTTACATTAAATTAAATCATGTTATGGTCACTGTTACTCAGATGTTCTTTTATATGAATATTGGTAATAAGCTCTGCATAGTTTTAGACTACCAAGTCCAGCAAAGTGTCATTCCTAGTTGGGGGGCCTCAATAAACTGGACCATAAAATTGTCCTGTAATAGGTTTATAAATTTTTCCCTTCAGCTGTCCCAGCAATGCAATTGCTCCAGTTAATTTCCGGGTAGTTAAAATCCCCCATTATTATCACTGTCCCAGACCTTGCAGCCCTTTCCATCTGTGCAAGGAGCAGTGTCTGCACCTCCTCTTTAACACTGGGGGGGTCTATAACAAACTCCAATGATAACCTTTGTAGTGTGCACACCCATATGCAGATCTACCCATAATACTTCAGACTCATCACACTGCCCATCAACTAGGTCCTCATTCACACTTTGAGATCACTTCTCACATAGAGACAGACACCACCACCCTTCTGTTTTACCCTGTCTTTCCGAAAGAGAGCATAGCCAGGAATATTATAGACCAGTCATGTGAAGAATGAAGCCACGATTCAGCTATACCAATCAAATCATAGTTCTCCTCATGCACTAGAGCTTCCAACTCACCTATTTTGCTTGGCAGACTCCTGGCATTGGTGAACAAACACTTTAATTTACTGTCACATTTTGCGCATGTTTGTTGCATATGTTTAATTTTAGTACGAACAGTACCATTTCCAATGGTTGATTGTATCATGGGAAACTTCATATCATCTTCCTTAGCTCTGCCCCCATCTTTCCCTATTCTACCCACCAATAGGGGCTGACCCCTGTCTGACCTGTCAGTTTTTTGGCATGATCAGTCATATTTTTAATATAAATGCCAAAATTCCATAATTTCTGCCATGGTTTTCAAACTTTTCAGCACAACCGTATATACAGAATTTCTAAAAGTTTGCTCTACTCTGGACCAATCAGTGAGCAGTATGCGTGGAGGAATGTATTTAGTGTTAATGACCCACCTGTGCTGATCTCTGTAGGAGTGTCCTCCTCTGTAAATGTCCCCGTTATTCCATCCTCATCTTCTACTTTAACTTCAACTATAGAATATCTCAGGTTTTCACTCTGAATATATAATAAAAATGACATCAATTGTTACAATGCAGATATTGTACAGATCCTAATGATACTATCAGTGATTGTTCCTCATCTACCTGATGATGATAAGGAATGGTGTGATCTTCCTGTGTGGAATCCCAGGAATACAGAGGACAGGGACATCTCTCTGGTGGGTTTTTGTAGCTGGATGACTCCACCATGTTCTCCCAGTCCTCCATCACCCCATCCTCATCCTCCTCTTTTATCTCTACTTTGACATCAACTTTACAGTTTCTCAGGTTTCCACTCTGAACATTTAATAAAAATCACATCAATGGTAACAATGCAGATAATGTACAGATCCTAATGATACTATCAGTGATTGCTCCTTATCTACCTGATGATGATGAGAGACGCCGTGATCTTCCTGTGTGGAATCCCAGGAATACAGGGGATGGGGACATCTCTCTGGTGGGTTTCTGTTACTGGATGATTCCACCATAGTATCCTGGTACAGATCTTTGTGTTTTTTTAGAATCTCTGACTTCTCCGTCACCCCATCCTCATCATCCTCCTCTTTTATCTCTTTAACTTCAACTTCAGAATCTCTCAGGTTTCCACTCTGAATGTATAATAAAAATGACATCAATGGTAACAATGCAGATAATGTACAGATCCTAATGATACTATCAGTGATTGTTCCTCATTTACCTGATAATGGTGAGGGATGGTGTGACCTTCCTGTGTGGAATCTTGTGAATACAGAGGACGGGGACATCTCTCTGGTGGGTTCCCATTACTGGATCCATCTGTAGGAAACACACACACTGACTGAATACATTGTTTCTATGTGTTTATCAGATGATGGGGGATCTAGGTGGACCCTCCGTACTGCTCTCTCCTTTACAATAAAGTCTCCTCTTACCCCGTGATGTGAGGGGCGGCTGATTGTCCATCATGACGTCCTTGTAGAGATCCTTGTGTCCTTCTAAATACTCCCACTCCTTTATGGAGAAACAAACAGTGAAATCCTGACACCTTATAAGAACCTGACAGACACAATGATACAGTCACCATCCAGACACATCCCTTGTCTGTTACTGGATAATTTTCCAGAATTCCCAGCACCGCTCACCTCTCCTGTCAGCAGCTCCATCATCTTCTTGTTGACTTCTAGAATCTTCTGCATGTTGTGTCTCTCAGGTTTTAGGGAGTCACATGGAGGCACTGTGATGGTCATATGATCACCTGACTTCACAGGAGGAAATCTCTGTATTGAGTAACCAATAGGAATATCATATTAGAATCCCAGAATCCTCCTCACCTCTCCAGTCAGATCTATGTATTATTAAATATTTAAAGTCCAGGCATTTTCACCCCCTCCCTGCCCAGGCCATATTTCAGTTTTCATCACACTTTGAATGACAATTACTTAGTCATGAAACACTGTACCCAAATGACATTTAATGGATTTTGTTCAACTAGAGCTTTCTTTTGGTGGTATTTAATCACCATTTTTGGTTTTTCATTTTTAGCTAAGTGATTGAAAAAAGAGCGAACATTTTTTTTAAAATGTATTTTTCTTTGTTTCTTTTATAACATTTTGCAAATAAATAATCTCTCTTCATTAATTCAGGCCAAACTGTATTCTGCTACATTTTTTTGGCAAAAAATAACCCCAAACAGTGTATATTATATAATCTGTAGGAAAGTTATACGGTCCAAAACTATGGGATATGTATATATATATTATAAAATCCAAGGGGGCAATCCTAGGGGCATAAATTATGCATTTCTTAATAAAATAATAACTAGAGACCAGGTGGACACAATAACTGGTGTAGCAGTGATCAGGGACACAATAACTGGTGTGGAGGTGATCGGGGACACAAATAACTGGAGAGAGAGGAGTATTTCTTGGGCAATCCAGTATAGTTATCTAAACGTCAAATGGTAAAAGTTGGACTGTCTCCATCCCTAATGTTGAAAAACAAGAAACAAAAAAAACCCTGAATGGGACTTTCAATCGGGAAGACCAACTCATCAAGAAGGAGAAAAGTATATAATAAAACAATCAGCATTTATTGATACAATTAAAAATTAATTGGTATTCAAAGACATATCACAAAGTGAAGCCAACATTAGATAAGTGTACAAAGATGGCAAGAGGGAACATCCTACCCAATGCCTTAATGGACAAAATATGATGACAATAAAAATAAAAGACCACTGATCTGCCACACACAGGGGGCAGAACAGGACCCAACGCTTTTCGATGTTAAGTAGTAGATATCTTCCTCAGGGATAAGTGGTCAATGGTTAAAAACACGACAATCATCCAGAACCGGATACTTCATGTTTTTAGTATAATGATCAGGAGACATCAGCTCAATTAGAAGATGTTTCGAAGATCAAAAAAGAAGAAAGCAGGATTTAACCAAAACCGGGCTGATTGCAAAAGCAGTGGCTGTAGGAGTTCCAAGATGAAATAAGGCCGGGATTGAGGCGATACAGTGTGTAGAAATTGTATAATTCGACCCCAAAAGGGAATTTATATCCAATAATGAGAGGAAAGTAGTCTGCATATCATAATGGCCAAAGGTAGATTGAAGTGCCGACTGATCGCATAGGGCCACCCCATAAGGAGGGGCACCGGACCGGGGTACTACCTCAGGACCCACCACAGATAGGAGACGAAAAGCCAGGTGTCTTAGAAGCGATACATATGTCAGCACTCGTCCTCAGAGCCAGCAGGGCGCTCAATCCAGGACACCAATCCATTTTTGACACTTTTTTGGGACCAATGACATTTATATAGCGATAAGAAATTGAAAGGGGGCAGTGAAGGGGTTAACTGTGTTCCCTGTATATGTTCTAACTGTGGGGGGGGGGGGGGGAGCTGGCCAGGGACATAACAGATCTCACTGATCCCGATCACAGGGATCAGTAGATCCGTTATGTCCCCCTTCACAGAACGGAGAACTGCCATGTTTACATCGGCGGTTCCCCGTTCTGCTGCTCTTACAGGGGATCGCGGGTCTCCGGCGGACGTGTGGCACCCACGAGAGCACGCCGCCGTCGGCTGTGAGTGCGCGCAGGGATCGCACAAAGGGGCGGATGTCCATGGACGTCCCCCCGGCAACTCAGATCCGCGCTGTAGCCGTCTTTCGGCTATTGCGCGGATCTGGACTGGCTAATAGAGATAAGAGTGATGTCATGTGACCTCCCAGAATCCTCCTCACCTCTCCGCTCAGGTCTGTGTTTTATTACTAGAGATAAGAGTGATGTCATGTGACCTCCGAGAATTCTCACCTTTCTGGTCAGGTCTGTGTTTTATTAATAAAGATAAAAGTGATGTCATGTGACCTCCCAGAATCCTCCTTACCTCTCCGGTCAGCAGGTAGATGATCTCCAGGGTGAGGTTTAGTATCTTCTCAGTCATGTGACTCCAGTCTTCGTCCATCCTTATTGATGTGGTCATGTGATCTATGTGGGTTGCTCTGTAGACAAATAGCGGAGAATCATCTGGAAGGTATTATTTGTACAATATTAGGATGGAAACATAAGAATTTAATAGGCAGACTGCCCCCACTTGGAATTGGAGCAAATACTTTGGATTACTTAGGAGTCTACAGTATCTACAAAAAAACATTTGCATAAACATTCCTTCTGCAAATCTGCTTTCACATTCATTTTGTGCAAACTGGACAAATAAAACACTCTTTAGGCTCTCTTCTCTTCTGAGCGAATGTTCTTTATTATGGGCTGTTCCAAAATTCCACATTGAGGTCCATTAGATGGAGCTGAGGAGCACAGGAAATACATGTTTGTCTTTGTAACAAGAGATACACCAGCCTTTCTCAACCTTTTCAGCACAGAGGAACCCTTAAAATAATTCTCCGGTCTCAGGGAACCCCTGCTAAAAATTAAAAATCTACAACTCATGATACATTAGTGTAATGGTCAATGGGAAGAATGCTCCTTACACTTGTGGCCATTGGAAGGAATTACCCCCTTACAGATAGCTAAAAATATCAATGGTATTATTGGGAATTTATCTGAGAGGTAGAAATTGACCATTGCTCAAGGAACCCCTAGAAACCTCTGGAGGAACCCTGGTTGAGAAACTCTGCTGTACACTGTAACACATCTGGAGAACATTAGAGGAAATTCAAAAATAGATGTAACCAAGGAGTGTGCAGCATACACAGGTTGTTGAAAAGTTGTTGTAGCTCCATTTGTATGCTGCCCGCCATTGCCTTGCTGTGTGTGGTAAACATTGCGCAGTAAAAGTACAACACATTCAACCGCCCATCACCATAGTACAAATAAAAGCTAAGCTGTACATCCATCTCCATCAAACTACTACAAAGACAGAGAGACCTCGTTTGAGAGGCAGAGTTGCTGCACAGGGAGATAGTAGGGGGAGAGCAGTTGCTGCACGGCGATATAATAGGGGGTGAGTGGTTGCTGTGCAGGGAGATATTAGGGGGCGAGTGGTTGCTGCACGGGGAGATAGGAAGGATGAGCAGTTTCTACACAGGGAGATAGTAGGGGGGAGAGCAGTTGCTGCATGGGGAGATAGTAGGGGGAAAGCAGTTGCTACACAGGGACATAGTAGGGAGTGAGCAGTTGCTACACAGGGACATAGTAGGGAGTGAGTAGTTACTACACAGGGACATAGTAGGGAGTGAGTGTGACGCACGCGGGTATCAGATCGCTGCCCTCCTCACTGATCGGAGACCGAGGACCCCCCTGATCCAATACCACACTTGTCACCAACGTAACAATGCCACTCTCAGCTGCTTTCAGCACAAAGATTTCCCAGTTTGCGGGATCACCGTCTAAGTGTCAGCCGCCTGAGAGCGATTGTTACCGGGCTAATTCAAACAATTAACCCTTTCACTGCCACCACTTCTGGAGTCGCCAGAAGACCATATATTAGCAATACCAGTGTTTTAGAGCAACGCCTGTACACACACTGTCACCTGCAGACAGGTATATTCAGATGCGTTATTCTAAAAGACAGTAGCGCTCTTCGAAGGAACAGATTCGTAATAGTTGCGTTAAGAGCTTTAGAGACAGAATTAACACTTTTCAAAATAAGGTTTAATAAATGAAAAGGTCAAGTTTTAGGTGCAGTAAAATATTTACAGAAAAATAAAAGTAAAAAGTGAGACAAATGTACAGCGAAAGAGAACAGATTGAAAAATACCTTGCCTTTTAAATGTCTTTGCTTAATCAGTGTTTGAAGAAGATTCCCTGGTTCCCTGATGGTTGATGTTAAGGTGGAACTGCTGTCTGATGGCCACAGTCTCTTTTCTCTGGACCACCAGGGGTGGGGCCGTACCCCTCCTGGCCATTCATAGAAGAGAGGGAGTTTCCTTAGACAATGTCCAGGGCAGACCGTGGAGATACAGCTGCATGATCATGCATGGATCATAACTTGTTACTGAATTATGTTACATATTTTGTAGAATGGAATTTAATCTCAGCTTGCAATAAGCTTTCATTTGACTCCAAACATGAGAAGTCTAAAACCTTATAGGACCCTGGGAAGGGAATGGACTAATTCTATCCTTTCCGTGGATGACAAAGGGTAGACGTTTACACTTGAACTATCCAGACCGAAATTCTACATTCAAATATGTCATGTTCAGCACTCTGGCGTATCTATAGCAGAAGTTATGACTGTATGTATATTTTCATGTAAGTTTAAGCAGCAGGAAAGAGTCATGCACAGGTCAGACCTGCCAGGGTAATTTATGGGCCAACAGCATGGTCCTGTATATTTGTTCAAGATAAGGGGACAGACCTTCTTCCTGGCCCAGCTATAAACCGTAATCAAAGGCCTCCTTTAAATTAAGCCTGTACTCACTCAGAGAGGGGGGGGGGGGGTGACAAGCCTTTCAAACAGCCAGGTCACAAGGAGAGAGAAAGAAAGAAAAAAAAACTTAACTATCTACCTAGCTTCCCTTCCAAGATGGAGTCAGTGTCGCTTAGGCCTGGTATCATTACCTTGCGTGGGTCTCACGCATGATACCATTACAGTGAGTAGTTGCTACACAGGGACATAGTAGGGAGTGAGCAGTTGCTACACAGGGACATAGTAGGGAGTGAGCAGCTGCTACATAGGGACATAGTAGGGAGTGAGCAGTTGCTACACAGGGACATAGTAGGGAGTGAGCAGCTGCTACACAGGGACATAGTAGGGAGTGAGTAGTTGCTACACATGGACATAGTAGGGAGTGAGCAGCTGCTACACAGGGACATAGTAGGGAGTGAGTAGTTGCTACACAGGGACATAGTAGGGAGTGAGCAGTTGCTACACAGGGACATAGTAGGGAGTGAGCAGTTGCTACACAGGGACATAGTAGGGAGTGAGCAGTTGCTACACAGGGACATAGTAGGGAGTGAGCAGTTGCTACACAGGGACATAGTAGGGAGTGAGCAGCTGTTACACAGGGACATAGTAGGGAGTGAGCAGTTGCTACACAGGGACATAGTAGGAAGTGAGTAGTTGCTACACAGGGACATAGTAGGGAGTGAGCAGTTGCTACATAGGGACATAGTAGGGAGTGAGCAGCTGTTACACAGGGACATAGTAGGGAGTGAGCAGTTGCTACACAGGGACATAGTAGGGAGTGAGTAGTTGCTACACAGGGACATAGTAGGGAGTGAGCAGTTGCTACATAGGGACATAGTAGGGAGTGAGCAGTTGCTACACAGGGACATAGTAGGGAGTGAGCAGCTGCTACACAGGGACATAGTAGGGAGTGAGTAGTTGCTGTGCAGGGAAATAGTGGGGGGAGAGAAGTTGCTGCACAAAGAGATCGTAAGGGGTGAGCAGTTGCTACACAGGGAGATGATAGAGGAGAGAAGTTGCTGCACGGGGATATAGTGGGGGGTGAGCAATTGGTACGTGGGGAGATAGTAGGGGGAGAGCAATTGCTGCACTACATATTGGTGGTAGGGCAGCACAAACTAGAAGCAGGGTACACCTGCCGACCAATACAGCCACAGCACACACAGAAGGCCGATGACTGGATGAATTATTGACCAATCATCTCAAACTCCTTCAAAATTGTCTTGGGTTTAACGGTTCAAAAATTAACTTGTCTGGATGAACAACTACGTGCAAAAACCGTACAGCGCTGCCACAATTTGGATGACAATTGCGCGGTCGTGCGCCGCTGT
Organism: Glandirana rugosa; assembly: GCA_018402905.1. Taxonomy (NCBI): domain Eukaryota; kingdom Metazoa; phylum Chordata; class Amphibia; order Anura; family Ranidae; genus Glandirana; species Glandirana rugosa. The sequence goes on from BLSH010232367.1 coordinate 312,499, forward strand.
ACCCAAACAAAATTTTATCATTTTTTTCCCACAAATAGAGCTTTCTTTTAATGGTATTTGATCACCTCTGGAGTCTTTATTTTTTATGCTATACACAAAAAAAGACCGAAAATTTTTTTTCTTTGTTTCTGTCACAAAACTTTGTAAATAAGTACATTTTCTCCATCACTTCTTGACATGTGGGTTTATGCACCTTTCACTAGGAGTGGACTAGGCAGAACGTAGTTCAGCTAAAAGCAGACACAGCCCCTCCCTGGGGGCAGTCCTCACTTGGCATAACCCCTCCTGCCCTGCTCAGCAACTCAGTTGCGGCAGCGGCGTCAGAAGTAACCCACATTCTGAGGTGGACAGAGCTTCACGTGCCGGCAATCTCCGCCGTTCACATTCCAGGCGTCGAAAATTGGCAGGAGGACTACCTTCGGTAGCCAGAGGCTGGATCAGGGAGAGTGGTCCCTGCACCCGGAGGTGTTCCGCCAGATCTGTCAAAAGTGGGGCACGCCAGACGTGGACCTACTAGGGTCCCGGCTCAATCGGAAGGTGCAGGCGTTCGTGAGCAGAACAAGGGATCCGTGGGCAGACGCGGCAGATGCCCTCGTGGCTCCGTGGTCTCGGTATCGACTTCTCTATGCCTTCCCTCCGCTTCCACTGCTCCCGCGCCTACTGCGCAGGATAGAGGCAGAAGGGATCCCAACCATTCTGTTAGCGCCAGATTGGCCTTGGCGTCCTTGGTACGCCGACATGGTGGTGGTCAATGTTCCCTGGCGGCTCCCGCTTTGCGAGGACCTACTTTCACAGGGACCCATCTTGCACCCTGCTTTACCCTCGCTGGCTTTAACGGCCTGGCTATTGAGTCCCAGGTGTTAAAAGATAGGGGACTCTCTGAGTCTGTAATTCCCACTATGCTCAAGGCACGTAAGGCCACTTCGCGTAAGATTTATCACCGCACCTGGAAGGCTTACATTGCCTGGTGCGAAGCGGGGGGTAGGAACCCCCGTTCTTTCTCAGTGGCTCGGGCGCTGGCCTTCCTTCAGCAAGGCCTAAATCACAAGTTGGCATTGAGCACGCTTAAGGGACAGATTTCTGCCCTGGCGATTCTTTTTCAGCGTCCTTTGGCGACGCATTCATTGATTCGTACCTTTGTCCAGGGGGTTCGTCATGTCGCTCCTCAGGTAAGGGCGCCTTTGGCGCCTTGGGACCCTTATCTGGTCCTCTCAGTGCTTCAGAAGCCGCCTTTTGAAAAAATCAGGGAAATTTCCCTGCAGCTGCTTTCGCAGAAAGTGGCTTTCCTGGTGGCTATTACATTCGATAGGCGGGTGTCTGCGCTGGCGGCTCTGTCCTGTAGGTCTCCGTACTTGGTCCTACATAGGGACAAGGCAGTTTTGCGCCCTTCTCCTTCCTTCTTACCAAAGGTGGTCTCTTCTTTTCACATCAACGAGGACATTGTCCTCCCATCTCATCCTAAGGAGGTTGCTTTGCACTTCCTGAATGTGGTTAGGGCTCTGCGGGTGTATCTGGCGGCCACTGTCTCTTTTCGGAGGTCGGATGCGCTTTTTGACGCGGTGGATGGTCCCCACAAGGGGATCGTGGCCTCGTCGGCCACTATTTCCCGTTGGATACAACAGACGGTGACCCGTGCATATGCTGTTCGGAGCCAGGAGCCCCCCTTTCCGGTCACGGCTCACTCTACCAGGGCTATTAGTACTTCCTGGGCTTTCCAACATCAGGCATTGGTTTCTCAGGTGTGCAAGGCGGCCACTTGGACCTCGGTGCACACTTTATCAAAATTTTGCAGAGTTGATGTTGCAGTGTCAGCGGATGCTGCTTTGGGCCGCAATGTTTTGCAGGCGGTGGTGTGAGGCGCATCTGGCAACTTCCGTAGAACTCTTCTGTTGGGTACGGTTGTTGCCCACCCCTCGTTGTGACACTGCTTTGGGACATCCCCACATGTCAAGAATAGAGGCTGCGTCCGTCAATGAACGAAAAAGAAAATAGGATTTTTTGACTTACCGTAAAATCCTTTTCTCTGAGGTCATTGATGGACGCAGCACCCACCCCTCTTTGTTTGAGTTTGTACTGCTTGTTACGAACGGAGTTTCTGAGCAGGGCAGGAGGGGTTATGCCAAGTGAGGACTTCCCCTGGGAAAGGCTGTGTCTGCTTTTAGCTGAACTATGTTCTGCCTAGTCCACTCCTAGTGAAAGGTGCATAAACCCCACATGTCAAGAATAGAGGCTGCGTCCGTCAACGAACTCAGAGAAAAGGATTTTACGGTAAGTAAAAAAATCCTATTTTTTGCTTAGATAAAGATCATGATTCTCTCGGCGTAACATCTTACATATACAAAAAAATTGGGCTAACAGCACTGCTTGTGCCATATTTCCAAAAAAATTGGGTTTGAAAGACCGCTGCGCAAATACTGTGTGACATAAAATATTGCAACAACCGCCATCTTCTTCTCTAAGGTCTCTGCTAAAAAAAAATGATCATTTGAAACATAGTATATTTTTACTTCTTTTATCAACAATGACCTCAGACTTGCCAGTCTGCCCAGATAGGAGAGACTCAAGTCGCTCCGACTTAGAAAAAGATTCCTGGGGAGACTTCAGGCGACTTGCATTGACTTCTGTTACAGTCAAGTCATGCTGAGTCGCCCCGCAAGTTGGACTCCATTAACTGCACTGAAAATCGCGGTAATATGTGCTGGAGATCGCAGTGGGGGGTCAATCGAGATCGCGATTTTAATACGATTAATCGTGCAGCTCTACTACATGGGAGACATGGGTCTTATTGACTATATACTGTGTAAAATCGGCCCACTCAAGAAAGTAAGGTCATAAAAGTTACTGATACCATGTAAACTGTTTATTGGATGTTAACTGTTATATTCCTCCTAATGGGTACTGTGCTTCTATATGAATTTGAATTACTGTACTTTATTGTAATAATGTAACAACATTGTTAAATGCTACCTGAATCGAATACATTTACCTAATAAAAACTTTTCTGTTAAAAAAAAAAAAAAGTGTGACTCCATGAAATGGTAACTTACTACACTACCCAACATGGTGCATAGACAACACTTTAAAAGCTCTTACAGGTCATCAGTTTAGCTTTAACTATGAATAAGGTTCCCAGAATTATTGCTCTCACTCTGGCATGTGTGACGATCCACTGCCAATAGCCCCCATGTGAAAGCACAGTATAAATGACAGGTCCTCTATAAGAAGACATCAGAGGTCTATTAGGCCTTTAACCTCACCTATGGACCCCAGTGAAGCTGATGAAGTACAGTCCAGGATTAATCAGCTTCTTTTCTGGCCCCAGTGACCAGGAGATGGCAGCTCTGAGCCTGGAAGTGATGAAATGCTCGTCTCTGGGTTCATTCACTGGAGAGGAGATCCGAGAACGGAGGAAGTTAGTTACAGGGAGTTTGGTATCTTCAGGGCAAGGGTGTGGAAGTGCAAATTTAACCAGTTCCCTACCGAGTCATTGTAAAATGACGTCGGCAGGAACTGCTTGTTGATCCGGGCGGACGTCAGATGACGTCCGCCGCTTCTCGCCGCTACTGCGGGCCCCGCAGAGCGGCGATCACGGATCGCTCGTGTGCGCAGCGCGGCGATCGGAGCTGAGGCTTGTCCCTCGGACAAAGCCCAGCTCCGATCCGTGTAAAGAGCCAATAGATTTGGCTCTTTACCACGACCGGCTGTGTCAATCACAGCCGGTCATGTGATGTAAACAAACCGTGGTAACGAGCTGTTACCGCGGTTCTCCCTGTCACACACCGATCGTGTGTGACAGGGAGATTGCGGTAACAGCTCGTTACCGCCTACCGTGTACACCAAGCACACTGATCACCCCCCCAATAAAGAGGACCTGTCACCACCCCAGCAAAGTACCTGTCACAGTCCATCAGAGTATCTGTCAACTGCCCATCAAAGTACCCGAGTACCTGTCACCTGTCCATCAAAGTACCCGAGTACCTGTCACCTGTCCATCAAAGTACCCGAGTACCTGTCACCTGTCCATCAAAGTACCCAGCCCATGAAACTACCTGTCCACTGT
>BLSH010232367.1:417650-456338 GCA_018402905.1 Glandirana rugosa
CCTTATGTCCTGCCCCTTGTGTCGAGTCCTTTCACTGGTCCCATAATGTCCGACTATAGTGGGTCAGGAGCGGGATGAGACCTGGTTAGTCACTTGTCATACCCACCTCCTTACATAAATCACAATTACTGGGTGGACACGACTAGAGACATCCTCACAGTAGGAGATATTTACAGGGGCAATAAGGTAGAAGAAGGTCTCTGACGACTAGTAGGGAGTGTATGGAGAGAAGAAGACGAAATTGGAGTTGAAAATATAGATAGTCTAGAAGTGGGATTTGGTTCCTTTCCTAGTTTTTATTGTAGACATACTGTATTCGAAATTATAACACTGTAGTGTTTTTTCTTAGATGCTCAGGTACAAGATCTACAAGACAGGGTGGTTGGAACATTGTCTTAACACTAAATACATTCCTCCACCCATACTGTTCACTGATTGGTCCAGAGTAGGGCGAGGACTGGGTGATATCAGCCTGTAATACCCTGGTCACTTTCCTGAGCTGTGTTCCCCGTCCTGTATTCCTGTATTCCTCTTGGTTAATCTTCATTATCTGTGCTGCAGACATAATTTATGTATCTAGACTGGATTTATGGAGATTCTGGGGTTCAGCTGGCAGGAAAATATTGATTTTCACCATAGACATTGCTCAAGCTAGGCATCTGATGCATGTGCTTTGAATCTTCTATCTCATGCCCAGGTCTAGTAAGATCTCTAACAGAGCAGTTCTGCCGGGGTCACTTCCTCTGTTGTTTGCTGGGTGGGGGGATGTGATAATATGTTGATACATTTGGAACCTCTAACAGAAAGTGATATTGTTGAAGGAGTCAATAAGTCAATGATGGTGGTCTTTAGGATCAGTCCAGTCTTCATCTTGGTTACTCTCCCCACATCCTCACTCTCTGACCTCTGCTGGTACTTAGCCCTGTGATTATTGATGATTGATAGAGGGTGAGGGGGTGGGGACACTCGTCCTATAATCCCCTCATCACTGTCACTCCTATAAAAGATATAGTTACATAGTTAGTGAGGTTGAAAAAAGTCCATCAATTTCAACCTGTGTGTGTGCTTTTATATCAATATTACATTGTATATCCCTGTATGTTGTGGTCGTTTAGGTGCCTATCTAATAGTTTTTTTTAAATTATCCATGCTCCCTGCTGAAACCACTGATGTGGAAGAGAATTCCACATCCTCACTGCCCTTGCCGTAAAGAACCCTCTAAGCAGTTTTAAGGATAAACCGCTTTTCTTCTCATGTTAGTGAATGGCCATGTGTCATTTTATGTTCCCTATTGCAATATTCCCAATGCACACGTTCTTGCACAAATAACTTATTTCTAATGAGGGTGCTTGAAGCGAGCAACGGCTGGAATCGCATAACATCAGAGCAAGTAGTGTCACCAGAACACCAGGATCTCCAAACGTGTCCAAAGCTTTATTCACTGATCACATAGTTACAGCAAAGAGCAACGCATTGGAGCAGGACCCCTTCATCAGGCATGTGATGAAACGTCGCTCTTTGCTGTAACTATGTGATCAGTGAATAAAGCTTTGGGCACGTTTGGAGATCTTGGTGTGCTGGTGACACTACTTGCTCTGATTTTATGTTTCCTTATGCAGGAAAGTTTTATCCCTATTGTGGGGTCACCACTACAGTATTTGTACATTAAAATCATATCCCCTCTCAAGCGTCTCCTCTCCAGAGAGAATAAGTTCAGCGCTCGTAATCATTCCTCATAACTAAGATTCTCCAGTCCTTTAATTAGCTTTGGTGCTCTTCTCTGAACCCTCTCCAGTTCCAGCACATCCTTCCTGAGGGCTGGAGCCCAGAACTGGACGGCATACTCAAGATGCAGCCTCACCAGAGTCTTGTAGAGGGGGAGAATTTATCTCTGGAATTTATCCCCCTTTTTAGTGCATGCCAATATTCTGTTGGCTTTGCTTGCAGCAGCTTGGCATTGTCTGCCATTGCTGAGCCTGTCATTTACTAAGACCCCCTAGGTCCTTTTCCACCCTAGATTCCCCCAGAGGCTCTCCCCCAGTGAGTAGTTTGCATTCATATTTTTGGCCCCCAGATGCATTACTTTACATTTTCTACATTAAACCTCATTTGCCATGTATTTGCCCACCCCATTAAGTTGTCCAGATCTTCTTGCAAGGTTTCCATATCCTGCGGAGAAATGATTGCCCTACATAACTTAGTATTGTCCGCAAATACTGAGATTGGGCTGTTTATCCCTTTCTCCAGATCATTTACAAATAAATTAAATAGCATTGGTCCCAGGACAGAACCCTGGGGAACCCCGCTCTCCACACCGGACCATTCCGAATACTCCACATTTATTACCACTCTCTGGGCTTGCCCCTGTAGCCAGTTTTCAATCCATGTACTCACCCTTTGATCCATGTTGACAGACCCTTTCTACAGTAAACGTTTATGGGGAACTGTATCGAATGCCTTTGCAAAATCCAGATACACAACGTCTATGGGCCTTCCTTTATCTAGATGGCAGCTCACCTCCTCATAGAAGGTTGGTTTGGCAAGAAGGATTCTTCATGAATCCATGCTGATTACTGCTAATGATTTCATTACTAAAATCTTGTATATAATCCCTTATCACCTCCAAAAGCTTGCATACTATTGATGTTAGGCTAACTGGCCTGTAGTTCCCAGGGATATATCTTGGTCCTTTTTTAAATATTGGTGCTACATTGGCTTTTCTCCAATCAGCTGCTACCATAGCAGTTAGTAGACTGTTTGTATAAATTAGGAACAATGGTCTGGCAATTACTTGACTGAGTTCCTTAACCACTTCAGCCCCTTAAGGATTTCCCACTTTAGGACCAGAGCACTTTTTGCGATTCGGCACTGTGTCGCTTTAACTGACAATTGCGCGGTCGTGCGACGTTGTACCCAAACAAAATTTGTGTCATTTTTTTCCCACAAACAGAGCTTTCTTTTGGTGATATGTGATCCCCTCTGCATCATTTCTGATCACCGCTATAAACAAAAGAAGAGCGACAATTTTGCAAAAAAAACCCCAAATTTCTTACTTTTTGCTATAATACATAACAAAAAAAAATTGGTATTGGCCGATTTTATATTCTTCCTCATAATTTTGGTAAAAAAAAAAAAAAAAAATCGCAATTGGCATTTAATGATTGGTTTGCGCAAAAGTTGTTTACGAATGATGAGAATTCATTTATGGGGTTTATTTATTTATTTTTTTTCACTAGTAATGTCGGCAATCTGCAATTTTTATGGGGACTGCGATATTGCGGCGGACATGTCGGACCATTTTGACACTTTTTTGGGACCATTGACATTTATACAGCGAACAGTTCTATGAAAATGCATTGATTACTGTGTAAATGTCACTGGCAGTGAAGGAGTTAACATGCAGGGGGGCCCTCTTAGGGGTTAACTGTGTTACCTCAGTATGTTCTAACTGTATGGGGGCTGGGCTGTCTAGGCAAGAGGAGTGATCGTGGCTCCCATACACAGGGAGTCTGTGATCACAGCCCTTCCCCCTCTGTCAGAACAGAGATCCATGTTTACATACACGGACCCTGGTTCTGTCACTCCGGGGGAGTGATTGCAGGTAGACATCAAGTCCATCCTACCTGATCCCTGGCCCCCCTGGAACACAGTGCACAATCTCACAGCCACCGTCGGGTGACAGTGATTTGCGATAACAAGCCAAGTTGCCGCCGTCAAGATGGCGGGCGGTCGGGAACTGGTTAGGGACCCTTGGGTGCAAGCCATCTGGTCCTGGTGACATATTAATGTTACGTTTTTCAAGTCTATTCCTAATTCTATCCCCTCCTATGACTCCTGTGACGTGTCATGAGGATAAACATTACCGTTTTGGTTACTGAAGTCCCCAGTTTCCCTCATGAAGACTGAGGAGAACAATATATTCAAATCCTTTGCCATCTCTCCATCCTTTGTAACCAGATTCCCTTCATCATTCTTTATGGGGCCAATATGATCTGACCTCCCTCTCTTACTATTTATATACTATTCCTTGGGATTTTTCTTACTCTCCTCCGCTATGTGCCTTTCATGTTCTATCTTAGCCACCCTGATTGCACCCTTACATTTCTTATAGCATTCTTTGTATAGTTGGAATCCTGATGGTGACTCCTCAGCCTTGTATTTTTTGAAGGCCTTTTCCTTTGCTTTTATTTGCATTTTTACATTGGAGTAAAGCCTCCCTGGACTTTTATTAGCTCTTTTAAATGTATTTCTCATTGGGATGCACTGGCTAATACCCTTATTTAATATGCTCTTAAAGCACAACCATTTTTCTTCCGTGTTCATTGTTCCTAGTATTTTATCCCATTTAATATCTTCTAGCAAAGAGTGTAGGTCATGGAAGTTGGCTCTTTTGAAATTCGGTGTCTTTGTATTCCCCTTATGTTTCCTACTTGTGTGATTTTATACTGAAACCAATTGACCTGTGACCGCTGTTTCCTAAATTGTCCCTTATTTCTACATCTGTGATCAGGTCTGTATTGTTAGTATTCAGTAAAGACGGTTCTCGTTATTTCCTCACTCTCTGACTAAGGTCCATGAATAAAGAAATGAACTGGTAGGAGATCAGAGGAGCCATTTACTCGTTACCTTGAGGGTGGAATTGTAAGATCCTCAGAGACAAAGCTGTCTGATGTGGGCGGAGTCCTGGTTTAGGGGTACCAATCAGCTCATGTCTAGTAATAATCTTTTTATATCTATTTTAGTAGATGGACGGAAGATGAGGAAAACCTCAGAGAATTGTCTCACTTTGTCTCCAGAATGTAAAGTACAAGATGAGGACATCACACAGTATAGTCCAGGAGAAAACTCGGCTATCTCAAATGTCCATCCAGCACCACACAGTGTAGATGGACCATCGTATTCCTCTTATCCTGAGGAACCTCAGACTGTGAGGGACGGTGCTGTCCTTCCAACAGATAAGAGGTTTTCCTGTACTGAGTGCGTGAAGTGTTTCCATTTTAGATCCAGATTTAACAAGCATAAAAAATCTCATACAGGTGTGAAGCCATTTTCTTGTTCCGAGTGTGGGAAATGTTTTTCATTTAAGTCCAGTTTTCACAGACATCAGAAATTGCACACAGGGGAGAAGCCATATTCCTGTCCTGTGTGCGGGAAATGTTTTTCACAGAAGTCCAATCTTTACAGCCATCAGAGATCTCACACGGGGGAGAAGCCACTTTCCTGTTCTCAGTGTGGGAAATGTTTTTCACAGAAGTCCAATCTTCATAGACATGAGAGATTGCACACAGGGGAGAAGCCATATTTCTGTATTGATTGCAGGAAATATTTTATACGAAAATCAGAACTTGTCACACATCAGAGGTCTCACATGGGGGAAAAGCCGTATTCCTGTCCTGAGTGCGGGAAATGTTTTTCACAAAAGTCACATCTTTACAGGCATCAGAAATTGCACTCAGAGGAGAAGCTACTTTCCTGTTCTGAGTGCGGAAAATGTTTTGTACAAAAATCAGATCTTGTAGCACATCAGAGATTTCACATGGGGAAAAAGCCGTATACCTGTTCTGAGTGCGGGAAATCTTTTTCACAGAAGTCCAATCTTTACAGACATCAGAGATCTCACACCGGGGAGAAGCAACATTCCTGTTCTGAGTGTGGAAAATGTTTTTCACAGAAGTCCAATCTTTACAGACATCAGAGATCTCACACAGGGGAGAAGCAGTATTCCTGTCCTGAGTGCGGGAAATGTTTTTCAGTGAAGTCCAGTCTTTACAGACATCAGAGATCTCACTCGGCGAGAAGCCAGTTTCCTGTCCTGAGTGAGGGAATTGTTCCTCACTGAAGTCCTGTCTTCCTGTACATCAGGGATCCCACACCACCCTTGAGGTGTATTAGTGCCTTGAGTGCGGGAAATGTCTTCTATATGAATGTTGCTGGACATCACAGCTCTCATGTGGGGAAGAAGCACATCCTGATATACACCTCAGATATACTCCATGGCTGATCTTCATCATGTAATAAACATTTCACAAGGAGATCAGAGATCACCAAAGACATGGATGGAAAGTTATAATAAAGTGATATAGTAAACCTGTGCTTGTCTTAATATAAATGTGTTCCCTTTATACCAACTCTGGAGTAAAACCCCAAATGTTCACATTTTAAGACACAATGAGAAAATATAATAAATAAAAGATTGAGAATACAAAGCGGAAGCCCCATAAGAGGAGAGGATGTAGGGCAGGAACAAAGAAGAAAAAGAGAATAATTGGAGAAGGCATATTCAATCTCATCGATGCACACTTGACTATGCCTGGGTTCCCCCAATTCGCAAAGCAGGAGATTGTGACCGGCTCCCTATGGAGCCGGTTCACACATCTCCGCAGCGGCTCCGGTGCGAATTGCACAGTAGTCATGTGCGTCTTTTGATCCATTTCAGGTCTGAATTCACAGTAAAATGCTTGCTTATCATAGGTGTGCGCACAGCATGTGCCGGGTGTGCCCAGGCATACCCTATTTACCCTATGCCCATTAGTATTATCGCTGTGTGTGCCAGCAGGAAGATAGGGAAAGATCTCCCTCTTACCAGCTCTGTTTATGCTTTTCTCTTTCACTGTGTTGGCAGGGAGATCAATGTGTCGGGGTCATATATATGTAGACACACACATTCATGTGTTTGAGCTTTACGGTGCACACCCTAACGTAATAGGCTGCGCACACCTATGTTGCTTATAACAATAAAATTCACTGCTGTAAGCCATCATAATGTGTATAAAAATCCTGATCACTTCCCCAGAGTAGTTCAATGTTACTATGGCAAAATTATGTGTAAAATTAGGTTTGCTGCGCTGACAAGCAATCGAAATATAATGGGACAATATATAAAAATACAGAACAGATCAAATGTGTCAAAAGGTGAGTTCCATGTGATAAAACAGTCAATTATAACGCCTCATGAAAGTTCCCAATGTGAGGCTCCAAAAGATATGGCCAACAAGTGCATCCAATATGGGTATAGATGACAAGCCAAAAAAGCGATTCACCCAAAGAGCGCCTCCACCATAGGGTAAAAAGTAGCACCTTACCAGAAATGTTGGACTCTAAGGGCCGGTTCATACTGCAGCGATGCGGAAACCCTGTGAATCCACTGCGGGTTCCCACATCGCATGTCTCCGAGCGGCTATTCACACTGCTGTATTCGAACTGTGCGGAGTGTCAATACAATGTTAACCCTTTCAGATCTGCGCTATAGCCGAAAGATGGCTACAGCATGGATCTCATTTGCCTGGTGGACGTCCGCCCCTGTGCGAGATCCCCGCGCGCACTCACAGCCTGCAGCGGCACGCTCTCACGGCCGCTGCATGCTGCTTGGGTGTGCCCCCGGGTCAGGCGGACTCGATGTCCGCCGGAGACCCGCGATCACCTGTAACAGCTGCAGAACAGGGAACTGCCGATGTAAACACGGGGGTTCTCCGAACTGTGAAGGGGGATAAGCAGACCTACTGATCCCGGTCACTGGGATCAGTGAGACTGTTATGTCCAGGCCAACCCAACCCCCATACAGGGAACACAGTTAACCCCTTCACTGCCCCCTTAGTGTTAACCCCTTCCCTGCCAATGACATTTATACAGTAATCAGTGGACATTTAAATTTCTGATTGCTGTATAAATGTCATTGGTCCCAAAAAAGTGTCAAAAATGTCTGACATGTCCGCTGCAATATCGCAGTCCCGATAAAAATCGCAGATCGCCGCCATTGCTAGTAAAAAAAAAAAAGTAACGCCATAAATCAATTCCCATAGTTTGTAGATGGGATAACTTTTGCGCAAACCAATCAATATACGAAGATTGTGATTTTTTTTTTATCAATAATATGTAGAATAATATATATCGGCCAAAACCGATGAATAATTTTCTTTGTTATTTTTTTTATTTTAGGATATTTATTATAGCAAAAAGTAAAAAAATATTGTTCTTTTTTCAAAATCGTCACTCTTTGTTTATAGCGCAAAAAATAACACCCACAGAGGTGATCAAATACCACCAAAAGAAAGCTCTTTTATTTGGGTACAACGTCGCACAACCACGCAATTGTCATTCAAAATGCGACAGCGCCGAAAGCCGAAAATTGGTCTGGGCAGGAGGGGGGTTTAAGTGCCCAGTAAGCAAGTGGTTAATGACACCCCCAAATCAGTTTGCATATCGCACTGCGAACTGCAAACTCGCACAGGAATCGGATTGCATGGTTTGAACCACGATGTGATCCGATTCTGACCCTGGGAAAAAAAGGGTCCTGTTCGAGTTTGCGCCGATTGCAATACAAACTCAGCCATACAATATCTATGGCTGAATTTACATCACACAGAGATTGCATGTGACTCATATGCGATCTCCATGTTCAGAGCAGTGTGAACCGGCCCTTAATCAAAAGAGTCAAAGGCGCCGTGTGAATAAATATCACTTGGGATAGAAACCCTTCACTCCTTTACTCCTGTTTGATTAGAACTATATTACAAGTTATGGTGGGAAAAGATCTGATGGTGAGACTGTCCATGGTGACAATGGGTTAATGCAACCTATGCTATGGCTGAAAAGGCAAAATTCTCTGTTGGGGGGTGAAAGTATCTGAAAACACTCACCTTGTAAAACAGCCCAATTCAGTTTAAAATAGAAATGAATTGCAAAACATTTAGGTATAAAAAAACATTATAAACACTTTTTTTCCCTTTTTTATAGGTGATCACATTTAGGGTTGCCACCTGTCCAGGATTCACCCGGACAGTCCGGGTTTTGAACCTTGTGTCCAGGTTTCAGACCATCTGAAACCCGGACACAATATTCAGAATGGACTGTGGCTCCCCAAGTAACCAAGTACCACAAATGCCAAGTGCACATGGGCCCCATCCCCATACACAGACAGGAGAGGGGAGAGGGCTTGATCTGCTCCTCCTCCTCCCACCCTACCCCTCAGTCTGCCCACCCATACTCCAATCCCAAGCATTTTGTGCCTCAGGAAAGGGATGTATGGGCTGGGAGTTTGAATCTCAGCAACTCAGCTCAGATACATTGTGGATAAAAGGTGACAATGCCTTAGCCTCCATCCTCGGGTGAGTGAGCTCCCCATCCACCATCTGTGACTGAAGTCTCCTCCCTTCACTTTCTCTCCTGCCTCCAAGCGAGTGAGTATACTAAGGTAAGGGGGACTCAGATGTAAGGGGTGCCGTGTGGACTCTGATGTAAAGGGGGCTTTAAGGACCCTAATTTAAGGGGGGATGCTGGGAGGTTTGGTGAGCAGAAACTCCCTTACATCAGAGTTCCCCTTTACACAAGAGTCCACAGTGTTCCCCCTTGAAAAAAAAGTTGCCGTGAGCCGCTAAAGTGTTCGGGTTTGGCTTGAAGAAAAGGTGGCAACCGTAATCACATTCCCTCTGATCTCAGCTACATAAGAGCTGGGGAAGGAGAGAAAACAGCAAACTGGTCTTCCCAGTAAATGGCTGTGCAGTGGGGGTGTGTCAGGACAAGTCTGGCTATTGGAGGAGAGCAGACTGGGTTCCCAGCACAGCTAGAGATCTGACCACGCTTTGCTCTAGCGTGGCTAGTTTTTAATAGGAAAACAGAGGAGCTTGCAGGATCACCAGGGATTGCACATAAAGAAAGCAATACAAAGAGAACAGAATGCTTTTTCATACCAGTCCATGGTACAGCAGGCATATATTAGGAATATGAAGTGTTGGGTTTGCATACTCTTGAAGCACTACCAGTACACAGTGGTAAAAATGTGGTATTGAAACCAGTTACCTTGGTCCGTCTGTGTTTCCTTGGCAAATACTGACCTGCAGAGCACCAATAATGGGAGCACAATGGATTGGGATAGTTGGGCCAAGAAGCAAATAGCAATACTGAGAGAAACTTCTGTTGGGAATAGTGAGTTGAACACTATTATCCCTGTGCCAGGAGAGGGTCTGCTGAACAGCCTGTAGTCCAGGGCATGTTGGCTGCTGCAGAGGTTAACCCTCTCAAGACAGAAAGACTAAGCGAGTGTGAATGCACAGCAGGGGTTTTTCCCACAATGCATAAAGAACTGAATGGTGTAGTGTGCCTTGTGTGACAGATTTGCTGAAAGAAATATTAGAATGATGTGATTTACAGACAGTGGGTGGGTGCACATGCGGCCTCTTGTTTTTCTCCTCCCTCTCCAGGGAATGTGCTAATTAATGCCCTGGACAAGGCAAGGCCATGTTGATGTGACTTCAATATTAAGGCAGCACCCTGTATTAGGAGTGAGTTATACACCCGGCGCAACAATACCTTGATTGAGGCTCCAATATTTGAATCACTCTGTCCCAAGTAATGCACGCCTTTTCTTATGGAATGTGACATTTAGAAGGGAACACCACTGAGCTTGTGTTCTGTACACTACAAATTAGGGAGGGATAGACCCTACCCAAAGATGGTCCGTCACTCCAAGGGAGAATAAGGGATAACCCAGCGGCATATATTGTGCACATGATACTTTATTAGCATATATAGATAACACAATGATACCGGGCAATAAAAATAAAAGACAACGTTGTCATAAAAACCTCACCCCAGGGTGGTGCATAAGCCTAAACATTGACTGTATACTTGTAAATAGCGGGACTCTTACATGGATCCTAGGAAATCCTGTTAACCACTATGGCTCATTGAAGTGCCAGTAGTTATATCATGGAACTTCTAGGTCAGTGGTTCTCAACTCCTGTCCTCGGGACCCACCAACAGGCCAGATTTTAAGAATTACCTTGGGGAGATGCAGACTAGAATACTGCAATCACTGAGCAGCAAATGATATCACCTGTGATGCATTTCAGTTATCCTGCAAACCTGGCCTGTTAGTGGGTCCCGAGGACCGGAGTTGAGAACCACTGTTCTAGGTCCATCAATGCCTGATTAAACCGTAATTCTGAGTGCTGCGCACACCAGGTGTGCAAAATCAATAGCTCCTGAATTTACAGCATAGATAACAGTCTAAAAGTGACCATGATTGATCCAGAGTAAACTAAATGTAGGATATATCCATGGCTGTGATGCTATATGGACAGTCAAACTGCTCCTAGCGGGGTGATGACCAGATCCAAATATTGTGACAACAGAAAGCATCACAGATTGACAGTAGAAGTTCAAGCCTTGGATGTGTTCTGTCCCACAAGTCCAGGTTTCCTATGACCTTGTTCCCAGTGATAGCATACAGGTCTCGCCATATAACTGCGTGGACCTCCATGCATGCACAACTTGACTCGGTTAACTCCTGCTGAACCTGCGTCTAAGCCCTTGAGGTCTCAGCCATGTGAATTTAGTCCTGGTAGCTGGGGCACCGACTGCTAGGGAGGGAAACAGTGGACCGATCCCCATGCTATGCAGGGAACCTGTCACCGCTGCTTGTATTGTCCTTCTACCCTCTGGCTGCCATGTCATTCCCTGTGTTTGTTGCTCTTACTAACTACATGTTCTCCTCTCCACCCAGTGTGTGAGTAACGGATCCTGTTCTTTATGATATGCCATATACCACCATGCACCCCTGTGCAGCAACTTCAGCCCAGACATGAAACTGTTAATAACTTTACTGAACATTCTCAGCGGTACAGTCCCAACAGTACAATGAAATAACGGCACTGTCCTTCCGTAACTGACTAAACATAGGCTGGCCAATGCATATCCGCCCAAAGGTAAGAGTCCATAGTGAGGAAGAGTCTTAGTTCCAGGAGATCTCCCCAAAAGGTGCTCAGTAGAGTTGGGTGAACAGTTTGAGCCAAGCAAAAGTTAGGGCCGAACTTCGCCTGCTCGCTCATTCAGCGAACACCTGAACTTTTGGGGCGCTCGGCGGGATGTTCACCCAATGCACACTGCACAGTGCATTCTAAGCCCTGGTTGGGCAAAGCTTTGCCCAATCAGGGCACTGTGAATAGCTGGTTGTTAAGGAGCGGGCAAGGAAGCTGGCCACTGTGTCCTTAACAATGGATGAGTCATCAGCTGTCAACAGGCTTCCCCACTGACAGCTGAATTAAAAAAAAATAATATTGTCAGCAATAGGAAAAAGTGAAAAAAAGATGAGCGAGCACTCCTCCCCCCCTCAAACCATACCATACTACATGCCCTCAACATGGCAGGGTGCTTTAGGTCAAGGGGGGCTCCGCCGGACCCAAAAAAAGAAAAAACATTTCGCCAGAGACAAAGGCTAACCACTGAATGCCTTCTCCGCGGTTTGACAGTTCTTAAATAGGAAAAGGGTGGGGCCACTTGGTGACCTCACCTGATGGCACTGCCCCCTTGTGCCATCACCGACCCAGCGATGCCCTTCTTTTGTATTGTATTGCCAGCAATTTAAATGTCATTTTTTTCTTTATAAATGTCAGTTTTTCTGCAGCAGGTTCTATACACGGTACAGATGCACCACTTTACAGGTAGACTAAGGGGACCCCCACAGACACTATATTTAATTGAATTTTAAATTTTTATTGCTTTACTTTAAGCATCATTACAATCACTGCTCCTGTAAAAACGATCTTTTTTAAAAAACATTTTTTGCATTGATACATGTCCCCCAGGGCAGTACCTGGGCCCCATACCCTTTTTATGGCCAATAACTTGCTAGCCTTCAAAATGGGGACTTTTGATTTTTCAAGTTCGGGTCCCATAGACCTTAATAGGGTTCAGGTCCAAACTTTTGCAATGTTCGAGAGTTCTGGCTCAAACCGAACCGGGGGGAGTTAGGCTCAACTCTAGTGCTCAGAATGTTGCTGATGGCTACATCCTTGTGCTGTGCCTCTCCTCTCTTTCCCATGCAGGCCACGGCTCTCAGACCCTGAGCATAGCCCTCACAGGGTGGAGGGAAGAGCCTAGCAAAGCCCCGGAGAATGCAGAGCATAGCTGAGCCCCTTCCCACCTGAGTAACCTAACTGCATATTGTAATCACAGTAATGACACTAACATAGGGCTTAAAGTACACACTGGCACCCTGTAAGCACCTGTTTACAAGTATGTATCTTGCCATCTTCTCTTTGGTCTGGAGAACTTGTACTGTAGAGTACCACTAATTGGAGCTGGATATTACAGGCTGTACTGGACAAGGATGGCCAATATTGGAATCATTTGTTGCAATGTTTTTTGATAATGTTGAAAGTTGTCTCACAGTGCATTGCTGGATTGGTTCCAAGTAGTGTTGTGTATGAGAGGCACTCCAGAGCACTGTTGAATGGGTCAAAGGTATTGGTTAAGGTACCAGAGGACATGAGAGTGGTTAAAGAGGTTGGGGTCACCAATCAGAAAATAAATTGTGTTAAAAAATGTCAGTTGGTAGGACAGTCACAGTGTGTTGGACAACAGGCGACATGAAACTTTGTGAAGGTCCCGTGAGGAATATTCATTTGCCTGTAGTGGTCCCTCCTCAGACACCATCTGAGGAAAAAGAAACACTGGGAAAAGAGTTCCTGATGATGGTGACAAATATGTGGTGCATAATCCATTTTGGAACATTGCTGGTGATGGTAAATAGAATAATGTGTTGCTAATCTCTGATCAAGAGCAGGGGTAGGCAACCTTAGAGAGATGGAGATCTACTCGAATAATACTAATAAAGCCAAAGATCACCGGGCACAATGTCCTGTTGTGACAGCCTTTTCACAACAGAATGCAGTGCCAGAAAGGTGTGTTCCATGTGTGTTAACTGCCCCCCCACGGAGAAAAAATACAGTAAGACCAACCTTTTTTTCTCTCGAGAATGCAGGGTTAAGGAGTGTGTTACACTCAGAATGCATGGTTAAAGAGGTTGTAAACTCAAAAAAAAAACTAAAAAAAAACCCTGTAAGACAAAGGCATAATGAGCTAATATGCATTGCATACTAGCTCATTATGAAATACTTACCTTAGAACAAAGCCTTCCAGCGGTGCCTGCACACTGCTGAGATGGCTGACATCTTTCCTGGAGTTACATCCGGGTTTGCGGGCTCCAATGCTGTGAGTGGCCGGAGCTGCGATGATGTCCCTCCTGCGCATGCGCACGGGAGCCACCATTCATGGCACAGGGCTCGGAAGGGATGGCACCCGTGGCCCTTCCTTCAGAGCGCATGCGCCAGTGATGTCAATGGTTGCATTTAATGTAAATATGTCATAAATGGTACACATTTAGGAGATATTTACACTACCCATAGGTAAGCCTTATTATAGGCTTAACTATAGGTAAACGTCAGCAGAGGAAGTTTACATCCTCTTTAAGGAGTGCGTTACACTCAGAATGCAGGGTTAAGGAGTGTGCTTTGCTCAGAATGCAGGGTTAGGGAATGCATTTTGCTCACAATGCAGGGCTAAGGAGTGTGTTACACTCAGAATGCAGGGTTCACCAGTGCATTACATCAGAATAAATTGAATAAAGGAAAAAACATTGAAAAAAAATTGGATTTTTGACTTACCGTAAAATCCATTTTTCTGAGTTCATTGACAGACACAGCGCTCCATTATTCATTACCATAGGGTTATACCGCCCCCTACAGGAGTAGGACACTAGGCAGAAAAAAGACTTGGCTATGCCTATGGGCAGTCCTAGGTGGTATACACCCCCCTCTCTGCCATAGGCCTTCAGTTTAGTAACAAGCAGTATCAGAGGTATTAAAACTCCTTAGAGGGGTGGGGGCTGTGTCTGTCAATGAACTCAGAGAAATACATTTTATGGTAAGTCAAAAATCCCATTTTCTCTTTAGTTCATTGACAGACACAGCGCTACATTATTCATAACCATAGGGACGTCCCAAAGCAGTGCCAAACATGAGGGGTGGGACAATGAAAAATCCCAAGGCTAACACACGAGCCAACCAGGTAACAGGAGCTCAACACAGAACAACTGGAGTCCAACCTGAACAATACACCCTTAAGAGGGAATGGACCCTCTAAACAGCAGCTTGCAAAAGCTTGCAGCCAAAAGAAGCATCCACAGATGCCAGCACATCCACTTCATAGAATGTTGTGAAAGTGTACACTGACGACCAAGTGGCTGCCCTGAAAACTTGCGCAACTGACGCCTAATGACGGAGGGCCCAAGAAGCACTAAGTGCCTGAGTAGAATGCGCCATAACAGGGAAAAGGAGGAACCCGGCCCCTGACAGAATAAGCCAGAGTCATCATCAGTCTGATCCATCCAGAAATAGTCACAGAAGAAACAGACAGCCCTTTTCTTGGCCTGTCCAAGATCACAAACCGTGAGTCTGATCTGTGAAAAGACTCAGAGGCTGCCAAATACACCCGAACCACATCCAGGGCATGTAAGGCAAATGCCTAAGGATATGTTGACCAGGGCATAGGGAAGGCAACACCATGTCCTATTCAAAGGGAAATCAGAGGAAGGAAAAATGGACAAGGGCGAAGGACCACCTCATCCTTGTGGAATACCAGGTAAGGTGTATGACAAGATAACGCCACCAGTTCTGACGCCCTGCGAGCAAAGGTAATAGCCACCAAGAAGGCCACCTTCTGAGCCAGAGTAAGCAGGGGAATCTCCTGAATATTTTTAAAGGGAGACTTCTGTAGAATCAAAAGCACCAAGTTCAGATCCCACAGCAGTAGAAGAGACCGCACTGGTGGAGACGGATGTCGAACCCCTAAACAAAAGGTAAGCACCAGGTAGTGCGAGACCAGGGGACACTGAAGCAGACTGCCAAGCTGACATCTGGCCCTTGATGGTACTCAAGGCCCATTTCTGTTCAACCCCCCATGAAGGAAGGTCGGAATTGGAGCCAATGAGAAAGAACGAGGGTGAATGCCCAGCGACTCACACCAGGATATATACGCTTTCCACATCCGGTGGTAGATCTTCCTAGAGGTAGACTCTCTAGCCTTCAGCAGAGTCAGAACTTCAGTACTTGGCTCATCATAGCCAGACCATCAAAACCAGCGACTGTAAAGCTTGATGGGAGATAGGCCCTTGGGACAGTAGATCCTCCCTGAGAGTCACCAAGGAACGTTGGCGACCAGGTGCACCAGGTCGGCGTACCAAGATCGACAGGGCCAATAGAATGACCGGAATCCCTTCAGCCTTGATCCTGCCCAAAAGCCGCAGTAGAAGCAGGCAAGGAGGAAAGGCATAGATCAAACAATACCGGCCACAGGGCCACCAAAGCGTTTGAGGTGTCCACCAGAGGCACCCGACCTTGCCAGAAACCCCGGTACCATTCTGTTGAGCTGGGATGCAAACAGATCTACCTCACTAGTGCCCCATCCGAGACATATCCAATGAAATACTGCCTGATAAAGGGCCCACCCCGTGGTCCAACACGTGCCGACTGAGGCAATTCGCCTGCCAGTAGTCCACCCTTGGAATGCGTACACAATTGGACATTCTGCCCACATGTAGATTCTGGCTGCTGCCAGCACACTATTTATTCTGCCCTGGCGATTGACATAGGCCACTGCCATTGCATTGTCCAACTGGATCCATACTGGGAGCCCCCAAAGTCGATCCGTCCATGATTCAGACAATCTGATCACTCGAAGTTCCAGGATATTGATCGGTAGTCTGGATTTCTCCAGCGCCCAATGATCCTGAGCAGAGCACAGTCCCAGGACATCTCCCACACCTCCCCACCAGCACTGACAGACTGGCATTGGTGGGGACCACTGTCCAACACAAGGGATTTGCCCTGCAGAAGACCCGGAGAGCAAAGCCACCAGACCAGGGATCCCCTGGTTTTCTGGCTCAGCCTAATCTAATTGTCCAGAGACCTCGGGCACTCGTCCCATTATGCCAGTATCTCCTTTTGAAGGGAGCTGTATAAATGGAATTGCCTCGAAGGCAGATACCATCATGCCCAACACCCGCATGCAGGTCTGCAGGGAGGCCCACCAGCTGGACAGCAGTGGATGAAAATGCAGCATACAACTTCTGGAGTTAGTCCAGAGGAAGAAACACTGGCCAGAGCTGAAGCCAGGGTGAGGCCCAGATAATCCAATGTTCTGGAAGGAGCCAGAGCAGGCTTCAGGTAGTATAGAAGCCAACTGAAATCTGTCAAGGTCTGTATAGAAGCTGCATCACCCCTTGGGGTAGTCAAGGACTCTGCTTGCAGAAGAAGGTCATCCTGTTGTGTAATATTTCATCTGCATTACATATCACATCCAGGCAGCCTAGGCCCGCAATCCCCCGCTGACGTAACCATGCCCAATCCAGGGCCAACACCCTGGGAAAAAACGAGGAACGGTGGTAAGGCCAAGGGGCAACACCACAAGCTGATAATGCTCTCCTCCCACAGCAAAATGAAGGAAGTGCTCTGGTTGGGCATAGTGGAATGTGCAAGTAAGCATTAGTGATGGCGATATAGCCAGAAAATTCCCCATGATGAAGGGATGCCACCACCGTGCGGATGGACCTATACTGAACTTCTGTACCCACACAAAGCAGGTCAGGGCCTCGAGGTCCAGAATTGGATGTACCATGCCCGCCATCTTTTTGGACCGTGAACAGGTTTGAATAAAACCCCTGAAACTGTTCCGACACGGAAACCGGGGCAAACAAACCCCAAGGCAACGGGGTCCGGTGACAGATGCACATCTAAAAGAAAACACCCTATTCAGGGGTCAAGGCCAGAACACTATTTTGTAACTCGACAAATTCAAGACATCCCCCACTCCAGACACGCCAGCGAGTCCAGAGAATCCCGCTCTCGACTTGCCAGACTGGGTCCGTTTGGAATCTCCAGAGGAGGGTTGGAAGGGATATGAACCCTTGTCAATGGACCCCAAGGAACGAAAAAAAACTGTGTGCCGTGAAAAGACCAACACGTAAGCCACAATACATGTCTAAGCACCACTGTGGAAACAGAGAGCTCAGCAACCAGGGGAACTACATCCAAGAGGCATAGCAGACAAGCTGCAGCCCCAGTCTAATTCAACAGGTCCACCAATTCACCAAAAACAGGGGGATTCTGCTCCCCCTCCAGGTATGTTGGCCGGATTTTTAACAGCCGGAGATTCCTCTACCGTAATCATGGTTGCCTTGTGCAACCTAGAGACAGGGGGATCCACTACTGGTGGAACAGTCCACTTCTTAAGGAGGTACTCCTCAAAAGGGTATCTCACAGCAAAGTGGTTTTGGAAGCACAAAAAGAGCGCTTTGGACATTCCCATTCTTCAAATTTGGTAAAATAGGAGGGAAAAGGGAACACTTTCGCCATGCAAGATGGCATATGGGTGCCAAAAGGGATCGGCCCTCTGCCGCAGCCGCAGCTGCATCCCCGTCTTCAAAGTTCCCCGTAATAAGTGCGACAACCAGCACCTTCTTGTGCGTCACTGCAGTTGTGGAGGAATCATCCTCACTACCTGACAGGACAGAAAGTGTGGCCTCCAACTGCAATGTGGGCACGTCCATGGCATCAGAGCCAGATATAGGATTGTTCAAGACAGATGAGGCAGGGGAGGGCAGGGGGCACCATGTACTAGGCTATATGCCTAAGCACCACTTGTAGAAACACAAAAACTCAAAGGGGGCCACCAACTGAGACCCCCGCCGCCCGAGGCCCTGCACAGTGGCGCCACAGAGGCCCCGCACAGGGGACAACGACCGAGGTCCCGCACAGGAGATGCCAACCGAGGCCCCACACAGGGGATGCCGACCGAGGCCCCACACAGGGGATGCCGACCGAGGCCCCACACAGGGGGACGTCGACCGAGGCCCCACAAAGTGGGCACTGGCTGAGGCCCCACACAGGGGGCACTGGCTGAGGGCCCTCACAGGGGCACCACTGGGGACGCCGACCAAGTCCTTGCACAGGGGGAACCACTGAGGCCCCTCACAGAGGGCACTGCCTCCCAGGGGGCACCTACGAAGGCCCCACACAGGGGGTGCTGATCGAGGCCCCTCACATGGGCACTGGCTGAGGCCCCTCACAGGGGCGCCACCGAGGCCCTGCACAGTGGATGCAGACCAAGACCCCGCATCGGGGGCACCACTGAGGCCCCTCACAGGGAGCACCACCGAGGCCCCTAACAAGGGGCACCACTGAGGCCCCTGCCTCCCAGGGGGCGCCTATGGAGCCCTTGCACCGAGTGCAACAACAGAGGGCCCACCTAAAGAACCCCAAAAAAGGGGTCACCCACAGAGCCCCCACAGCACTGCCCCACCGGTAGGAGGCAGCCAAGAGGCCTAGTAGGCCGCAAAGCCGCGCCTAGTAGGCCGCAAAAGCCGCGGCCTAAAGTTTTGACCACCCGCCGCGAGTGTGCCGCCCATGGGGGGACCGGACCAAAATGGAGCTACGGAATGGAAGGCAGATAACCGCAATGGAAAGTGGCGGCCTCCGCCTCCCAGCCTAGGCCCGCCCCATGCATCGCCCGGTCGGTAGGTCGCAAAGCCGTGGCCTGAATTAGCGGAGAGCTGCCGCAGATCGCGGATGCCCAGTCACCTGCTCCCTAGGCCCAAAACAACCAGCAGGCCCAAGTTGTTAACCCCCCATTACAAAACTGGAGGCGGGGGCACCCAAGCCTGGAGGAGGGAGGGAAAGGGGGGGGAGGAGATCCCCGGAGGGACCGACCACCCCAGGGAGTACCCGCGCCCCACACCATGCCCATGGAAGGAGAGGTGCAGACCCCCTACTTGCCAATCCAGTAAAGCATACAGGTAACGCTCCCAGACGGATCATCCTCGCCACTGAAGTGGGGGCTGTCGGCCATGAGAAACGCTGCAACTAAGGCCGAGACCTGGTCATATGCGACCTTGCGAGATTTTTAACTGCGGTCTGCACGCGCTCGCTGGCCAGACCACTGGATACTTAGTGACCAGCCCGTCAGTTGACTGTAGATCTCACCGGAAAAAAATCCAGGAAAAAAGAAAAACAACAAACAAAAAATTTCCAGGACTAGAGATCCCAGCAGGGAACTAGGTCCTTACTCCTGACTAGGCAGAAAAAAACTGAAGGCCTATAGCAGAGAGGGGGTGTATATCACCTAGGACTGCCCATAGACGTAGCCAAGTCTGTTTTCTGCTTCTCCTGTAGGGGCGGTATAACCCTATGGTTATGAATAATGGAGCGCTGTGTCTGTCAAAGAATGAAAGAGAAACAATCTTGAAATATATGTAGACACACTGAAAAGACATATAAACACACTGAAAATGTGCTGCAAATGTACTGAAAATCCATGTAATGTACTGCAAACACATGAAAATGCACTACTAACACACAGTACACACTGAATACACCTAAAAAGCAGCCCTGTCATCCCCATTCTCACATGTATATAGGTCCCACAAACATGTATGTAGGTCTGGCACTAGGGTTGCCACCTCATCCCTTTAAACCTGAACACATGTGAATTACACAGGTTGTTCTGAGGCTAATTTAATGCAGATGAGGCACCAAGAGAGTTTAATTACCACCTTAATCAGCCACAGAACCTGTGTAATTAATGTGTGTACGGGTTTAAAGGGATGAGGTGGTGGCAACTCTATATGGCAACCCTACTCACATGTAGAGTTGCCACCTCATCCCTTTAAACCCGAACACATATGAATTACACAGGTTGTTCTGTGGCTGATTAAGGTGGTAATTAAACTCACTTGGTGCCTCATCTGCATTAAATTAGCCTCAGAACAACCTGTGTAATTCATATGTGTTTGGGTTTAAAGGGATGAGGTGGCAACCCTACTCACATGTGAGGTATCACCACAAATGTCACAGTGAGAGCAATAATTCTAGGAGCATAGTTCATGGTTAGCACTAAGGCCTCATACACACGGACGTTTCTAAAAAAATAAACAAAACGTCGGGCCCGACGTCAAGGAAAAAAAGTCGGCGTCTTTCGGTGTTATGCATTGGAGTTTTTGAGCGCTAGTGAGCATCGGCGTCAATAGGCGTTTTTTTAAAAAAAAATCATCCCTCTGCTATTTTTCAACCTAAAAACGTCGGCGTCAAAAAACGCCGGAAAACGCCGGTATAATAATAGGTGGCATATGGTGGCATATGTTGGCGTTTCTTGGCATATTGTGGCGTCGGCGTCAAAAAACGTCAAAATGTTACAGCCTCAGAACGCGATGGCCATGGGTTCTACTTTCTGCTCACTAACGCCGACTCCACCTACAGCTCAGAAACGCCGACATTTTTATGGGGCCATTGACTAACATGGAGAGCTGCAAAAAACGCCAGAAAACGCCGGCGTCAAAAAACGTCCGTGTGTATGAGGCCTAAAGGTTGGACTAGGCAGTCATATATTTCTATCCCCCTTGGTGGGAGTGGAGATGACCCCATCTATAAGGATATACAGGACATCCACACACAGCACAAGGCCGTGTTCACACTACCAGACCTTTCTCAGGGCTGCAGTTCCTCTGAGCTCCACAAGGTGGTGATCTCACTTCTACCCAGACAGGAAGTCTCTATGGAAGACAGGAAGTGATGTGAGGTACAGACAGGAAGTTCCGGGTGAGAGGTGAGTGGGGAGGAAGTAGAGAGAAGACATTGCTGGAAGTGGCAGCAGAGAAGGTAATAAGATCTTATTTTCTATTTACACCCAGTAACCCCCCCCCCGTCATGTCCGTCCTCTTCCTCCATAGTCACTGTGATGTCTTTTATCTCCAGCAGATGATGATACACACATATATAGTGTGGGGACCTAGATTAACCCCTTCAGGGGCACAACATTTCCCCACTTACAGGGCCGGAACATTCTCTTCATTTTGGAGATAAATTCTAGTAATTTGTTCCTCTAAACCAGTGGTTCTCAACTCCGGGTCCTCGGGCCCCCCCAACAGGCCAGGTTTGCAGGATAACTGAATATACATCACAGGTGATAGAATTTTACTGCTCAGTGATTGCAGTATTCTAGTCTGCATCTCCCCAAGGTAATACTTAAAATCTGGCCTGTTGGGGGGGCCCGAGGACCGGAGTTGAGAACCCCTGCTCTAAACAAACAGCACTGACAATAAACAGACAATACAATGACCATCCTGACCATACATGGCCTACAAAGGGCAATTATTACACTATGCAGCCAACACAATGCTGGAGTGCAGGGGTCAGGAGTATGGAGCATAGAGCCCCTTACATTGCTGGTCAGGAGTATGGAGCATAGAACCCCTTACATTGTTGGTCAGGAGTATGGAGCATAGAGCCCCTTACATTGCTGGTCAGGAGTATGGAGCATTGTTGGGGTGTCAGCGAGGCCTGCTGTCCTGACTGGCTTGGGCCGACCCGGTGTCTTTTAAGGATCCAGTTGAGAATAATCTTAGCGTTAGAGGAAACACACACACACAGACAGTTTGTATGCCAAGATTATTCTGTCTTGTATTTCTTTGAGCCAAACATTTAGGCCTCATACACACGGACGTTTTTTGACGCAGGCGTTTTCTGGCGTTTTTTGCAGCTCTCCATGTTAGTCAATGGCCCCATAAAAACGTCAGCTTTTTTGAGCTGTAGATGACGTCGGCGTTAGTGAGCTGAAACTAGAACCCACAGCCATCTCGTTCTGAGGCTGTAACGTTTTGGCATTTTTTGACGCCGACGCCACAATATGCCAACAAACGTCACCTAATATTATACCGGCTTTTTCCGGCGTTTTTTGACGCCGATGTTTCTAGGTTGAAAAATAGCAGAGGGATGATTTTTTTTAAAAAACGCCTATTGACGCCGACGCTCACTAACGCTCAAAAACGCCAATGCATAACGCCGAAAAATGCCAACTTTTTTTCCATGACGTTGGGCCCGACGTTTTGTTTATTTTTTTAGAAACGTCCGTGTGTATGAGGCCTTATAGTTACTATGAAGGGCATTACAAAGTTAATGATATTCTGCAACTTATATCATCTTATAGGTTAACAATTATACAAAGTTAATAATATTCCAAATAATATGAGACTATCGGTTGGCAATTATAATAATTAGCAAAAACCCCTCCTGGAGCAAAGAGGAGATCTACATCTCGACACGCCTAGAGCTATGGGGTTGAGTTAACAGAGAAACGAAAGTAATAACTAATAGTGCTTGGTACAACTTGGTACATAGAATTCAGTAATTGGAATTATAGATTAGATCTTGTCTGTACGTGCAAACTGTGAATTGTGAGATGGAAGGGGGGGGACATTGAGAGACAGAGGAAGAAAGGATATTTTAAAATGGAGTCCAGGATAAAATGGCGTTTCAGAGTTTTCTCTGCACCCCCCCCCCACCCCCCATAAGCATAGAGCCCCTTACATTGCTG
Organism: Glandirana rugosa; assembly: GCA_018402905.1. NCBI lineage: Eukaryota > Metazoa > Chordata > Amphibia > Anura > Ranidae > Glandirana > Glandirana rugosa. The sequence goes on from BLSH010232367.1 coordinate 440,850, forward strand.
ATCAGGAGTATGGAGCATAGAGCCCCTTACATTGCTGGTCAGGAGTATGGAGCATAGAGCCCCTTACATTGCTGGTCAGGAGTATGGAGCATAGAGCCACTTACATTGCTGGTCAGGAGTATGGAGCACAGAGCCCCTTACATTGCTGGTCAGGGGTATGGAGCATAGAGCCCCTTACATTGCTGGTCAGGGGTATGGAGCATAGAACCCCTTACATTGCTGGTCAGGAGTATGGAGCATAGAGCCCCTTACATTTCTGGTCAGGAGGAAGAAAACATTCCCCAGCCTGCCATGAAGAATATTTTCCATCATTGGTGTCAGAGGCAGGAACATTCTGAGGGCTCTGAGGGAAGTAGAGGAGCTGATAGGGATACTGAGGCTGAAGGACTTTGGGGCACCTGAGGGGGTAGCGGGGTTGAAGCATTCTGAGGGGGTTATGTAGCTGAAGTACTCAGGGCCCTTGATAAGGATGGAGAGCAGCTGGGCTCTGAGGGAAGAGGAGGTTGCAGGGCTCAGGAGGACTCTAAGGTATGGAGGGGGTACTCTTGGCTATGGTGGTCCCCACCTGCATTTACTTTTCAGCCCTCCTTACAGAACGTCTGCCAGAAAAGGAAGGCGACCATCACCTTCTTACTACAAATAACATTTCCCAAGATACCAAGTGGAATGAAGGACAGTCCTTCACCCCTTGGTGGGCACTCATTCTTTCTTTTTTTTTTTTGTTTTAACAGAAAAGGGGCACTCATTCTTAGAGATCTGTTTGCACAGCATTGCCTAGCGGGTGACCAGGGGTCAGTGCTCTGCATCTGGGGGAGGCAGTCCAATACCTTCCCATGACACAGGGTCTGGCAGTTCCCGGGGCTGGAATTCAGGGCCTCAGAAGCCCACAGCTACTCTGCACAATGTTCTGGATACTACAAGATATTTGGCAACAGAGAGAATAAACCCCTCCCCCCTGCTGTCCTCCTCCTACAGACACTGGGCTGCCATTGGAGGGAAGAGAATAGACTCCTCCCCCACCGCTCTCTACTCCACCAGCAGCATCCTCCTGCTATCCAATCCAATCCCTTCTCTTACTGAAGAGAGTGACAGTGTCATTATCAAGATTTGTATTATTATTATTATAATACAGGATTTATTTATCACCAACAGTTTGCACAGCACTTTACAACATGAGGGCAGATTGTACAGTCTGAATACAGAAGGAATTAGAGGGCTCTGCTCGTTAGAGCTTACAATATAAAAGGGAGGATCAAGTGAAACCAAAGGTCATAACTGTGAGGTGACATCACTCCTATCAGTCAGCTGGCTTTCAAAGATTTCAGCCCTACAGCTTCTGGTAATTATCCTGATTAGCTGACAACTCCGGCCAAAAGTCAGCAAGTTCCCCTTTCTGGACATCATGATGACCCTACATTGTCCTCACAGCACACAAGTCAAGGGAAGGATCACAGAAAAAAGGGAATTTCTGATCCAGCAGGCCAAGAGGGTTCTGGGTTCATGAAAATTCAGCAAACACTGAACAGTCCAAATTAAATATATTGCCATGGGGGCAGTATTTCCTAAAGGATAAGTTCACCTTTCAAAGAAAAATAATAAATGCATATCTTTTTTACAGATTAAAAAAATGTGGATTTATTATTTTTTGTAGTAGGAACCTGGAAAGCAGATTGCCGATGCAATGCAGGTCTCCTGCACACTGTCAGTGTGTCGGTTTACCTGTATAATCTGGTACATTCCTTATATCCTGTATATCCCGTAGGGGTAAGCCAATACTTGCTGACAGGAAGACTCAATGAATTACCACAGCGCCATAGTAGTTTATTGAGAACCTCAAACTGACACCCGGATGTCGGGGCTTGTAGTGCATTTGGACACTCATAGCTGTGTATATAAATGTCACGGCCATATGAGCAGAGCCCCTCAGGGCCGTGCTGTTTTCAAACAGTATCAGCTAGTACGGGGGGGGGCAGCGGGCGGTGGCTGCAGCACTGGGAACATTTTACATGTAACCAAAGGTGAACTAATCCTTTAAATGTACAGCAGTCCTCCTATTACCCCCTTACATCCACATCCTAATATTGTGTTGACCAATACCATCAAAATAATTCTTACTTTCAGTTTCCAAAGTTATCCGTCTACAAGGAGACCTGTATAGATCAAATGACGGCACCAATGAGGATGGAGGAGGACCGGAGTCACATGACTGAGAAGATACTAAACCTCACCCTGGAGATCATCTACCTGCTGACCGGAGAGGTGAGGGGGATTCTGGGAGGTCACATGACATCACTCTTATCTCTATTAATAAAACATAGACCTGACCTGAAAGGTATGGAGGATTCTGGAAGGTCATATGAAATCGCTCTAATCTCTATAAATAAAACACAGACCTGATCAGAGAGGTGAGGAAGATTCTGGGAGGTCACATGACATCACTCTTATCTCTATTAATAAAACACCTACCCGACCAGAGAGGTGAGGAGGATTCTGGAAGGTCACATGAAATTTCTTTAATCTCTATAAATAAAACATAGACCTGACCAGAGAGGTGAAGAGGATTCTGGGAGGTCACATGACATCGCTCTTATCTCTATTAATAAAACACAGACCTGACCGGAGAGGTGAGGAGGATTCTGGAAGGTCACATGACATTGCTTTAATCTCTATAAATAAAACATAGACCTGACCAGAGAGGTGAGGAGGATTCTGGGAGGTCACATGACATCGCTATTATCTCTATTAATAAAACACAGACCTGACCGTAGAGGTGAGGAGGATTCTGGAAGGTCACATGACATCACTCTTATCTCTATTAATAAAACACAGACCTGACCAGAGAGGTGAGGAGGATTCTGGGAGAGTCACATGACATCACTCTTATCTCTATTAATAAAACACAGACCTGACCGGAGAGGTGAGGGGGATTCTGGGAGGTCACATGATATCACTCTTATCTCTATAAATAAAACACAGACTTGACCGGAGAGGTGAGCAGGATTCTGGGAGGTCACATGACATCACTCTTATCTCTATTAATAAAACACAGACCCGGGGGGGGGGGGGCCGAGCCAGAGTGCGACATGTGAGGACTGCAGAGACAGAGCTCCATCTGCAGCCTGATGATCCTGTGAGCAGATCACCGATTTTTGTCTCTGGACACTGGGCTATGAGTGCTGGTGAGCCCCTGCAGCCATTGAGGATGGTGAAGTATGGACCCCTCCCCCTAAAACACTGGGAGAATGGCTTGCTCGTTTTGCATGGGGATCCCAAGATGGCGGCGCCGGCGGCATGGAGGAGGAGCAGGATGAGGAATGGCCTCTGCTCCCCCAGATGGCTTCAGGGGACCCTTTGATGCCCCCAGTGTCGGCTTCGGTGAGTCCCAGGCCCCAGCGGGGCCATGCACAACGTAGGGGGAGATCACTGGACAGATGGGAGACCTGAGACGTGTGGCAGGGGAGAAGAGGGGAGGAGAGGGAGGATGCTGCTGAACCTTCCTTGAAGCAAATTATGGCTGCCATACAGGGGATCCAGACAACATTCACTGCACACTTTGCGGAGCTTAAAATGGAATTCTCGTTCCTTAAACATGATATGCAGAAGGTTAAGGAGAAAGCCAAAGCTGCTGATAACCGTACTGTGTCCCTGGAGAACTCAGTGCGACCTATGGAAACTGAAATGCACGTGGCAAAAAAGATTATATCGGAGCATACATTAAAAATGGCGGACATGGAGGACCGTATGCGTCGGAACAACATACGCCTAGTGGGGTTCCCAGAAGGGGCTGAGGGGAAACATCCTGAGAAATTTCAGGAAGGGTGGCTTAAGGGGAATATGGACCCTGAAACTTTCACAGAGATGTTTTCCATTGAAAGAGCTCACCGAGTGCCGAGTAGGCCCCCGCCCCATGGCGCGATCCCTCGTCTCGTGATTGCAAAAATTCTGCACTTCAGGGATAGGGAGAACATTCTGAGGGGAGCCAGGACTGGTCCAGAGTTGGTTTGCAAATAAGATTTCAACCTATCCTGACTTCTCTGCGGCCACGCTGAAGCAAACAGCGAGTTTCTAGCAAGTCAAAAAACACCTCAGAGATATGCACTTGATTTACAGTATGATCTACCCAGCTAATCTGCGTATAGTGGATAACGGAAAAGCATATTTTTTCACAACGCCAATTGAGGCCTCAGCCTGGCTGGATGCTAGGGGCCGACCAAGGGAGGTGTTTCTCCCAGACCTCCTTAGCATTCTGGACACTATGCGGTATAAAGGGTGAATGAATACTGATTTTGCTGCTGTGTCCTTTTTGGAACAGGTTTTTCTCTGTCATCGTTTCCTACCTAGCCTACAATATTGCCTGTGATACTGTCTCTCTGGTCTGATTCTACTGGCAGGACAAGAGCATGATGCATTTTCTGCTGAACTACTACAAGCTGGGGGCCTGCGGGCTTCAAATATGTCTGCAGTACTTTTGGGGGGGTTCTTTTTTTTTGAGACTACTGTTTTTCTACATCTGGTGGCGGGGGTATCTGTGATCTCACCCGCTCCCCTCTTCTTCCTGGGGGTCCAAGGGAAGAAGGGGGGGTTTATATATATATATATATATATATATATATATATATATATATGTTTGGTTTTTTTTTGCTTTCCTTTCTCTTTGAATACAGACATTGTCCCCGCGAACAGGTTGGGATCTGCAGGACTCTGATTGAACTACGCTCCTTGAGCTTCTCTTCTACTCTGTTAGTTGGGGATCAAAATGCTTGGCATGTTGGGGCTAGGTGTAGGGTGGGGGGTGGGGGGGATTGGGACTTGTTCACTGGGTAGTTTTAAGACAGATGGGCTATCTTTGATTCAATTTGACAATTGTACTGCTTTGGGTTACCCAATGATGTGTAAAGATGACTACCGTTGGTTCAGCAGAGGGTCCTGGTGGGAGAGTGGCCCTGGAGCTATGATCGACCATTCACAAAAAGGGGGGGGGTCTAATTGGCTATTGATCGTTGGGTCCCTGGATGTTCAAAATGGAGTTCAGACTTAGGGTGTTCTCCTGGAATGCCCGGGGACTCAATTCTAAATTCAAGCGATCACAGGTATTTGACTATATTAAAAAATATAAGCCACATTTCATTCTACTGCAAGAGACCCATCTACAGGGGCCCCGGGTGCTCTCTCTCAGAAGGGCCCACATCGCAGGGGCCTATCATGCCAGTTATTATTCATTTGCTAGGGGTGTTTCTACCCTGGTCACTAAGACCATTGCTTTTCATGCTATAGAAACAGATGTCAAGGGTAGATATGTTATTCTGGTGATTAAGGTAATGAATAAGTATTTCACTTTTGTCAACTTATACGCCCCACCGCCGTTCTCGATCTCGCACCTGGATGACATGTTGTCTGCCACGTGTGAGATTGCGGAGGGCAGGATTTACATTTTGGGGGACTTTAATGCTGTTGCTGATTTGGATGCAGACAGGTTGGGGGGGACACATGGGAACACCGACCCCTCTAGTGGGATGGCTGGCAACATATGGGTTTAGAGATGTATGGAGAGTCTCACATCCAAATGTTAGGGAATATTCCTGCTACTCTGCAATGCACAAAACGCTATCTAGAATAGACACAGTTCTTGCGGAGGAGGAGGGACTGGCATTAGTGAAAGAAATGAAATACTTACCCAGGGCACTTTCTGATCATTCTCCTATAGTGATGGACATATGTTTGGGGTCTAGGCCTGGTATTCACCATTGGCGCATGGAGGCTAGTTGGTTACAGGAGCAGTACATTCAAATAGTGTGTACAAAGGCTATTAACCATTTCTGGGCTGAGAATGACACTTGTTCAGTGGGAGGCATTTAAAGCTACCCTGAGGGGTGTGTTTATCTCAGAGGTGAGTGGGTTCAAGCGACAGCTGGCGTCCACTGTTAGGGACACGGAGGCAGGGGTATCCCGGGCGGAGGCTGAATATGTTAGAGACCCGAATAGGGAAAAGCTGGTAGCATTACTGGATAGGACTAGGGACTACCGTACCATCTTGACGGAACAGACTACTAAATTACTACTGTCACAACGGAGGCGTATATTTGAATATGGGGATAAGAACAGTAGATTACTGGCTTATTTGGCCAGACTGGACTACACCCCGGTATATATTAGTGTTATCCGGGATAGATTCCTGGGGGAGGTTATTGATTCAGCTGTCATCCTACAGATCTTTACCCAATTCTATAAGAAGTTATATGCATCGTGCGCATCGGGGGCAGGCTGCAGTAGAGGATTATTTGGCTGCCATTGATCTCCCTGTATTGTCTCAGGAAGACTGTGATTCGTTGGATATAGACATTACAGTAGAGGGGGCAATTGCTTCCTTCACCCCCTGGAAATCCCCAGGCCTTGACGGTCTCCCCCTGGAGTGGTACGATACTTTTAGGCCTGCCCTGGCGCCGCGTCTTTTAAAAGTTTTTAATGCAGCTAGGTCGGAGGGTAGTACCACCTTCTATGAGAGAGGCCTTGGTGGTCCTGATCCCCAAGGGAGGGAAGGATCCTAAGCAATGTGACTCCTACCGCCCAATCTCTGATGAATATGGACACAAAGATTCTGGCCAAGATCCTTGCTAGTAGGCTACAGAAGGTGATCTTAAAACTTGTTGACCCAGATTAGATGGGTTTTATCCCGGGTAGGTGTGCACAGATGAATATCAGGAGGTTGTATGTGAACCTCCAGACGGACCATGAGAACTCTGGGGCAAGGGTGGTGGCCTCCCTGGACATGAAGAAGGCCTTCGACTCTGTCAGATGGCCTTACCTGTTTCAACTATTACAATCCTATGGACTAGGGCCGACGATTATTTCCTGGATAAAACTCCTTGTCACCCCTCCTGTTTGCCCTGGCCATAGAACCCCTAGCCGCCCAGCTACGATCTAGTGATAATTTCTCTGGGTTAAGGGTGGGCGGATTGGAGGAACATGTCTCACTATATGCAGATGATATGTTACTATATTTACAGGATCCTGGCCCCTCGTTAAGGGGGGCATTTGGATTTATCCGGGAGTTCGGGGATTACTCTGGCTTTTGGATCAATTGGAATAAGTCCTCACTGTTCTGTATAGATGAAAATGTGGAGGTCTCTGAGAATTGCCCTATTCCAATGCCTGACTCCTTTAAATACATGGGAGTTGTAATCCGGCTTCCTATATCGACTTATATGGCAAATAACTTGGTGCCGATAATAAGAGACTTTCGAGAGAGGGTACGGAGTCTGCCGTTGACGGTGATGGGCAGTGTGAATCTTTTAAAAATTATTTATCTCCCTAAATTCCTCTACATTCTCTCCAACTCTCCTGTGTTTGTATCAAAGAGGATTTTCAGAACAGTAGATTCCATTATCCTAGGTTTCCTATGGGGATCTAAATCTTAGAGGGTGTCGTTGGCGATCCTGAAACTCCCTATTGCTGGAGGAGGCTTGGCCCTGCCGGACCTGCGTCTATATTATTTTGCCTCCCAGCTAGTATTTCTCCACTGGAGATTTTTCCCGCATATCTAATGCTACCGCGTTCTTGGAGGCGGCAGCGGCTACATCACAGGAGACCCTGTTAAATATGGTCTATAGAAAGGGGATCCCGGGTGGGAGAGTGGGGAGTCTGATGGAGCTTCCCTGTAGGATCTTTAGTATCTGTGCTCGACAAAAGGGAGACCTTCCCCTGTGCTTGTCACAAAATAACCCACTGTAGTTTAATCGGTCTCTAGGGGAATTTTTTAAAATGGAGGATGGACATGGGTGGGCTCAATTTGGGATCAAATATCTCCACCATATTTATCAGGATAGTAAACTTCACTCCTTTGAACAGTTGAGAGAACACTTTCAAGTTCCTAGAACCTGGTACTTCAGATATTCCCAGCTGAGACATGCTGCTGCAGCACAGTTTGGGGCGGAGGTGGTACAAGTTCAGAATACGTCTTTAGAGACTATTCTAATAGATCCTGATCCAAATAAGCGGGTGTCCAGATATTATATGGCTTTGGGAACTGGGGGTGGGGCAAATATGAATAGAGTAAGAATCAGATGGACCCAGATTGTCCCTGAACTCTCTGAGGAATTATGGGAGGATGTGCTAAATAACTATCTTGCCACGATCATCTCGTCCAGAGACAAGATGATACAGCTTAGATACCTACATCAGGTCTATTATACACCGGAAAGATCATATCGTATGGGTAGCAGGGAGGCAGCCACTTGTCACAAATGTGGGGGGCGGACGGGACCTTTGTACATATGGTGTGGGAATGTGCCAGGGTAAGACCATTTTAGTCTCAGGTTACTGCCTTCATTGCTGATATTTTTGATCTTCCGAATATATGTTCCCCTCTACGCTGCTTTTTGGGCTCTTTTGACCAGGAGGAGATGGATGCACATACTTAACTCTTCCTTAGGGTCCTTTATTTTGAGGCTCGGAAGGTCATAGCGAGGTGCAGGATATATACGGAGCAGGTGACACTGGGGATGTGGATTAAGGCTGTGAATACTGACATTGAGTTATATCGAATGAGGTATGAAGCCCGGGGCTCACCCAAGAAGTTTAGGAAAGTATGGTTTAGGTGGGTTGATTCAAGGGATATGTTAGTGGAAGAAGTGTGACTTGAAGTTTGGGAACCCAAATGGGGCAATAACCTGATGGTTGAGGACTGAAGGGATAACCTTCATCCAACTGGAACATTCCGGGGAGGAACTGCTATCAGGAAATGGGAGGCCTGTCTGCATCTGCCTAGAGTTGGATGTATATAGTTTTTTTTTTTTTTTGTTTAGTTAAAAATAAAATGGCAGATTGAATAAATGATGGGGGATGTGTCCCTATGGGACTGCGAAAATATTGAAGTAATGTAAGAGTGGCAAGAACTGTATTGAATTTCTGCATAGATTTGTCTGTGTAATGACAACCCCACGAATGGGCATACTGTATGTCATTTTATCTTCTGCTCAAAAATTATTTACAATAAAAAACACAGACCTGACCGGAGAGGTGAGAAAGATTCTGGGATTCTAACATGATATTCCAATTGGTTTTCCAATACAGAGATTTCCTCCTCTGAAGTCAAGTGATTTTATGACCATCACAGTGCCTCCATGTGACTCCCTAAAACCTGAGAGACACAACACACAGAAGATTCTAGAAGTCACCAAGAAGATGATGGAGCTGCTGACAGGAGAGGTGAGCGGTGCTGGGAATTCTGGGACATTATCCAGTAACAGACAAGGGATGTGTCTGGATGGTGACTGTATCATTGTGTGTGTCAGGTTCCTATAAGGTGTCAGGATGTCGCTGTCTATTTCTCCATGGAGGAGTGGGAGTATTTAGAAGGACACAAGGATCTCTACAAGGACCTCATGATGGACAATGAGCCGCCCCTCACATCACCGGGTAAGAGGAGACTTTATTGTAAAGGAGAGAGCAGTACAGAGGGTCCACCTAGACCCCCCATCATCTGATAAACACATAGAAACAATGTATTCAGTCAGTGTGTGTGTTTCCTACAGATGGATGCAGTAATGGGAACCCACCAGAGAGATGTCCCCGTCCTCTGTATTCCTGGGATTCCACACAAGAAGATTACACCATCCCTCGCTGTTACAAGGTTGGTGGGATGGAACATCTAGAACATGGACTCATAGATTCTTTTTGGTGATGTCACCATATTAAAGCTTATGTCATACAGATGTTATTTGATCATATCCTTGGTTTAGGGTGAAGATCTGATAGATATAAAAGTTGAGGTTAAAACAGAAGAAGAAGAGATGTATGTGAGGGATAATCAGCAGTCTATGGAGGAGGATGGAATAACGGGGACATTTATAGAGGAGGACACTCCTACAGAGATCAGCACAGGTGAGTCATTAACACTAAATACATTCCTCCACCCATACTGCTCACTGATTGGTCCAGAGTAGGGCAAGGACTGGGTGATATCAGCCTGTAATACCCTGGCCACTTTCCTGAGCTGTGTTTCCCGTCCTGTATTTCTCTCAGATAATCTTCCTTCTCTGAGCAGCAGACACAATTTATGGATCTAGACTGGATTTATGGAGATTCTGGGGTTCAGCTGGCAGCAAAATGTTGATTTTCACCATAGACATTGCTCAATCTAGGCATCTGATGCATGTGCTTTGAATCTTCTGCCTCATACCCAGGTCCAGTAAGATCTCTAACAGAGCAATTCTCCCAGGGTCCCTTCCTCTGTTGTTTTCTGGGTGGCGGGATATGTCTGTATATTTGATGATAATAAATGTGATAATATGTTAATACATTTGACAGAAAGTGATATTGTTGAAGGAGTCAATAACCCAATGATGGTGGTCTGCAGGATCAGTCCAGTCTTCATCTTGGTTACTCCCCCTACATCCTCACTCTCTGACCTCTGGTGGGGCTTAGCCCTGTGATTATTGATGCTTGCTAGAGGGGGAGAGGGTAGGACTATAATCCCCTCATCACTGTCACTCCTATAAGACCCCTTTCACACTGGGGCAGTATTCAGGTGCTTTAGCACTAAAAATAGCGACTGAAAACCGCCCTCCCAATCCTGCAAACAGCATTTTTGGGGTGGTCTTGGAGCGGTGTATACATTGCTCGCAAACTGTCTCTGTCATTAAAATGAATGGCCAGAGATTCTGAAGCTCCGCAGACTAGGCACTTTTAACTCCTTTTTAACCCCTTCTGGGAGGTTAAAAGCGCCCTGCTAGCGGCCGTATAGTGCCGCTATATGTTCAAATGTGAAAGCACTACCCCATATGTTTTTTAAAGAACTAATAACTGCATATATCAAACATAAAATATATCAAATTAAATATCAATGTAAACCATTTCAGATAAAGTGCAAAAAGTGTCAGATGAAGTGTCCAGTGAAGTGCCAACACACTAAAGGTCCATATATAGTTCCTCCAGAATTCAAAGTTCAAAATTCACCATTCATAATTTTCTAATAATCCATAATCTTCCTTGCAAACGTGCATAAAGTGCCAAGTGCAGAATAAATGATCCGTGCAATCCATGCTCCTCTCCTGTGACCCTTTCTACTCACCAGATGGCATGGACTTCCACTACAGACGTCATGGGCGCTTGTGTTGTTAACTGGGTGTTGTAGTTCCACAAGAAGTATGTCCACTGGCTGCTCTCACAGTCCTCAGTGTTCCCAAGTAGGATGGGTACGGGTAATATATGGCAAAGGAGAGGTATATAATGTAATACCTTTTTATTGTTTTTAAAAAAAATGTAACATCCACTTACATTAAAAACCACAGTATTAAATAAAAACCCGGAAGCGGAAGTGGCTGTAGCCTTGCGTCTCACCGGCCGGAAGTGATGTCACCACCTGTGGTAAACTGACACGTTTCGTCCTGCCCACGAGACGTTATCAAAACTAGCGGCGCTTCACCGCTTCCGCCCCACTGCCCAAGTAGCCTGAAAAACACTTATTGTTGTTTCCTCATTCTCTGACTAAGGTCCATGAATAAAGAAATGAACTGGTAGGAGATCAGAGGAGCCATTTACTCGTTACCTTGAGGGGGGAATTGTAAGATCCTCAGAGACAAAGCTGCCTGATGTGGGCGGAGTCCTGGTTTAGGGGAACCAATCAGCTCATGTCTAGTAATAATCTTTTTATTTCTATTTTAGTAGATGGACGGGAGATGAGGAAAACCTCAGAGGATTGTCTCACTTTGTCTCCAGACTGTAAAGTAGAAGATGAGGACATCACACAGTATAGTCCAGGAGAAAACCCGGCTGCCTCAAATGTCCATCCGGCACCACACAATGTAGATGGACCATCGTTTTCCTATTATCCTGTGGAACCTCAGACTGTGAGGGACGGTGCCATCCTTCCAACAGATAAGATGTTTTCCTGTATTGCGTGCGGGAAGTGTTTCCTTAGTGAATTCGATCTTAATGTGCATAAAAGTTCTCACACAAGGGAGAAGCCGCATTTCTGCCCTGAGTGCGGGAGATGTTTTTCATTGAAGTCCAATCTACACAGACATCAGAGATTACACACAGGTGAGAAGCCGTATTCCTGTCCTGAGTGCGGCAAATGTTTTTCATTGAAGGCCAGTCTTCACAGACATCAGAAATTGCACACAGGTGAAAAGCCGTATTCATGTCCTGAGTGCGGGAAATGTTTTATACGAAAATCAGTACTTGTCACACATCAGTGGTCTCACACGGGGGAAAAGCCGTATTCCTGTCCTGAGTGCGGGAAATGTTTTTCACAGAAGTCTCATCTTTACAGACATCAGAGAGCTCACACGGGGAGAAGCCACTTTCCTGTCCTGAGTGAGGGAATTGTTACTCACTGATGTCCTGTATTCCTGTACATCAGGGATCCCACACAACCCTCGAGGTGCATTAGTGCCTTGAGTGCGGGAAATGTCTTCTGTATGAATGTTGCTGGACATCACAGCTCTCATGTGGGGAAGAAGAACACCCTGATATACACCTCAGGTATACTCCATGGCTGATCTTCATCATGTAAGAAACAGTTCATAAGGAGATCAGAGATCACCAAAGACATGGATGAGTGAGCTTGGGGTGGAGGAACTTGATTGGCCTGCACAGATTCCTGACCTCAACCCGATAGAACACCTTTGGGGTGAATGAGAGCGAAGACTGCGAGCCAGGCCTTCTCATCCAACATCAATGCCTGACCTCACAAATGAGCTTCTGGAAGAATGGTCAAACATTACCATAGACACACTCCTAAACCTTGTGGACAGTTTTCCCAGAAGAGTTGAAGCTGGTATAGCTGCACAGGGTGGGCCAACTCAATATTGAACCCTACGGGCTAAGACTGGGATGCCATTAAAGTTGATGTGCTTGTAAAAGCAGGTGTCCCAATACTTTTGACAATATAGTGTTTATTGGGTTACAAATATATGTAAGAAAATGTAATATTAAAAAATATATGCAAACAACCCCACAAGAAAAAATTATCGCAAATAATGTAGAGTCGAGTAATATACAAATCACTTGTAAGAGATGATTTGTGTCCTTTAGGTATGGTGACGTCATCTCGGAATGAGCCTCGTGCAGCTGCGCTGCGGGAGCAATCTTTTACCAGCCGGGCAGAGCCAATGACTGATCAGTGTACACCCCCCGCTGCTGGTACCATGTGATCACTGTGACCAATCATAGCAGATTGCATGACAATTGCAAACAATGGATGGCTTCCTTTGATGCCATCCATTGTGTACAATTGTGTTGCTAGCTATGACTGATCACAGTGGCCACATGGTAATGACAGGGCCAAGCACAGATCATCTGTACCATGTGATTAGCTGTGGCCAATCACAACAAAACAAACTTCATCAATTTCATTCAGTAAAATGCTTGCATATAGTAATGTAATTCACTACTTTAAGCAATCATAATGTGTATAAAAAATCCTGATTACTTCCCCAGAGTAGTACAATATTACTATGGCAAAATTATGTGTAAAATTAGGTTTGCCAAGCTGACAAGCAATAGAAATATAATCTGACAACATATAAAAATACAGAACAGATCAAATGTGTCAAAAGGTGAGTCCCATGTGATAAAACAGTCAATTATAATGCCTCATAAAAGTTCCCAATGTGAGGCTCCAACGCCTTTATACGCCCAGCAAGTGCATCCAATATGGGTATAGATGACAAGCCAAAGAAGCGATTCACCCATAGAGCGCCTCCACCACAGCGCTTACCCAGATTAAAAATCCAAAGCAGTGTCCATTTTACTTTCCATTTAACTGCTCTGGAAAGAGACTCAGATTGTTAGTGGTGAGGAAGGAAGGTTTCTTATCGCTAAGGGTCTTATCGGTGAGCAAAAAGTGACGTTGGCCTGTATGTACTTGCCAAATGACCATCAGATATCGACCATGATTCCTTTTCTGACCTTGCTAGAACAACATAGGGAGGGCATGGTTATTGTGGGTGGAGATCTAAATCTGGTTCTGCACCCGTTAATGGGCGCAACGCGAAGTGCCTCCAGTCTGTCATTCTCCAAATTACAAAAGCTAAGAACTTTGCTCCACGATCACCAACTGGTCCATAGCTGGGGGACTCTCAATCCCAAAGAGAGGGATTATACTTTTTATTCTCCACTCCACAAAACCTATACCAGACTGGATTATATATTCCTATCACAAGACGCTCTTCTGGCCCTCTCCTCGGCTGGTATAGGCTCTTTTACTATCTCAGACCATGCCTAGACCCAATGTGTTTTGGAGTTAGGTAGGGGTGAATCTCGGGAGTGGCATTGGAAGCTAAATGAGTCCTTTTTGACTGATCCTTCATATAAGGATCTACTCACTAGGGCAGACTTTCTTAACCTTTTCAACGCCGATGTACCCTTGAAATAATTCTCCGGTCCTGGGGAACCCCTGCTAAAAATGAAAAATCTACAACTCATGATACATTAGTGTGATATGCAATGGGAAGAATGCTCCTTACACTTGTGGTCATTGGGAAGCATTACCCCCTTACAGATAGCTAAAGAAAACCATTATGTCAGTGGGAATTTATCTGAGAGGTAGAAATCGACCATTGGTCAAGGAACCCCTAGCAACCTCTGGAGGAACCCTAGGGTTCCACAGAACCCTGGTTCAGAAACCATGCACTAGGGAGTTGATAACCTATTTTGCGACTAAGGAGACGGAAGACACCTCCTCACTTATCCTATGGGACACCCAAAAATGTGTTCTCTGAGGGTTATTTATCAAAATAGGGTCACGTCTCAAAAAGCTCCTCTCGGCACAGATTGATATCTTATTGTCAGAGATACATACAGTATATCACAAAAGTGAGTACACTGTTGCCAGCAGTTTAGACATTAATGGCTGTGTGTTGAGTTATTTTGGGGGGACAGCAAATTTACACTGTTATACAAGCTGTACACTCACTACTTTACATTGTAGCAAAGTGTGATTTCTTCAGTGTTGTCACGTGAAAAGATAAAATAAAATATTTACAAAAATGTGAGGGGTGTACTCACTTTTGTGAGATACTGTAGGTTAGAACGGATTCATAAATGCTCACAGACACACAAAATTGTCACAAAAATCATTGCGAATCAGTTGCTTCCACATATCCTTGCGCTAATGCAATCTAGATAAGGTTGGATTTACCCCCGGCAGGGACAACACCAGTGGAGGCTCGTCCATTGGGGCTCCTGGGGCAGCGCCCCACCACCAGTTAGCAGAAAAAAAAAAAATCACCAGTTAGCAGAAAAAAATCACAAGTTAGCAGAAAAAAAAAATCACAAGTTAGCAGAAAAAAAAAAATCATCAGTTAGCAGAAAAAAAAAATCACCAGTTAGCAGAAAAAAAAATTACCAGTTTGACCATTAAAAAAAAAAAGACGATTGACCATTAAAAAAAAAGACGATTGACCACTAAAAAAAAAAGACGATTGACTACTAAAAAAAAAAAGACGATTGAACACTAAAAAAAAAAGACGATTGAACACTAAAAAA
>BLSH010232381.1:26879-47847 GCA_018402905.1 Glandirana rugosa
TTGCACGTCCCCGGAAATGGTCCCCAAGGCAGTCACGTTCCCCCGTCACCGCCGACTACTTCAAAATCCTACCCCCCACGGTCTGGGGCGGGAAGGAAAAACTAGGGAGGGTGAAGAGCATGCGGGGTGGGGAATATATTAGGTGTGTAGGGCACTTGCCCTACCCTTACCCCCATTTTACTTCCTTTTGCAGCCCTCTAGGGCTTTCCAGGACTTTGTTACAGCCATTTTTGTACCTAAAAGTTCGGGTCCCCATAGATTTCAATGGGGTTCGTTGTCCGTGCGATCGTTCGGGTTCCGTCCGGACCCAGACCCGGACTTTGTCCCGAAATTCAGACGGACCAGCAGAACCCGAACTTCCAGAGGTTCGCTCAACTCTACTCCTGACACAATATGTGGAATACAGGGAAGGAGTGGGTGGATTATATAAGGGGTGGGGCGTACGAGAAGTGGGAGGGATCAAAAAGGAAGGGCGGGGTCTGGCACCCCCCATCCTAAAACTTCATCAGCCGCCACTGCCCCCTTGCACTGACGGAACCCCTGGTAAAGGCCCCTGCACGTTATAAGGACCTACAATCTGTGTATGTAATAACCCAGACAACCAAACAATCTGTATTATGGTAGCACTGCACCTTAAAACCACAATGGGCAGATGCAGTGCATAACCAATCTACAAAAATCCTGAGAGAGTCACCGCAGCTATATGGTATATAACATCTCTGATTAGAGTATAGATGCAGTCCATCCAGAATTAACAGTTGTAGGTAGCACACTAATAAAGTTCAGATATGAGCATAGGTCACTATAGGCTCCTACAGTCTATGGATACAAGGTAAAACTGAGCCGCTTTAGAGATAGCATAGTTCACCGCCAGAAGCAATTATAGCCTGCAGGTGCCTTCACCAGGGGTTCCATCAGCGCAAGGGGGTTCATTTTATACAGCCAGCTCTGTCCCAACTTCCAATGGGAGGGCTTTAGTTTCTTGTTGTACAAGTGGGTGGGTTACAGGGTGTTAAGTTTGGGAGGGTATAGGGTATTGGTATATAGTGGTGACTTTTTAGGTGGGAGGTAGGAATTATAGTGTTTTAGAAGCATTTGTCTTGTCTGATGCTGTTTCATTTGTATAATAAATTATGAGGAAGTAGCCTTTGGGCGGTCAACCGTATTTCTTTTTTATTTTTTGGTTTTTCAGTATATTTACACACAGAGACACCCTCCTCTCAATTGTGGGTGGCACCTCCCATTAATCTTATCAAGATTAGACTCCCAGGTCCACTTCCCTCTTTCTGTTTTAGAGTGAAATTTCCCCAACTGTATACTGATAGCAAACGAAAAAAACCCTACAGGGGTTTTACTTCTTTCTCAATCTATTAAAAATAATAATAACATAAATTAATTAATGTAAAGTGTTGTCTTTAGATAAAATTCATGTACATGGTCACAGTGATTAAATGCAGCCAACTGGAACTTCCCATGGTAAAATATTATTTATTTTCAGCAAAATACTTATTATTGTTTTTTTTTTTGTTTTTTGTTTTTTTACAATAAAAGAATAAAAAATACAAATAAAAAAAAATTGACAAGAAAAAAATATGCTAATCATCAGAATGAAGCTCTCTTTGTTCTTCTGTTACACGGGAATGCATAGGAAATACCACATGAGGGCAGTGTTGCTTTAGAATATTTATCCATATTGTCCTTGACACTCTTCCCTTCAGCTAAGAGGTTTTTAGGTCTGAATAAGAAAAAGAATAAGAAATATTATTATTAAAATTAAATGTGGGGTTTTTATTTTTTTTTATTTTTTATAAAAGAATTAATATGGAAGTGCCTCAGTGTAGTGGCAGCGTGTGGGGTAATGCAGTGGTGGTGAATGCAGAAGTGCATGTACCTGATTATTGAAATGATTATTATTATTCTTATTCAACAACTGGTCGGGTTTCAGTTTATTGCAGTCAAATCAGCAAAAGATGATTTCTCAGAGGGTATAAAAGGGTTGTTGCTATTTGCACATTGACCTGGGTTTTATTGAATTCAGATTCAGAATGCTTTAATAATCCCAAAGGGAAATTATTGTGATACAGCTACATTCAACAAACACAACAATGACACAATAAAATTACCAGTAACAGCAAATAGTACAATTAACAAATTAAAACTTTAATAAAACATCCATACTATTACAATGCAACATAGAATAAATAACACAGATTAAACAGAAAATCAAACTACCAAAATGCAAATAATACACTGCTTTCTCTAACATTACCCCAAATAATAATTAACATGATACCAACATACTGTAAAAACTACATAAAAATCCTGAACATAAACCAGATAAAATGTTCACATCAGCCCTCACAGAGAAGAATGATATAGTTTGATGGCCACAGGCCAAAATGATTTCCATTGTCACTCTGTGGTGCATCATGGTTGTAACAATCTGTCACTGATGGTACTCCGCAGACTGAATAGCGTGTTGTGGAGTGGGTAGGAGTTGTCCAAGATTGAACGTACCTTGAACAACTTTCTCCTCTTCAACACTGACTCCAACTCCAATCCAACAACATCACTGGAATGGCAAATCAGTTTGTTGAGTCTGTTGATGTCGGCCACCCTAAGTCTGCTTCCCCAGCATGCCACCGCATACAGGAGAGTGCTGGCCACAACAGACTCATAGAACATCTTCAAATCATCCACCAGATGTTAAAAGACCTCAGTCTCCTCAAAAAATAGAGGTGGCTCTGGCCCTTCCTATATAGCACCTCAGTGTTCTTGCTCCAGTCCAGTTTATTATCTATGTGCACCCCCAGATACTTGTAACTCTCTACTACAGTCACATAGAAACATAGGAAAGTGACCGCAGAAAAAGACTGAGTAGTCCATTGAGTCTGCCCATTTTTTTGGGGGGGGTTTTTGTTAACTTTATTCCTCATATCCATTCCTCAGTTGGAGACAGGGGTTGAATTTAATACAGAGTTAGCAAACTGTATGTCTAAACTAGGGATGCACCAATACCGGTATCGGGGGCTGATACTCGGCCTTTAAATTTACCGCAAACCGATACCGGAAGTGGGAGGAAGTGACGTTGACGGTGCAGATGTTGGGAGCAGATAAAGATTTCCAGCCCTCTATTTAGAGATGAGTGCTGATACATGACATATGTCTCTGGCTGTGCTGCTGTCTGTCTCCTCCAGTCTGTTTGTTAATGGCGATCGGCGTGGTTACCCCATGTCCCGCATGACGATCGGTGAGTGAGTGCTGTGTTGATGTCTCCTCTCCTGTCTTTGCACTGCAGCCAGTGAGTGTTACCTGTACGTGTCCGACCCACACCACAGCAAGCATGTCGCTCTCTGCTAGCTTACATAGAGGCCAGTGTCAATGAGTGTTACCTGTACATGCAGGGCCGGATTAAGAGCATCATGGCCCTGGTGCTGAGGATTTTGGTGGGCCTTTTTATGGAAACAATTAAAATGAAAATGCAAAGGAATTTTTGTTAAAACAAGTTAAATATGCTGCCGCAATTTACATATTAATTATATGTACATTGTATACAGAGCAGGGCTGGGCAGTATTAGTGACTCACTTACACCATTGGGCTGGGCCTATCTTAAGGAAGGGGCCTGGAGCTGCAGCTCCAATAGCCCCTATGTTAATCCAGCCCTGTGTACATGTCCCACATCACAGCAAGCATGTCTCTCTCAACTTAAATGGCACCCAATGTCAGTGAGTGTTACCTGTACAACATGTCCCACACCACAGTCAGCAAGCATGTATCTTTCAGCTTAAATGGCGCCAGTGTCAGACAGTGAGTCACCTGTTACATGTCCCACACCCACAGCATGTCTCTCTCAGCTTACATGGAGGCCAGTGTGTAACTAACCTGTGTTACATGTCCCACACCTCACCCACAGCACAGCATGTCTCTCTCTGCTTATTACAATACATGGAGGTCAGTGAGTGTTACCAGGCTGTTTGTTAACATGCCCCACACCCACATCTCTTGCTTCCATCATGTGTCCCATTGTCCCTTGTCCAGCTGTGTATGCAATGTGCTCCCTTTCCTTTACAATTAGAGTTTTAATTTACTGCTGCAGCTTGCAAGTGTTTTGCTTTTTTTACAATGCATTTTATTTTTGTAAGCCTTTTTTTTTATTTGCACCTTGGCCTTGCATTTGTCCATCTAGTCGCATGGTATTGTGCAGTTTTTATTTTGCTGGCTCGGCTGGGTTCTCAAGAACATTCTGTCTGTTTTTTTTTTTTGTAGCGTTCTGCTTCTGTTACCACACCGCAAGTGCACGCCAGATGGATTTCCTGTTTCCGGCTGGGTTACTTGGCTATACCAAGATGTTGGCTGCTTGCATGGCTGCAGGAAGAACAAGCGATGACAATCGGTGAGTGCAGCAGAGCTTTATTTCCAATTTTCCATTATCTTTGAAAATTGGTCAGATGTTTGTTTTACTGAGTTAGAAGTGTCACATGTGAATGTTTTAAAACCATGGCATTTCTAAAGGCTCAAAAAAAATTTTTTTTTTTCCTCTTTTTTTTTTCCCTGCCCAGAGACATATTTATTTCAGGCTTTCAGTGTAAGGGATGTCAGCAAAATGTCAGCAGTTTGGAAGTATTTTAAAATTAGTGAAACCAACTCGCGCATTGCAGACTGCAAACTTTTTTCTGTAAAAATATCAGGAAGAGGATCAAAAGTTAGTTCTTATAATACCAGTAATCACATAAAACACCTCAAAATGAAACACAAGAGTGAGCATGGAGAATTTACCATCACTAGCACTGGCACTCAGCAGCTGACACACAGCAAACCCTTTTAAGACGCGAAAAATATTCCATGGATAACCCATGGGCTATGAAAATATCTGAGGCAGTTACCCAATTGATCGTTCTTGACAATCAGCCACTATCAATAGTTGACAATGTGGGTTTTCGCCGACTTCTGAATCTTTTGGAGCCTAAGTATGAAATTCTTAGTCACCGTTACATCACAGATGTCATCTTGCCTCAATTACACAACACAGTAAAGAAACACATTACCAACATGCTGCAGGAGGACTTAAAAGCTATCAGTTTCACCATGGACATTTGGAGCAGTAGTGTAAGTTCTGTGTCTGTAATTAGCTTAACTGCACAATGGATTGATGGCAATTTCTCTCTTCAGCAAGTCATGCTCCACGGAAAGAAATTTCAAGACTCTCACATATGCCAAGCTATAATGAGCATACTTGAAGAAATGCTTAACACTTGGACCATTCCCAAAAGTTCTGTACATGTGGTAGTCCGGGATAATGCAAGGAATATGATAAAAGTTGTGGAAGATGCTGGTCTTCAGAGTCTTTCATGTGTGGCGCATACACTGCAGCTGGCTGTCTCAGAGGGTCTTTTATCATAGCGCAGCATTACGGATTCTGAGGGAGTTGGGCGTAAAATAGTTGGCCACTTTAAACATTCAAACCTGGTATATTCTCGGCTACAAGATATTCAGCTCCAACTTGGTCAACCCATGAAAAGACTTCAACAAGATGTTCAGACTCGCTGGAACAGTACATTTTACATGCTGCAGTCTCTGATTCAGCAGAAGTGGGCCATTGGAGTATATGTGTCAGAACATGAACTGCCTGCATCTATCACTGCAAATCAGTGGAATCTCATGGAAAAGATGATCAACATCTTGGCTCCTTTTGAAGAATTGACTCGGCATGTGAGTTGTTCAGATTCTTTTGCCTCAGATGTAATTCCTGCAATCACAGTGTTACAGAGATTGTTATCGAAAGAAATGGATGAGGACCACAGTGTGAAAAGATGAAGAACACATTGCTTGCTGCTTTGCAGAAATGCTTCTCTGACATGGAGCAAAACCCACTCTACTGCATTGCTACCTTACTCGATCCAAGGTAGGTAGCTGCTGCCTACTTATATCATGCCTTGCTATGCACTGGTTTGGTTAATTCGTTTCTGACCGATCCAACTCTCAGTGGGTCCCCCATCGGCACTCCTGGCTCTTTCCCTTATAGCAGTGCCAGTGGGCCACTCCTGACTGCTTCCCTTATAGCAGTGGGCCCAAAGCAAGCTTCCACAGTTGTTGTTGCTGCTGGCCTTGCCTGATTGACATTGTTGTCTTGCTTTTCTTCTTCTTCCCAAATGCAGATGCTGGCAGCAGGGCCATCTTAATGACATCATGGGCCCCTGGGCAAAGTAATGCACTAGGGCCCCTACCAGGGAGATGGTGACCTGCGGTGTGCTATGCGTGCGGTGGCAATGAGCGAATGTGGCTAAATAATGCTATATATTGGCATGGCTTTTTAGTTTAATTAGAAAACACAAATACAGAAAACCTTGTGTACCAAGGTTTAAAAAAAAGAAGTATGGACTTTAAAAAAAAAAAGAAAAAAAAGATATTATACTTACCAAGGTGGATACAGCATTGATCTGATGCTGCATCTGTCCCCCGCTGTCAGTTCGCATAGGGCAGTGTGAACTGCTGCCGGGAGTGGATTTGCAGGGTTCCTGCATCACTGCAGTGCGACCCCAGACTCATTCACAGCACACTGAGCTGGGAGTACCTGTCAGTCCTTAACCACTTCAGCCCCGGAAGGATTTCCCACTTTAGGACCAGAGCACTTTTTGCGATTCGGCACTGCGTCGCTTTAACTCACAATTGCGCGGTCGTGCGACGTTGTACCCAAACGAAATTTGCGTCCTTTTTTTCCCACAAATAGAGCTTTCTTTTGGTGCTATTTGATTCCCTCTGCCTCATTTCTGATCACCGCTATTAACAAAAAAAAGCCACAATTTTGCAAAAAAAATATTTCTTACTTTTTGATAAAATACAAATCAAAAAAAAAAAAATATATATATATATATATATATATAAAAACATTTTTCTTCATCGGTTTTGGCCGATTTGTATTCTTCCTCATTTTTGGTAAAAGAAAAATCGCAATCGGCGTTTATTGACTGGTTTGTGCAAAAGTTGCAATGTTTACGAATGATGGGAATTAATTTATGAGGTTTTTATTTATTTTTTTTATACTTTAGTAGCAATGGCGGTGATCTGTGATTTTTAGCGGTACTGCGATATTGGGGCGGACATGTCGGACCATTTTGACACTTTTTTGGGACCATTGGCATTTATACAGCGATCAGTGCTATAAAAATGCACTGATTACTATGTAAATGCCATTGGCAGTGAAGGGGTTAACCTGGAGGGGGCACTCTAAGGGTTAACTGTGTTCCCTAGGCGTGTTCTAACTGTATGTGGGCTGGGCTGGCAGGGGGAGGGGAGTGATCACGGCTTCCATATACAGGAAAGCTGTGATCACCGCCCTTCCCCCTCTATGAGAACGGAGATCTGTGTTTACTTACACGGACCTCCGTTCTCTCACTGCGGGGGGCCGTCACGGGTAGCCGGTGGAGATTAAGTTTGCCGCACCCACTCCCTGGCCCCCCCCCAGGAACACAGTGAACACGTGATAATCACAATACCCAGGTCAGGTGACGGCGGTTAGCGATAACTAATCACTTTTGCCGCCGTCAAGCCACGGCGGGGGGTCGGCAAGTGGTTAATAGGCACGCACCTGCATCTCCCTGCAAACTACATCTCTGCAATTATCCAAAAGCTGACCTCACAAGTATAGTGATGTAGTGAGGGAAAGCAATGTTATCCAAGCAGTGTCCTAAGGTGTGAGTGCTCAGGTACTACATTGTGAGATCATTACCAGGCAGAACTTCATTTCTGTGCATACAAAACCACATACATGACACCTCTCCTCTGCCCTCCCCTTCCCCAAACTTCCACATGGTTAGCTGTGTAAAAGTACCTTTGTCTAGCTGGCTGTCACAGATTTGCTTTCTTTGTCAGTGCAGTCTCTTTTCTTTTCAGCTCCCAATCTCCCTTCCCAAGCAGGCAGGAGATAAGGATAACGGTGCAGCTGAGCTCACCCCCTCCTCCTCCTTCCCTCGGTCATGCTGCACAGAGCAGCACTTCTCCCCACTCTCAGTGCAGAGCAGGGAGGAAGCTTTAGGATCCGTGGGGGGAGAGATTTCAGAAGCCGTGCAGGGCTCCACACAGCCGAAAAACAGTCTGTATTAGCGCGGGCTGTTTCCCTATAGGCTGAGTGAATGATAAAGGGGAGGGTATTGGTAGCAGCCCCGCCCATCCCCGACATCACAAGTTGAATCTGACAGCTGCAGCTTCACAGAGCACACCCAGCAGGCTTGCTGGTCAATCCCTGGTTGTGCTTTGTATTCTCATTTGAGCTGGAAGTTACTGCAGTTTATGTTCTTTTACAGTGGGATGGCAGGACAAAGGCATAAGGGCCCCCATGCAGCTGGGGCCCCTGGGCTGTGCCCAGAGGTGCCCGCTCATTAAGACGGCCCTGGCTGGCAGGCAGGCCAAAGAAATGTTCCTGCTGAAAGTGCAAGAAATATCTGTACAGGCAGCTACACCCGACAAACCACACTCTGCCAAAAAGCCTAACACTGACCAACAGTCAAGTACCACATCCCCTACTACTACTACCAGCAGTGTGGACAGTATTTTTCAAGAAATTACTTGTTCATCTACATTTGAGAACAGTGCTCCCACAGCTGTTACCATACAAATTGAAGCATATCTTGGAGAGGTCACTGTGCCTCGTTTGGACAAACCTCTTGGGTATTGGGCAGTCAATAAACTGCGATTTCCCACTCTGGCCCAAAAAGCACAAAAATATCTTTCAGCTCCTTGCAGTAGTGTGGAAAGTGAGAGATTGTTCAGTGCAGTGTCACACATTCTGACTGGCACCAGAAACAGCCTTCTAACTGAACATGCAGAGGTTCTTCTGTTTCTTAAAAAAAAAACTTGACACTTGCATTTGAATTGGAAAAGTAACACTGCACAAAACATAATGCACAGTTACACACTTCAGCTCATTCTCAAAGCAACTGCTCCAACTTTTTGTGAGCTGTAGAAGAAGAAGCTACTTTCAGCTGGTATTGTGCATGAGGCCTTACTGCAGTCATTGGACCTTCCCATCCTTGAATGAACAAATCTGTTTCTTTCACAAGTTTCTTAAGAAATTGAACTAGAAGCAAGCGCATAAAAAAGGTTTTATATCTGAAAAAAAGTTTACACATTTCTTACAAAATGTAAGTTTTGATGTACTGTTCTAGAACTTCTAGTTCATCCTCCTCATGCCTTACATTATTTAACTAAAACTACTACTGCATTGCACTGTGCCACTGGGGTTGTGAAGTTGAACTGTTCTGTGATGTTACACGTCATCAATGATGTAATTTTTTTCCTGTGAAATCTGAGATTTCATATTTTTTCAAGGCATAAAAATTCATGCACAGTTGGACAATGCATCTCAAAGCAGCTACTCCTCCAGGTGTGTGTGAGCTGTTTATCTGCCTGTTAACTCCCCTCCATAGTTACCCTATGTGTCCATTGTGCAGCCAGTCTGAGTCACACTATAGGCGGTTTCTGCCGGAGTTTAGTGCCAGGAAAGTTTACTGGCAGAAAAAAAAACAAGGTTTATCTTTGCTGCCCTGTAAACTGCCCTGCCACTCGACTCCTGGCTGAAACCGCATATAGTGTGCAATGGACAGCAGTCAGTCATGGAGGCTAACATGGAGGCATTGGAGGGGGTGTCAACAGGCAGAGTAAAGCTCAAATGCCTGGAGGAGCAAGCAGCTGCTTTGAACTGCATTGTGCATGGCCTTACTATTAATGCTATGCTTGAGGTACTATCTTGCTCCTCATGCCTAACATTATTTAACCAACTGTATTGTATTGCAGGCTGCAGCACTTGGGTTGTGAACTTGTTGTGCATTGTGATATAAGTAACTAAGTTTAAAACATGATGTCATGATGACATTTCTGTGCAATAGGAAAACTTCTTAAATATCTCGTAGTTCTCAGCAGCGCATCAATCTCATGATCAATCACATAAATAAATAAACATATAACTGTGCAAGTTCATATACAAAGTGCATAACATGCATAAAATGTCCACTCTGATGATTGCAGTTTCCCAGTCTCAAAGTGCAGTGAAAATGCTGTAGCTATAAGCTGATCACCAATTTATCCTCCTTCACCGGTGCAAAAACGTGCAAAACCCAAACACACTGAGGCTCACCAGACGTATGCTTTGTACCAGCACAACAGATGGACATCACACTGAAGGTAAACCTCTCAGCTCCACTTCCAAGATGCAGTAACCAATGCTCATAGAGGGGAAAGAAAGGAATAACCTCTCATAGTGTATCTCTTAAAAAACACTACTTTTAT
Source organism: Glandirana rugosa (assembly GCA_018402905.1). NCBI lineage: Eukaryota > Metazoa > Chordata > Amphibia > Anura > Ranidae > Glandirana > Glandirana rugosa. The sequence goes on from BLSH010232381.1 coordinate 37,162, forward strand.
TCCAGAGTCATATGCGCTTACATGTATGAAGAAAAACAGTCACTGTGTGAACATAATCAGGCTGTCTGTTACCCGACTGCTGTAACTTCTCTCACTCCAACAATGCTTCATGTCCGTCCTCCATTCAGCTTGGCTCAGAGTTGTTGTACGACCCCGTCCTTGACGCGTTTCATCACTTCCGACTTGGTCACATATCGGGGAAATTGGGGGGACTACAGCGCAGATCTGAATTGCATGGGCGACGTCCATGGACGTCCGCCCCTTTGCGCGCTCCCCACGCGCATTCATAGCCGGCGGCGGCGGGATCTCACCAGAGACCCGCGATCCCCGGTAAGAGCAGCAGAACGGGGAACCGCCGATGTAAACATGGCAGTTCTCCGTTCTGTGAAGGGGGACATGACAGATCTACTGATCCCTGTGATCGGAATCAGTTAGATCTGTTATGTCTCGGGCCAGCCCCACCCCCCCAGAGTTAGAAAACATACAGGGAACCCAGTTAACCCCGTCACTGCCACCTTAGTGTTAACCCCTTCACTGCCAATGACATTTACACAGTAATCAGGGGACATTTAAATTTCTGATCGCTGTATAAATGTCATTGGTCCCAAAAAAGCAATATCTCAGTCCCAATAAAAATCGCAGATCACCGCCATTACTAGTAAAAAAAAAACAAGTAATAAAAAACGCTGTAAATCAATTCCCATAGTTTATAGGCGTGATAACTTTTTTTTTTTTTTTTTATGAATTCCATTTTTATTGCAATTTTTCAAGTTACACAGAAGAAAAAGTGAACTTTTAAGCTGTATGTCTTATAAAACAAATGACATCAATAAACAGATACATAGTCCATAATGATTGCAAGGCCTCTATCATAGTGCATAACGTTAATACCAAAGCGAGGTTCTATAGAAGAGAAGGAATTCCCGCCCCTGAGCTTAACGTTTGTAAAGAGTGATACATCTCGCCCCCGGCACCCCTAATGGGAACATAATGTGTCGGGGGGGATGGTCTGAGCCCCTTGGTAGATGCCCAGGCCTGGGCTTTCAGAGTTGTATGTATTGAGAAGAGAAAATTTTTAACCTCTGTATATCTTCGCCTAGTAATCATTAGTAATCATTAAACGCTTTGTGACATGGTGATGTTCACCAGAGTCAAGAAATGTGAACTTAAGGGTTAGTTGTTTAGTGCTGATACTGTGGCTGCTGACTACTGAATAACCAATGAACTGACTGCAGTTCCTCTCTGCCAGGGTCCTGTCCTGCTTGTAATGTTGAGCTCCTCCCCCTCCTCTCCCATCCGGGACACACTGAGGCGGGGAAGGCCTCCTGAGCTCTCCAGGTTAGGTGTAAATGGGAGTTTAAAGTATTGTTGGTAGAAATGTAGTACTTATGAAGGCCTAGTATTGTGAGATTATTTAGAATGCCTAAGCATCCGCTTGTTTTAACCAAGTGTTCCATGGGGACCATTGATCTAGGGTTGCTCGATATTTTTTATCCTGGGTTGCCGATGCGATTTCGTATGAGGAGTGTAGGCTAGTTAGTTCTATAGTGTCCTGCACTTTGGGGTTTTTTTTGGTTTTCCATAGTTTAGTGATGGTCAGCTTTGCTGCCAAAAGAACATGGGTGTAAATTGCTTGTAGGTTTAAAGGAATTTCTCCAATGGTTAGGTGTAGTAAAGCAACAGCTGGATTTTTTGAGATATCAAGACGTGTTGTTTCTTTAAGTAAGTGGAAATTTTTTCCCCAGTACGTCTGAAGCATTGGGCACTCCCAAAGTATGTGAAATAAATGACCTGATGGAGCTTTACATCTCCAGCAAGTATCCCTGCCTTGTGGACTGAATTTGGCCATGCGATCTGGTGTCATATACCATCTAAGCGCTACTTTTGTGTATAGTTCCCTCAAGGATGAACTTCGTGTGTATTTGTGTATAGATTGGATGGCTGCTTTCCATTGCTCTTCCGAGAAGGAGTGTCCAATGTCTGCTTCCCATTGTTGGTGTGGTTTCAGTTTTTGAAAGGATTTTTTGTCTTGTAAGGTGTGATAGAAGAGAGAAATGCCTTTGCGAGCATGTTGTGCTTTTGTGAGATAGTTCCAAACCTGCTCGGGAATTTGGTATGAAATGTTGGCAATGTCGTGGATGCTGTGCTGTATGCGGAGGTAATTGTACTGTTCGGTTTGGGGGAGATTGTAGTCCTGTTTAAGTTGCTGGAACGTTTTCTTTTTAGACCCTTCTAGCAAGTCTTGGATTAATTGGATGCCACATCTTTGCCACTGAGCTATATTAAGATCGGGGGTTATTAATGTTAACGCTGTGATGGGGATAGGTGGCGAAATCATTTGTAGTGTACTTGGTTCTGATTGAATAAGCCTCATCCATGCTTTAGCTGTTGCTCTCATGGTGGGAGGTAGAGCTGTGGAAATTTTGCTTTGGTATGGGCTAGCTAGTAGCCATGATTGTAGGTGTACTCGTGGTGTTGAGGTTTGTTCTATTGATCCCCACATTGTACCTATCAAGGGGGACATCCAACCTTTTGTTTGAGCTAGAATGGCTGCTATGTAATAGTCCTCAAAATCTATATACCCTGTGCCTCCTGCTCGGTTGTGTTTTATCAGAACTGCTCGCTTACATCTGGGTTTTGTCCCTTTCCATAGGAATTTGTTCAGTTCCGTCTGTAGGAGTTTAAAGAACCTTTTTGGAATAGGAACGGGTAGCGTTCGGAATAAGTATAAAAGTTGAGGTAGGTGAAGCATTTTAAATGCTGCCAGCCTCCCGGACCAAGATAGTTCATGAGCCGCTAATTTTTTGAGATCTGATTGTAGGTTTTTAAGTAGTGGGATATGGTTTGTTGCATAAAGTTTTTCCACATTCTTGGTGAGTTGAATGCCCAAATATGATATGCTGTCTTTTGCCCATGTGTATGGGAATTTATTTTGCAATAGTAGGCTTGTTGTAGTGTCCAGACCTAACTCTAATATATAGGATTTGGATTCGTTTACCTTATAATATGAAATGTTACTGAATGCTTGCAGTATACTTTGGGTTTCTGCCAGGGAAGAAGCCGGGTTAGAAAGGGTCAAAATGACATCATCCGCAAATAAACTAATCTTGTGGGTGACTGGGCCTATTGTAAAACCTGAGATTTTTGGGTTAGTTCTGATCAGAGTAGCTAGGGGTTCCATCAAAAGATTGAAAATTAACGGTGAAAGAGGGCACCCTTGCCTGGTGCCGTTGCTTATTTTAAATGGTTTAGATAAAGCATTAGATGTGAACACTCTTGCTGAGGGGGTGGCGTACAAGGCCATAATTGCCTTATAAATATTATCTTGGAACCCGAATTTGTGCAGTACTGCACTGAGGTATTTCCAGTGAACTCTGTCGAACGCCTTCTCTGCATCTAGGGCCAGAAGCAGAGAAGGCGTTCCGGTGGATCTTGCATGGTGGATGATGTTTATAAGCCGCCATGTGGCATCAGATGCTTGTCTGTTTTTGGTGAATCCCGTTTGGTCGCTATGGATAAGGGACGGAAGAATGTCTATTAGTCGGTTCGCTATGGTTTTTGCGTAAATTTTTGTGTCTAGGTTCAATAGCGAAATTGGCCTAAAGTTTTGGGGAACATTCGGCTCCTTCCCTGGCTTAGGTAATGTTATAATGGTGGCCTGTAACATTTCGTCTGGAAGGTAGGAAGAGAGCGCAGCATTATTAAATATTTTGATAAGCTGAGGTTTCAGTATTTGGGCAAATTTTTGGTAGTATTCCCCAGTAAGGCCATCCGGGCCGGGGGCTTTGTTGCGTGGTAAGTTTTTAATGGTAGTGAGCAGTTCCTGTCGTGTAAAGGGGGCGTTTAATAGTTCTAGTTGCTGACTGGTAAGAGTTGGTAATTTTATATTGAGGAGAAACTGATCAATATCATTCGCGGTTGGCTGGTGTACTGCTTTGTCTGTGGTCAAATTATAAAGATCACTGTAATAAGCGCTGAACGCATCAGCAATTTTCTGAGGGTCAGTTGTTTTTTGTTTTGAGTGTGGGTGAATTATGTGGTCGATTCTGGATTTAATGCGGCATCCTTTTATGCGGCGTGCTAGTGTTTTCCCTGCTTTATTTGATGTTGAGTATAGGGAGGTACTGAATCTCTTTTGCATCCGATAATACTTGTCTAGGAGAATGGAGCGTAGCTCCGATCTAAGGCTGAGGATTTCGTTCGTGTGAGGTGTGTCTGGTGTTGTTTTTGCTTGCTTCTCTAACTCAGCTATTTTTGCCAGTAGAGAATCTACCTGCCGCGCTCTCTCCCTTTTTATCCTGGAACCAATTTGTATCAGGTTCCCCCTAATAAATGGTTTATGAGCATTCCACACCACAGCATGGTCCCCAACCGACCCCTCGTTAAATTGGAAGTATTCTAGTAGTTGATTTGCAAGATTAGTGGAGTGGTGTTCACTCTGGAGTATGGAGTTGTTGACTCTCCACATTGAAATCGGGGTGTGCAGGTTAGAGTCGTTAATAGTGATACTAATTGGGGCATGGTCTGACCATGATGTGGTGTGTATCTCAGAGGCATGAGTCCTCTGCAATAAACATCTGTCAACCAAAAACAAGTCGATGCGTGAAAAAGATTTATGGACTGGAGACAGGTAGGTGTAATTCCTCTCCGTGTCGTGGTGGCACCTCCAGACATCATATAGCTCATGATTCCTAATGAACTGCTGCATTTTTGTGTCTCTTCTTTTCCCTGGGGAGGATGAGTCAAGTTGGGCATCCGGTACTATGTTGAAGTCCCCGCATATGATAGTGAGACCCTCTTGATGTTTTTTGAGGATACGCATTGTTTTGTTCAAAAACTTAATTTGGTGTTGGTTAGGTGCGTATATCGACATTATAGTATATATTGTTCCATTCAGGGAACACGTGAGGATTAGATATCTGCCATTTGGGTCTGCTATTGTACTGCGTGGATGGAAGTTCACTGAAGTTTTTATCGCTATCATGACACCGCGTTTCTTAACCGAAGAAGACGCAAAATAGATGTGAGGGAAGTCTTTGTGGGAACACTTAGGTTGGGCATCTTTTTGAAAGTGAGTCTCTTGTGCACAAATAATGTCACACTGTAGGTTCTTGGCAGAGTTCCATAGACTGAGTCTTTTTACTGGATGGTTGAGGCCATTGGTATTAATGGATAATATTTTGAAGGGCATTATGTAGCTGTCGGTGTGTAGGTGTGTTAAAACAGCTTACTTACAGTTGCAGACGCTGTGCTGGGACGACTGTTCAAACTTCTGGGTGCTTGGGTAAGCTGAAGACTTGGTTGGTTCATGCTTGGAGACTCTTTCTTTATGCAGGATCCTGGATTGATGGGTTAAGAGGAGCAACAATACTTGGAACGAGAAAGGGTTATAAAGAAACAATCAGAATGGATATTCAGGAAAGTTACACAACTGTGCTGAACGATGAGACTGGAGGAGCATTAACAACAACTATCCTCCTTTGGGGGGTAAACAGTTACTATCAACGGCGCTGGAGCCGGTCAGAGAATTGAACGCCTCTTGTATAATATATGATATTGAACGGTCATGTATCCTTGTTTGGATTGATCCCAGCATACTTGTCCCTCTGTGGCTTGGGACGGTTTGGTATAGAGAAAGGGTTTGTGTCTTGGGGCGGATCTATTATAATTCCCCATTGATATAGTAGTTTCATTCCTTGTGTAAGTGAGGATATAACGTGGTTTGTACCATTCCTTGTGATCATGAGTGTAGCCGGGTATCTCCATTTATATGGGATTTTATGGTTATTCATGGCTTTGGTTACTGGACTGAGCTGTCTGCGGAGTTGGAGCGTATACTTCGATGAGTCTGGGTATAGTTGAATATTCTCAAATGGTGCAGGGGGATGCGTGTTAATTCTGATTTCTCTTAGCAATTTTTCTTTTATGTGGAAAAAGTGCACCCTCATAATTACATCCCTAGGGACCGACTGTGCCAGATGAGGCGGTTTAGCAATCCGGTGGATCCTGTCAATCAGAAGTTCCACAGGCTTTGCATCCGGAATGACGGCAGCCATTAAATCTTTAGCATATTGGTGTAAAGCTGTGGGTGGAACTGACTCGGGGATCCCTCTTAATTTAACATTGTTCCTACGAGACCTGTCCTCTAAGTCTGAGAGTTTGGCCTTAATCCACTGGTTGTCGTCCATTATGTTATCATGGGCATCAACAAGCGCATTGATGGTGTTTGTGCTATCCGCCATCTTGTGTTCTATGTATGTGACTCTCTCGTCCAGGCTGTGGATGTCAGCATTGAATTTAGAAAACATAGAGGACAGGTCTGTTAGTAGTGATGCCTGCAGAGACAATAGCATGTCTTTTAATGTTGTGTCAATCACGGGTTGGCCCGTGGTCGGGAAGGCCGCCATGGATGATTGTAAAGCCTGGTTAGATTGCAGGGGATTAAATGGCGCCTCTGTGTGAGGAGATGGTGGCGGAGAGTGTAATCTCATCCTTGTTTTGGCAGGGCAGCCGCTGTTGGGGCTAGTGACCGTCAGGTGTTTGATCGGTGTTGGTGGTGGTGAGTTACCTGGCGTCATTCCAGCCTCATCTGGAAGGTCTCTGTAGGCCGCGTTGCTGCTACTGGGTCCCGCTGCTTCTCCCTCCTGCGCAGGCCTCAGCCGCGGCGCTGGCTTGTGGAAGAATTCAGTCAGCTTTTGCGGACGCTCCACTCCCTTTCTTTTCCCCGCCATCGCTCTAGGGTGTCTCCGCTATGTGTGCGACGTTGTTCTCGGTGAGCTGGGATGATGTAGCTGGCCGTTCCGTCGTTATTGTATCCCCTGACCGGCGGAGATCCTCAGCTAAGCGGCCATACTCGCATAACTTTTGCGCAAACCAATCAATATGATTGGTATCACTGCCGTCACCTGAAACAATCAGAGTTTCCTTAAAGCAGGATAATGAGGATTGTGAAGAGTGTTTGAGACTAACAAGTGTGTATGATCTCTGCCATAAGATATCTACAAGTCTGGGTAAGAGATGAATGTACACACTATGACATTTTTTCACACCCACCCATTTATTTATTTATTTTGTATGTCTTATTTGTATTGAACATTTGTATTTTTGTCTTGTGAGGATAAATTCCTCAGTCACTGATTGGATCCACATTGCCTTCAAGGTTGGAAAGATATTTCACAAAGATTTTTATATTTATTTTTTTTATTTTCACTGGTGTTGCATGGGCTTATTCATGGACAATTTTTGAATAATATTTTTTTTTATTATTTGCAATATTATTTGTGTTAAATAATATTGTTTGGGTTATTGATATCTACACATGCATATTTTAGTGCATAGCTTTTTAGATGTTTTTGCATAAGAATTAGCGCGTATTCAGACGTAATAAGGTTGCAGCTTTTTTCCCACATTCTTTGAATCAGTACCCACGTACTGATTGTTTTTCAAAGGTGGAGATCAGCGCAGGCATTTCTATTATTATTTATCTAGTGTATAACTTGCCAGTGAAAATGTGCAGCAAGTTAACAGACTTAAAATTCAACACTGATACCAATTTGTGGCAAGTTTTCCTTGCTATGTGGGTGTCTACGCATTCACAGGATATCACCTACATGTGTGCAGACATGCCCCAGGGCTCTGCGAGGATCCAAAGACACATCTTTGCATGTACCAGAAGAGCAAGGTATCAGCAGCAAAACAATGGGGGGATAGGGCCAAAACTAAAGGGAGCTGAAGTTCCTCTTTAATTTTACAATGGGATTATGTGAATACTTTTTAATAAAAAAATAAAATAAATGTAGCACCCTCCTGGTTTGGGTACTAGTGAGTGTATATAGTTTTTGTCCCTCTCTGCTTAACAAGAGAGCTGACAGGTAAATTTATGTGCTGTCTGCTTATCAGGGAGCCTGATTTGAGTAAGGTCTGCTCTGTGTGCTCTGGTGCTGTTTCATATGGTCTGGAGCTATTTTACCTTGTCCAGTAGTATGGGTCCCTATTGGACAGAGGGAGAAATCCTCAGCCAGTGACAGCAGGTGTATTTGGAGTTGGTTCTGACCAGCTAGCAGGGGAGTGGTGCCCCACTGCATCTTGGGTGAACACCTTCATATAAAAGGGAGCACATGGGCTCAAGGTTAGGAGTCCCAGCCCACCCAAGCCTGAGGAGTGAGGCTAGGGTTGCCACATCATCCCTTTAATCCAGGACACATATTAATTACACAGGTTCTGTGGTAAGGCACTTGTGCCTTACCTGCATTAAATTAGCCTCAGAACCTGTGTAACTCATATGTGTCCTGGATTAAAGGGATGATGTGGCAACCCTAGGTGAGGCATATGTTTAGCTCCTGGCTGCTATGCCCGAGAGCCTGTCCAGGAGGCTGAAGCTGCAACCCAAAGTTCTTTGAAAGCTGACAGAGGGAGGATGTCCTTGGATTCGGTCTGATACTGCAGTGGCAAAGTGTCGCTTGGAGGTTGGCAGAAAGGGCTACCAACTGTCCCAGGACATGGTGAGTACAGATCTGTGAGAGGATCCTTGAGACTGTGTGCTAGAATTTCCCCTGCCCTCATGTCAGCTTAATTGGGTGTGCCAGCTAGAGAGGAGACACTGGAGAGTGTCTTGAAGTATGGAGTCCAGCTCCTGTCCTTACTGTTTAACAAGGGACCTGTTCTGCTAAAGTCAGCCTGCCATAAAGTGCTTTGGTAGTCTGCTACACTGAGTTAGAAAGGAGACACTGGCTAGTGTCTTCAAGAAACAAAGTCCTGCGTGTCCTGTGTTGCTTTAAAGATGGACTTGTTTCATTGAAGTCAGTCTGCTGTGTGAAGCCACTGACTGCCTGCTATACAGAGCCTAGGGAAAATTTGTCCTCAGTTACAGTCAGTTACTTGGAGTATCTCATACCTATCCTTCTCCTATCCAAGTTAAACAATAAAGCATTGAAAATTCATCCCCTAGACTGGTCATTGGAAACAAGCAGGGTTGTGTGTGCACCTGGCTATGTGAAAATGCTATAGTGACTGCCTGCAAAAATATTCAGCGGGAGGCTCGGGAACAAATATAAATTTCATTAGCGGGGGCGTGGCCTGGCACCGAAGTGAGATGGCGGCTTAATCGGAGAGCTCCTCCGTCCGGAGACACAATAAGCCATCTGCAGAGCTGAGGGGACCGTGTCACACCGACCCGGAGAGCGGCACAGGGGGGTGAGACTCCGAGGAACACCCATGGATCCAGCCACGCAGATCAGCCGGACTATTCCGGCGATGTTCCGCACCCAGCACACAGAGACACAGGCCGCATCTCAAGCCTCGGACTCGAGTACACCTCGATCAGCGGCCGGTGCGGAAGCATCGGGACCTCCCCTGGCAAGTATACAGCACTCCTTGCCCTCACCCCTGTTATGCTTGGCAGATCTGCAACAAGTAGCCGCGGACATTAAAAATACTCTGTCCGCGGCAATATCAGATTTAAAAACAGACATCAAAGCTGTAGCCAGACGCCTAGAGTAGTAGAAACATACAACAAGTTCAGGCCGCCTCCAGCAGCACTGCTCGCCATCTTATGGAGATGCAGCACCATTTAGAAGATCTGGACAATAGGGGGCGCAGGCACAATCTAAGGGTGCGCGGGATTCCAGAATCAGTTGAGAGCCCGCACCTGCAGTCCGCGGTTTGGGCAATCTTCAATACAGTGCTGGGAAGACCCCATGATGCTCCCATCAAGATGGAGCGTTGCCACAGGGCGCTCAGACCTAGGGGGAGAGACACGGACCCCCCAGGGATACTGTGTGTTGTCTAGTAAATTTCACACAAAAGGAAGATATACTGCGACTAGCACGCAATCATGGGCAACTAATGCATGAAGGAGCACACATCCAGATCTTCCAGGATCTTTCAGCCATCACCCTGCAGCACAGGAGGGACCTGCGACCCTTGCTACAACTGTTAAGAGACAGACGTATCACATATAGATGGAAATTTCCTTTTTGTTTGCATGCAACAAACGGGAATCGGGCAGCTTTCCTGAGAACACCAGATATATTGCCTATGTTCTGCTCCACGCTAGGCATCCCAGAAGTACAAGTACCAGATCGGTACAGCACTTTCCTGCCACCTGAACCCTGGATTGCAGTCTACCAGGAGTAGTCCCCACGCTCACAGAGAAGCAGGCAGAGACGCCGCAGGCTTTCGACTTCATCACCACAAAGAGTACGCGGAGACATGGAGACAGATGACAGCCCAAGAGCTTCCCCGTCATCAGTTCATCGCAAAACAGGAATCTAACCGATCCTGCTTCCATTTAGGGAAGCACTGTCGCACAGCTCACACTATCTGAAGATGTGGCCCAACCCTCAGCCCACCATGATCACCCGTGCCATAGGGGTGACCGAAGTTTACCAGTTAGTTATGTTGCTGTATACAGCATGGTTTGATCGTTGCAAGAGCCGTGAGTATATTACTGCACAGCTTTATTTTTCTTTTTGCTGTGTGTTTGCTTGCCCCCCGGGTTGAAGGGCAAGCCCTAGTTTGCATTCTGAGATATGGAGTCCTCAGGCCCAGATGACTTATAATCAGGAAACTCTGTATCACTTACTGTTGGGCACCTTGTTAAGGAGATAACGAAGACACATACTGCTCAATGGGGCAAATATCAAAATGTGACGTGTAACTTATCTCTATACAGATCTGAGTTCCAGG